>NQII01001216.1:180843-259833 GCA_002778355.1 Clitarchus hookeri
CCATGCAAATGGTCGTCTTGTAGGGCCGATCTGGCGCCGTTCCCTTCGTCACGGCTGCCAGGCCCTAAATCCTGGTTGATGTCGTTCGCCTGCGAGCTTCGTTAGAGCGTGGTACGGACGAATAAAATATAGGGACGCCGCAGGCGTCAGTAATGCTATCATACAAAATGAAATGAAATGAGGCACTACATAGACATATTTGATGGTTGTAATAGACACTGCCAGCATACAAATTTAAGTTGGAATTGGTTTCGTTTATAAAATATACTGAGCTAAATTATTTATATAGCCACCATTTTGAAAATAAGTGCCTAGCCTCACAAAACATTCCAGTTTACACCACCAGCTGCAGTACTATTTGTTTGCCAAATTTAGTAGGAATCTGTCAATTGTTTCCTGAGATATGACATAAAAAATTTATTTATTGATATGGTGCCGTCTTGCAAAATGGTGGAAAAAAGATGCTCCCTGTAGGTACAGTTGATAGTTATAATATCTACTGCCAACATACAAAGTTATGTTGGAACTGATTACATAATGTCGATGATATATCATTTTAAGCTAAAATAGCTATATGGCCGCCATATTGAAAATAAGTGTCTGACATGCTTAAAACATGCCACTTAACATCATCTGCATTAGTACTACTTGTTTTCCAAATTTTTGTAGGAATCGGTTAGTTTTTTACCGAGATATGACATAGTATATTTATTTATTCGTATGGTGTTATCTTCCAAAATGGCCAAGAAAAGTGGTTATCTGTGGGGATATATGATGCTTGTAAGAGATACTCTCAGTATACAATATTTGGTCTAAACAGTTTAAATGACATGGCAGATATACCAAATAAACATAAAACATTTTATGACCACCATTTTTAAAATAAGTACCTAAAAACGTTTAATAATTAACTTATGCTTGGCCTATCATAGTATTAATTATCCGCCAAATTGGGTAAGAATTTGTGAAAGAGTTTTCGAGATATAATGTAACATCTTCATTTCTTTACAAGGTGCCATTTTCCAAAATGGTGGACCAAAAACAAAATCAATAGCTAAATTTAATGGTTATTTTATGTTCTGCCTGCATACAAAATTTGGTGTATATCGGTAGTATGGTTTCCGATTTCAAAGTAAGTGCCCGACGTAATCGATAACTATAAAAGTCAGGTGTCCTTACTAAGTATTAAATGTGAACCAAGTGAAATTCGGTCTTCGCATTCAAAAATTGAAAAGGAGGGACACACATGTGCACAGACACACGCACAGACACACATGCATACACACACAGACCGGAAAGTGATCTCATAAGCCTTTCTTTCCTTCGAAAAATAGGCTAAAAATCAGTCAGCCGTAGGTATTGCATTGGCGAGTATAAAAAACGGTAAGGTAAAGGCATCGATTGTGAAACCTTCACCTTATATGAGACTCCAAGCGTNAAATGTGAACCAAGTGAAATTCGGTCTTCGCATTCAAAAATTGAAAAGGAGGGACACACATGTGCACAGACACACATACATACACACACAGACCGGAAAGTGATCTCATAAGCCTTTCTTTCCTTCGAAAAATAGGCTAAAAATCAGTCAGCCGTAGGTATCGCATTGGCGAGTATAAAAAACGGTAAGGTAAAGGCATCGATTGTGAAACCTTCACCTTATATGAGACTCCAAGCGTTCAGAGCCGGTAGCTGCTGAAATCTAGCGGGCAATACGCGAACTCGGTGACGGGCACGTTTCCTCGCGTGTATGGGGTCGCCATTAGCAAACGACACGGCAGTCAAGTGCGATTACGGATTTTGTGATTTATGAGTTACTAGCGAACCAGCCCGGCTTCGCCCGGGTACAAGTAAGTGTTACAGTGATAAGCTTATAAATAAATTGGGAAAAGACAATTCATTTATGTGAAAACAGAATTATTAACTTATACTATGTTGGTCTAGGTTTTAAACTGATTACGGCAACCCAAAAGGAAGGAAATATTTTTTACCCGATAGCCAAGAAGTAGGGTGTAGTTTTTGGAGTGAATCTGTGCAACTATCGCGTAGTTACCAAATTTCCGCTTTCCAGCGGCGATCTATGAAAATCAAAACGTGAGTTTCATCAAGTTGTAGCTTTAGAAATAAGCGTACATAAGTACTAATTTTTGCGCTTCGCTGAGGGATCTTAATCGATCACCGAAGTTAAGCAACGTTCCCAGCGGCACACATTTGGATGGGTGACCGTTTAGTGGCATAACATCTCAGCGCTTCCGGGCTTCGGAGGGCACGTTAAATATTCAGTCCTGGTTGTTATCGATTGATAACAGTCATTAAGCCATTTCAGAGGTCCTCGGGTGGCCTGATAAACTCTGACACCAGCGGGAAAAAGTATTTCGGTCACGTTCCCAGCCGTTGCATAATTACGTTTTGTTGTTATTCCACAGGAACCGTACAATTTACCGGGATAAAAAGTATCGTATGTGCTATTCCAGAACCTAAAGTACCTACATACCAAATATAATCAAAATCCGTTCAGCCGTTATGGAGTTAAGTGGTAACAAGCATACACACACTCACAGACTTTCGCATTATTTATAATATTAGTAGGATAGAGTTTTGCGACGAGATAGCAGCAACGGCTTGCTTATAAATGAAGGTAATGCTACATGTTTCTACATACATACACACTGATTGTCATATAGGTGAGCTGTTCTGTGCATATTAATATGATAGCACTGCATGTATTTTGTATCCGCAACACCATGGTTTCTGTTGTTGAAAGTTGGCTCATATTAGGATATCCACGTGGTTGCCTTTTATGAGATACAGTCTCATATTAAGAAACGGGTTTTATATTAAGTGTTACTGCCATATAGCATTTAAACATAAAAGTTTTCTTTAATTATCGTTTCACCACAATATAAAACTAACAATATTAAAGAATAAAGTAATTTAATTGCTTTGTATTAAATGTATAGCAATATAATTTTGTTATTAACAAAGTGTATCTATATGACACAATTGATAAGTTATAATGTAATTATAAAAACAAATCAGGACATAACTTACAGTATTCATTGCTTACAATTGCATACTGAATTTAAGTTTATATAAACTTGCAAATCAATGTTTTGGTTTTAGATGGATCATGGCCGAAATCCCAAAAGGAAGAAATGTAACAAGGAGAAGATGATCCTAGCTGTCAAAGCTGTACAAGCAGGTAGTATGGGCTACAAGTCTGCAGCGAAGCAGTTTGGTGTACCAAAAAGCACAGTGGAAAGGTATGTGAAAAATTCTGAACCACGCCCATTTACTAAATCTACCATTAGGAAGAAGGCCTGTGTTAAGCTGGGAACAAGAAAATGAACTCTTAGAATATTGTGTTGAGATGGATAAAAGGTTTCATGTTTGAGGAAACGCGATATTAAAAGAATTTCCTTCCAACTACCCATTGCTAATGGTATTAAACATCCATTCTCCGAAAAAAAAAATGAATCAACTGGGAAGAAATGGATGGCTTATTTTTTGAAGCATCATTCACAGTTGTACTTATGAACCAGAATTTTACAAAGTTAAAGGGCGTCCGCACAGATTGTACAATGTTAATGAGACTGAGGTAACTGTGGTACAGCACAGAGCTGAAAAGGTAATATCCCTGAAAGAAAAACAAGAAGCAGCTGCACTGACATCCGCAGAGAGAAGGTCACTCATTACCGTGGTTACTTACATGAATGCTGATGGTTCTCTTGTCCGTCCATTAATAGTATGTTCAAGGAAGAATATTAAAATAGAACTCATGAATGGTGCACCTCATTGGGGTTCCACCCTTCGGGGTGAATTCAGGTCGATTTGTTCACCAAGTGGTTTGTTCATTTTATTGAATTCACTAAGCCATCGCTTGAAGATCCTGTTCTTCTGGTTCTTGATAGCCACTATTCGCACACCATAAATATAAATGTGATATTATTGGCTAGAGATCACCATGTTTCGATCATCTGTATTCCCCCTCACAGTTCGCACAAAATGCAGCCACTAGATGTTGGTTTCATGGAGCCTTTCAAAACCTATTATGCTTCAGAAATGCTGTCTTTCCTAAGAAACAACCCTAGTCGTATTGTAACGCTACTGTTTTCAAAGTTGTTCAGCGCAGCTCACCAACGAGCTGCAACAATGGAAATAGCAATTAATGCATTCCCGCAAAACTGGACTGTATCCATTCAACAAAGACGTGTTTCGTGAATGTAACTTTTATTCTTTGATGTCAAAAAAATGCTTGATCTAGATGATGTTACCAACTTAACTGTTATTATAGACACTTCACATGGCACATCTCCCAGTGCAGGACCTTTTAATGCTCCCCTTGTTCTCATATGGACACCTCACATGGTTTAGATGAAGGGCCTTCTGATGCTTGGCCTGCTCCACCAATGGACATCGCACATAGTGCCTCTTCTTATGTAGGACCTTCTAGTGCTCACACTTCACTTGAGTTGGGCTCAGCAAGCAACAACACACTTGCTTATCCAACTTCGAGCCCTTCAGGTGTAAAGCTCCCTGTCTCATCAAGAGAAATAAAACCACTTCCAAGTCTTTCAGCGGGACTACGAAGTCGAAGAGGCGGTAGAGCATCTGTAATTACCTCATCGCTTTACAAATCCAATCTCCTGAAGAATTTGGAAAGAGCCACGGCAGCAAAGAACAATAAAGAAGCTGCAGCGAAATGTCGTAAAACGCATCAAAGTCAAGAAGTTGCAAAAGAAGATTAATGGACAGCTCTAGCAGCGACGAATCTGACGATGATTTCGACATATCAGATAGTTCTGGTGAAGACTACAACGATGCTGAGTGCCTGTTCTGTGAATGCATATCTTCAGACGACAAACATGGCGAACAGTGGCTGCAGTGCACTGTCTGCTAATAGTTTGCCTCATAAACACTGCGGAGCCACTGACCTTCACTTTATCTGTCCTCGGTGCCGAAAGAGGGTAAAAAATTAATGTGTCTCATATTAGGAACCTTTTTTTTTATTTCTGAAAAAGTACAGAGTTTAGTTTTTGTTTGTTGTTTTTTGGCAGGGGACATAAATATTTTACTTTAAAACAAATTGTATGTATTGCATTTTGAATTAAAACATATTGAGTAATATTGTACATGTTCAAAGTTCATTTACGTCCACTTCATAAAACGTTATGCATATTTTTTTCAAAATGGGTCTCATAATCGGTGCCTTTACCTTAAGTATAGGCATAAATTTTTCCTTTCTAGCAGCTTGCTAGTAGAAATCACTTATAAAATGCATCAAACACTAAGCCATTCCTGCCCAAAAATAAAGGAACATNCTGGGCAAAAATAAAGGAACGTCTTTTCGACAGCCATGCGTAGATTTTGCGCAGTCTTGAAACACTAAGCCTTGTACACGCTGTATATTATTCTCATCCGTGCATAATTGAATACTTGAGCTACGAGGGGATTTCATTCACGGGACTCTGTAGGAAAACTACTATCGCGTGTTCTCAGTGCACACTACCAAAACTTTACCTATAATGCCGAAACAATAAAAAAAAGTGTTGGTAAAGCTACCTGCCATTTCTTCAAAAAGTATACGTTGGAAGACCAGAAAACTCAAAGGACGAATAATCGAAAGAAAAAAACACAATGTTGATTTTTCTAGTGAGTTGAATGTTCTGCCGTCACCCGGATTTGATGTTTCTAAGGCTAAAATTACAAACAAGAATTTTCTTTCTATTGGAGGCCCCTCGGTGGCTGTCTCGCCCGTAGAGGGAATATGGGTTGAGTGCGCAACCTAGCTGCGCATAAGCCTCTTCGTGTCTCAACATTGGATTGCTTTCCTGCCAGTACCACTATCATAAACGACGTGGATAGGATTTGAGGTTAGAACAATATTTATGTAAGCAATCGCTTTGACATTGCTGTATATTTCATCGAGTTCAATTTGAATACAATTAGATTAAATTCAAATTGCTTAATATTCTTTATTCATATAGAATGCCTTGTCTGGAAAACTGAGATATAAACAAGCACGTCCAACACGGTTGACCACATGATTGACGGTTTCATTATTGTGGGGTAGATAAATGATGGGTGCATGTGCAGAAGACAAAAAGCGGTCTATTTCTATGATAACTATAGTCATGCTTAACATTTGCATGTATGCAGATTGTGTATTCTTCCGCTATACGTAAAATTAACACTGCCATGGGCATGATTACTTCACTCATGCGTCGGTAAAGTGAACTATAAAAATTTTATAAAAGTATTTTTTTTTTTTTTTGTAATTTTTACTCTGACATGCATTTAAATGAAGATAGATAGAAAATTAAGTAACTTAATTATTCAGAAATGTTTACCCATCACTTTTAATTAAACGTTAACACATGGGATTACTTTCCCTCCGTCGTTACCAACTTTACAGGGCGCATGCCACTCAGTGTGCCTGTTAAGATATTTGTGGATGTGGGCAGAGAAATGTTTCAAAGGCTGATTTTAAAAAGTGTTCAATTAACCGTGAACAGCTTACAAAGGTGAAATCCGAACACGCTGTGAACAATATAGCCACCTCTAAACGCATAACTGCCGTGACGTCGTGGTGCTTAAGCAAACCCGGTTTCACACGAAGGGAAGTGATTTTCGTTACGAAACCGTGGAAAGGAAACTTCATGCTAGAGTTTCAAGAGAATGGCCTGCAAAAACGAGTTCACCCAAACATGTGTTTAAATACTTTGGATTTGCCCGCTTGCCGTTAACCTAGTACTTTTGAAAGCCCTGCTGTTTTCTTAATTGAATAAGGTTGTAATCATTCACCACATATAAACAGAAACCCTGCCATGCATTTGTCTTTAAAATCACAATATCTGTTATCCTCGAATTTTTCAGTCTACTGCATTTGCTCAGTAAAGATGCGGCGTTAAACACAATTAATCTTACTGCATAATAAACTCTGTTATTTGTTATTTTTGTTCATTAATTTTTATTCAGACAGAGATGCTGGTAGTGCGTGTTTTACCCCTAAAGTCACAATAAATAGAAATGTTGTTAAATGTTATGTCGGTTCCAACGACCTAAGAAGATAATATGTATCAGCGTGTGGAAAATGGTTCTTATATTCTCACGTAATGAGCGCAACACGTTGTCGGCTTTAACTCAAAAAGAAAGAGTGGAGTGAAGTTTCGACCGTTACATCGCACAAGTTCAGTTGTGCATCAAGCAATGTATCGTGGCCGTCGTCAGATAGCAGGAGAAATATTTTTAATAACATGCATATTAACAATAAAACAGTACTAAATGAAACAACATGATCCCACCTTTGCGGACATAAACCAAAATATCAAATACACACTTACAAAAAGTTATTTTTTAAACTGCAATAAAAATTTACTGAACAATGTTCGTCAGTTTGAGAAATAGTCACACAAAAAATTTAGTTAATATGTGCTGATTTACTAAAATACAGACAAGAAGTCACTCATCAGGTTTTGATCACAACCACGCCTGCTTTTTCAAGCCATTCTATTCCCTGCTAATTTTCCCCGCAGTGTTTTTAAAATTATTTTCAAGGCAATGTCTCTAAAACAGTTATTTTTACTGACGCACAGGTACGAAAGAAAAAAAATCATATCTTATGTTTTTATCTCTTTCCATCTAATTTTCCAAGTGCAATACCAAAAATTTGTCATAAATTTTTAAGTGTAACACTAGAAATCGGTCATATATCCTAACACGATTTTGCATGTTTCCACATTACTTTCAATACATCTGACGAAAACTACCTTTTAATTCGGAACGATCGCGATTTTCGAAGTAGCACTTTTACATGTTAAATTATTAATCTCAGTAGAGAAAATATGGATTGCGCCTACCCATATTTTCATCACTAGGGAAAATTCGCAAATAATTATAAACCTTCAAACAATTTTTTTTTAATCGCTGACTTTAGCTGTGAGTATTATGACGTTATCATCATAATTTTTTACGTACTGCAAGGTTAGCAAAGAACTAGGAACTTTAGTACTATGAGTTACTCCAACTAAAAATTGTTATATATAATTCAGGTGTTACAGAATTTCTGTTTATTCCGAGGAAGTAGAAATATTTATTACTTATTTGTGTTTCTAGCAATGTCAGAGTTTCGCTTGACTAACGCATGAATATCGTTTCAGTCGCGAGGTCTATGGCAGTAATGATTTTCGCACATGGCGGGATGCTACATGATGAGCTGAAAGTACAACTTAAACATCAGTTTCAAAGGCACTCGATTAACTGCGAAACAGGTAACCACAAGCAGCATTGCAAGTGAGGAAAGTCAGCAGACTAAAATGTGCATGTCGGTTGGACGCAGTTAACTGAGATTTTTTGAAATTAACGTTTGTGAAACGTTCCTTCCCGTAAGTACGTGTATTTTAACGCTGACGCCTGCTCGAGTGCTATCAATAAAGTTGGCAACTAATCAAGAAGAGTAATTCCACATTTTGAAGTCTTACTTGAAGTGAAATGTTTACATTAACGGCCCATGTATTTCGATTCATTTTTTCATACAAGCTGGATTAAGATGTGACTAAATTTAGTTTTTTTCGTTATCATTAAATTTGAAAACTTCACTCGATCTGACGCAATATCACTGGTAATGTATGAACCTGGCGGAAGAATACATGATGGCATGAAAGACGACATGAGGCAGGGCTTTCAAAAGTGGTCAGTTAACCATAAACGACCTATATCAGTTCTGCAATCGGTTTTCAATTTTTTTTCTCTTATTTATTTTTTAGGCGTAACGCGATATTTAGCCTCAGAATGTGACATAAATTATTTCACTTATATTTCTTTGTCACTGGATCAAGCTAAATGATGTTGAACGTAATCCTGTTGAAGAAGAAATAATATTTCCTGCTATATTTTACCATTAACATTTAAATCGTACTGGCAGTACATACGATGGTAAGGTTACTTCCACTCAGGTTAGGAACAAAACGAATTTTCTTATGGGAGAGTTTGGATTAGAGAAAATTTCCGACGCCAAGTGCGCAGTGTTCCAGAGAGGTAACTTTTAATTAAAACTTATAACTGCGTGAATAAAAAATAAAAAATATTTTACTTAGTTGCTAAGTTATTTTATATTTTATTTATGATTATTGCAATTTTCGTTGCCTTTATAGCGTATAAAAAAGAGAAAATCGGGTACACCTGCGACACTAGCGCTTGCCTAGTGGCGAAAGATTTTAGTTGACAAACTAAAAACATTGATCTTCCCAACCTGAGTAGAATAAACCTTACTGATGGCTATCCCACATTTTTTATTAAAGCAGGTCCTCCACCTATGCGATATTTTAATTTCCTGTCATAACTTTCGTTAAATAAAAATTGTTAAAAATGTATTGTTACAGAAGTGGGAAACAATATTTTTTAAACGAGTTTTTTGCATTTTAACTTAATTTTACAGTTTGTTATTTGATAGTTGTCAGAATTTACAAGTTTTTTTTTATGAAACATTAGTAGTTTAGATATTACGCCAGTAGAGTAGAGTACACTGAAAAGCTAATGCATTATAATCACATTTTCAAGATTTTTATTTTTTAAAACTTAAACTGAGCCCTTGAGTTTAAATGTGGACCATGTCCATTTTTGGTCAATTCGAAATAATGCAGTGTTATGAGAGCTGAAGAGCAATTCTTTCATGCAAAAAGCGGATCATGTCCTGAAATATATACTACCCTGCCATCTGTTGACACACCTGTGTACTGCTAAGAGATATGGCATTTTCACTCAGTAGTATACTGTGCCATGTCTACTAGCTGTTTAAAATGGCAGACTCAGAGGTTAACTGTGATATTATAAGTGACTGTGGTAGTGATAAAAGTAAGTACAGATTACATAATATGGTTTAACATTTATCTTTTGAGTTTTATAAACAACATTTTTGTTCGTAAACCTAGATAATGTGGACTAAGTTTGGCAATGAAGTTACGAATTTTAAAATGACACTCTTACAGCATATAAGTCGAATAAAATTCACTATAATGCCTCTGAAACTCGCTCTGTAGGAATCCATAGCTCGGATGGATAGACATGTGATTACAGTGGAGGTGGCATTGCTGAATTAGGTGATTTTTATCCATCATACCAATACACTTACAGTACAAGTTTAATGCAAATCATGCTTGTATACTGACTGTATACTTTTTCATTATAGGCTTAGCAGCAACTAACAGAGGCCGAAAACGTAAAAGACAACCCGGTAAGTGGCGTGACAATGTGCGCAAATCACTTAGGAACTTTGGCAAGTCCTACGTAACCAAACGAGGGAGCCATGTTCAGGAGAAAATTCTTCCTAACCTCGCTAGCCATAAGTGCATAAATTATTGTACCGGTAAGATGACTGCCGATGATATAAAAGCATCTCACACCTCATTTTGGGATTTGGGAGATGTGAATGCACAAAATAGCTTCATTGCACGGTCTATTCAGAGGAAATAAGTGGCAAGCCATTGAGCTTCAGATGGGAGACCTAACAAAACTGAAGGGAAGAAACCAAAAGAAACAACAGTATCTACACAGTGCATTCTAAAGATGGTGATGTTGTGATTTGCAAAACATTATTCTTGAAACAGTTCCAAATCAGTAGCGGTCGACTTTACACGGTGCGGAAAAATGCAGTTGGTGGGGTACGAAAATTGGATGAGAGAGGTCAGCATATTTCCCATAAGAAAGTTGATAAATCTTCTACAAAGGAACACACAGCTTCCTTCCCAACGTATGTCAATCATTATACTAGAAGTCATCATACAGCTACGAATGAAATAAAATATCTTTCTTAGAAATTAAATATAAAAATAATGTACATTTTATACCTGATCTTTTGTAAGGAAAGAAGAATAGATCCTTTTAAGGAATGGGTTTACAGGCAATGTTTCAATGAAAATTTTAATTTATCATTCCACATCCCAAAGAAAGACAAATGCAAAATATGTGACAAATTTCAAATTGATATACAGACAGCAAGTGGTCATGAAAAAGAAGCTCTGAAAGCTGCACATGAACTGCATCTGAGAAAGGCAGATGCTTCAAGGGAAAGTCTCAGAAATGGTAAAACTAAGACATCTGCAGAATCGCTAGTTTTCAGTTTCAACTTGGAAAAGACATTACCTTGCCTTGGTGTTACGACAAACATTCCATACCACTGTAGACAGTTGCATGTGTATAACCTTGGAATTCATACTGTTGGGAGTGATGAATCTAAAATGTTCATGTGGCATGGCGGTATTGCCTCAAGAGCACCTGAAATTGGTTCTTGTGTAATCCGGTACTGCAATCAAAATTTACAAAATGGTGTGAAAAATATTGTAACTTATTCCGACAGTTACGGCGAAGAAAATATAAACTTCAAAATGGCCATGGTAGGATGTTACCTTGTGAGCAAAGGAGCGAGCAGTTTTGAAGAACAGTTCATGAAAACAGGACACAGTTTCCTCCCTAATGACGCTGATTTTGGAATGATAGAGAATGCTCGCCAAAAACACGGCATTTACGTTCCTTAAAATTGGATGGAATTGTCGTAAAAGGCAAAGACGAATAATCAATTCCAGGTTATGAGGATGCAAACAAATTATTTTGTGACACTTGCAGATTAGGTAAAAAATTCTGCTATTCACCAATTCACAGAAATAAGACTGTAGATGGACAGCAAGTGAAATGGCTACGAATTCAGTCTCTACGAATAACATCTAGTGAACCAATGATAATGAAATTCAAATACTCAATGAGTACCCTTCAAGGCTGGAAGAGTGTAGACTTTGCTCAGAGAAAGAAAGGTCGCCCTTCCTGGAAACGTGAATCTGAGCCTACCATTTTACGAGAAAACTCACTGATGCTAAACTGGAAGATCTAAAGAAACTTCCATTAGAATATTCTGTCCCAAAATGAGTTTAATGAAGACGATGAGATTTTTGTGTCTGAAGAGGAATATGGTGAAACCAGCGACTAAAGTTCTTAAGATAAAAGACGTATTTCTTAGTACAATGTGTGTTTTATGTCTAATATCAAATGTAAGGTGCATATTGTAAACAGTATATGAGTCTAAATGTATACAATGGACATGGTCCATTTTATCCAGAGTTTGTGTCCACGAACAAAAGAAGAACAACTTCGTGCCATCAAGAGAACTGATAGAAGTTTTTCTTCATAATTGCATTTTATTAATGTTACTGCATCTATACTTAACCTAATAAACACTTTGTGCACAAACACAATTCATAATGTGTGTAATATACGACATAATGTACACAATTAGCCTTTTCTCGAATGTGACATATTAACCATGGCCCAGTTTTTTTTTACTGAAGGGCTCAATTAGCAACAAATCGAAGTATCCAACGTGGCGGTTGGGACAAAACCTCGACAGTCATGAACGGCCTCAGGTTACCGAATTTTAAATCCTTCGGTAATTTCCTTCTTTCTGGTCGCGTAGTCTGATTGTGCATGTACATTCACATATAGTCTTTTCACGGTTATTTGAGCACTTTCGAAATAATCCTTTACAAATGTCACTGCCCCCACCTGCATATATTTTAATAGGTACACTGCCTGTCAAGCTCCCAATAAAAATGGCAACGACGGAGGGAAAGTAGTTCCATGTCTTAACGTTGAGTTAAAAGTGTTATGTAAACATTTCTGAAAACTGAAATTATTTATTTGGCTTTCAGGTTTTTTATGTGTATAAGTTTAGGAATGAGTAAATTTGTAAAATGTTTACTTTCCTAATAATTCCAGAGTTTCACTTGACTAGCGCATTAATAAAGTGCTGAGGCCCGTGGTNGTGTTTCTGCGACACTTAAGATTCTACTCTACAGAAGAGTTAGTTTATTTTTCTGCTTTTACATACTGATCGCCCCCCTGTCGCCCCCCACAAATATATCGCCCCCCTTAGAACCCAAATCGCCCACCGGGGGGCGATCGCCCCCAGGTTGGGAACCACTGATCTAGGGCGACCGACTCACAGATTCTCCGCCAGGCGCCGAGCCCTCGAGTAGCTGATCTTGTTGTTGTTGCAGACGGCCACAGCTGGGAAGGAGATCTTCGATATGGGGTAGGCCGTGGTGTCGACCGTGGTGAAAGTAGGAGCGTGGAGGTAGTCGTGCCACACGTCCAGGATGCTGTAGGTGACGCTCCAGGCCGCCATCACGTGCATCACTACCCACATCAGCCTGCCCCGCACGCATCACATGCATTACAGAGAACTACGGGCTGTTCACGTTTAAACAAGCACTTTTGAAATCAACCTTTGGAAAATATCACTGCCCCCACACCGCGTGTATTTTAACGGTCACGCTGTCTGTAACGACGAAGAGAAAGTAGTTCCACGCCTTAACGTTGAAAAAAAATGGCGTGTGGGGAGTGCACCCAGGGCAAGGCAACATCCTCCGAGTGACGGTCTTTCCAGCTGGGACCCGTAGGTGACCGTCATCTCCGGGCCTTAGCGTTGAAATAAACCGTTAGGTAAATATTTGTGAATACTTAAAATACTTGATTTGCTTTCCGGGGTTTTTAATGCATATAAGTGTAGGAATAAGGATATGCGTAAAATATCAGTAGATCTTAAGCAGGGCTTTCAAAAGTACTTAGTTTACCGTGAACAGCATACATGTACTTAGAATACGTACGCATTGATTAATAGCAACCTGCGAAATTGGAGTTTTTATTTGCAGCCAGACTAGATTTCATTGACCGTAACATACCTGAGCACAATTCGTTATTTCATTTGCTTCTGTCTGTATAACAGTGCAATTTCACTCTACCGTTAAACTTTTATTATTGGCTAAATAAATAAAACTGTGAAAGGCGCAAATTTTCGGCCAATCGGAGAAGTCATGCCGGCGAACAACTTGGTTTTCAGTCTGCTTCCAAGCAATAACGCAAATTTCGCAGGTCTTTAATAATGAGATTTTAGTCAATTCTAAAAGACAAATCCAAAAATTGTTCCACATCATTTAAGTATTATTGCAATCCAGCTTCACATATAAAACATAAAACTACCTGAATACTTCACTGAGAGTTGGTAATTTTAAATTTAATTTATAGTGATACACAGAGAATTATACGTTCTGCGTCACTAACCTCCATTCTAGGTCACTAAATTAACTGTTAGTGCCACGGTATTAATAGAATTTTCACTAATAGACCTAAGCAATATTAATGGAAGCATTTTAAGAGTGTTTAGAATGCAGGCAGTGATGTATTTCAGATGTACAGTTTTACAGTATGAAACCTGTTTACACGGTGGAGTAAACTATCTGAAATTCAGTTCGAAGGTTCAAAGCGATTCTGACTTTCACATCCTATGCAAGTGTCATTCTGTTTCTCATTTCGTTCTCTCGAGACGTATTTGAGTATGCACGTATGTGTGGTTGCAGAACATGTTATAACTACAATCGTTTGATTCCTCTAGCTGTAGGTTTGGCAGTTAGGATAACAATGACGTTACATATTCTATAAAAGCAGATTTCTCGCATGTTTTTTTCGAAACGGCAATCGCAAGGCGTATTTTCGTGGACGTAATGGTACGATTTTCTGGTGGCTCATACCTTCAACATCCAGTTTTGCATCTAAATATTCGAAGTTGTTTTCAGTTCATACCAATTTTGATTTTAACTTGATAAACTGATAAATAGGTGAAGAAATATTTGACATAAGTCATTCGTAAGAGTATAATTTCATATTTCTGTCTGACCACGACTTAAAAAAAATTTCTAAAAGACAAAACCTAATTGCCTATTATTAATGCCATGCCTTGAAGATGGAGATGGCATTGTCATCCGAAACTTTGGAAGAAACGATTGAACTTTGTTTCATATTTGTCTCAATATTCCATGAATCATGTTACATTCTGTTTGAAAAAATTTTTGTCACAGTTTTTTTTTGTTTTGTAGGACCTATTATCCACATTTAAATGAAATAACAGGCTATACATCAAATCGTTTCCAATGAAATCTTTAATCATAAATTTATCCACAGAGCCTATCGTTTTAAAAATACAGGCGAAATACACTAAGATATTCGGCATGAAAACGTGTTGAGAGTTGCATTAGCAATTATTCCCCACTAGGACACTAGTGGGTATGTTATGGGGAGTCTGAGGCAATGGGATCCATGTGAGGATTGGGGACAAGGTGAGGAATAGGGTTAATGACCCTTAGCGACGACCATCTTTGATCCGTTAACTTTGACCTTGTAATATTAAACCCCCCAAAAATTAGAAATTACAAATAACTAAATCACTCCAAAATCCTCAAAATAATATTTAAAAAATTTTAATTTTTATTTAAAAAATTTAAATTTTGGAAAAAAAAAATTAAAAATTTCATGCAGGAGCTACGGGGGTCGATTATGAGTGGAACGATCAGTGACTTAGCTCCCGGCATGCCGACCAACAGACGACTGACCCCCACCTCCCTGCCAATTTTTATTGGCTGTTTAGTCGGTCCCCCGCCCCTCCAGCCCTTCCACTAGGTACCACAATGGAAAAGAGTTCAATGCTCTGGTTCGCCAGTACCTACGATCGTACATATCTCATAATAATGATACAATGAATGGTGTACACAGGCACGATGATAAATGGTTCCTCGGTGTAAATGAAATAGACTTTCTACCAGGTGGGACCATCCAAGTAGGCGATTACAAGATGCATGGAATCCCCGGGCTATACAAACTTCTAATTTGCAAGGATCCCAGGAAGCACACTAATCCAACCTGCTGGGATACAATACATGACTCGAACTCATGCATTCGCTTTACAAAGATAACGATTCCGATACCAGTGCTTATAAGGGCGAAGATCATGAAAAAATAGACATTATCGCAAACCTCTTCAGCGGGCTAGTACTGGAAAGTGGAGAATGTTTGAAGAATATAGACAACAATAACATCGACTACATATTCCGGGATAACCCAAACGAGATGGTCGATAGGTTGCCACTGCTGATCGCTTCGCAAAGGGTTGGAAATTTCGATCATCGAAGAACTGAAGGACGGAAGCTACATACGATTAGTCGATTGGGGATTGCCCATGGATTGTACATGGCCACGAGACGCAACTACCGCTGACGCTAGGTCATGTTGTGTGGGATGAACGACCTATTTCAAACCGACCTTGTGGATGTGATACTGTATGCTCGGGTCAACAGGGGCTGCAAATACATAATGACCATCATCAATGAGTACAACAAATTCGCCTGGGTCAAGCTTGTCAAGTTGAAGAATGCTGCCGATGTAGTAAAGGCGATATCTAAAAACCAACCAAGGCAAGGAATTCTACAATGCAAAGTTCAAGACCCTGATGAAGAAACACAACATAAAACAAAATTCCACATACAGTAATCTCAAAGCATCTGTCATTGAGAAGTTCAGCAGGACTCCAAAGGGAAAAATGTGGAGACATTTCACTGCCAATGGCAACTTCCAGTGGTTGGTTATACTCCCAAAACTCGCACGTGAATCTAACTATACCATACACTCAACCACACACATGAAACCCGAAGACGTGAAAGACAACTCCTTGCTTCGAACTGTAAACACTATTCAAAGAGAAGGGATCCTCATAGTCTCAAAGACAAGGTCGGTGAGTTGGTACGCATCTCCAATCAGAAAGTCACACATCTTCGAGAAAAGATTCACAGCGAATCGGAGCCCGAACTCTTTCAGGTATAACATATACGAAACTAATATATGCTCCGAGGAACTGCTATCTCTAAGATCTGCACAATGTTTCCATCCATGGCAGTTTCTACGCACAGGAGATCCGGCCTACAAGGTGTCCAGATGTGTATTCGGTCGAGAAGGTGCTGAATGGGCGTAATGGATGGTTGTATGTCAAGTAGAGGGATTTTCCAGTCCACTACGATTCCTGGATCGCCGATGCGGACATCGAGAGGTGAACACTAAGGGTTGCAGATAATAAGCATGTGTACATGCATTTTTTGAATTATGTTCTCTCATATTGTACTTTACCAAATAAAATTATTATTTTAGATGATGTGTTTTATTTATTTAATGAATTGGCAAGAAATGCCTGCTTTATATAAAACATTTATTATGTAAAGTGTAAAAATAAAAATACTTAAAATGTTGAAAATTAAAAATAATTAAATATATTAAAATTCATACTAAGTCACGATTCAGCACAGGTTGACATAACTGCACTCTGGCCGACATGGGTGTGCTATGGTGGCCAGTGATGGAAATATGAGTTTACAGTGTGCTCTAGTCGGAGGTACTGTAAGCATAAGTCATCGGTGCTCCCTCTTGAACAAATGCCAAAAAACAATGGACAGTAGTTGTGGTACAGTGAGGTGTGGATGGGGAGCCGACTTACCAACCAATAAAAATTGGCAGGAGTGGTGGTGGGGGTCACTCATTTGCTGGTCGCCATGCTGAGATCCTAGTCACTGATCACTCCAGCAGTAATAGACCACCGCACTTCTAACATGTAAGTATAAAAAAAAAAATTTCCAACATTTCAAAAATTTATAAAATGTTTTTAAATTTTGAAATATTATTAAATGTTATCCAATTTCTAAACATGTTTGAGATTGTTTGGTTTTTTTGGTGATTTTTAAAAAGATTTTTACGTTAAAGTTTCTTTCGCCGTCAAGTTCGCGATGTCAAGATCAAGGTCACCCAGATACACTACGGCCACCGCCCGAAGTCATTGACCCTGTCCTCAACCCTCACCCGGATCCTGTTGCCTCAGACTCCTCATAACCTTTCTAGAGACACTAGAGTGTTTTACAATTTGCTTAAGCATATAACTATTTCCCTGTTGTTTAGATCAAGTATATTACATCATTACACGTTATACAGTGCTACTTTGCTTCCAGTGATCGTATGATTACAATTACTTTAATAGTTCAAGCTAAATTTTTGTGGTATGCATCATTATGTATCTTACAGCAAATGCTTGAAACGTCGGACTCTGTTGTTCTACCTTTCGACCCAGTGAAGTCCAGATTCGGTGAGATAGCGATACCCATGCAGGGATGTACTCGAAAAGTAGTCTCTGGCGTTCTCCCAGAACAATCTCTTCCAGTTTTCCAGCTTTGCTGATTCTTTGCTGGGCTCGGCCCAAGCTGGTCTCACTTGGTTCTCCACTGCTGCCATGATCTCAAACCTTAAAAAAAAAAATGTTTTATTTACTACAGATTCATAGTGGTTGCGAAGTTTAGCAATCCTACGGCGGATAGGTAGCTCCTACATATATTTTTTTGCAAACAATTGTTTAGAAACCAGTTGCCAATACAATTTCTGTAACACTATAATAAATTAGAGTAAATTTTACATCACGTCACTATGGGATGTGTAAAACTGAAGTTGAATTTTAACAAACAAGTACTGGAGCCTTCAAATTTATCATGCACATTGAGATAAATAATTTATTTTGTATATTTCATAAGATTGTGTGTTGTCAAGATGCAAATTTTTACTTGTAGTGGTACACAAAAATTTATAACTGCAATGTAAAAAAATTTCTGGTAAACTTCATAAACTGTAATGGAATTTTTTAATCTATAGATTGTATAGGAATACTACCATATAGCAGGCTCCAAATATAAGAATGTGTTGCATTGCTGGTATACAAATTTGGAAACTTCCCTTCGAACTTGACTCTTTCCTGAACAAATGCAGGAACACTACCACGGATTTATGGGAAAAAACTTTACCATTCGCTCTTTCTCAATATTCGGATACACTGATATGGTAAATTTGCAAATAATTTCTGAGGGTGTACATATTTCCAAAGAATTGTTTGTAAAACGTACAAAAAAAAAAGGGGGGTGCGTGTACTTATGTACGCGTGTTAGAAGTTATACTTATTTGGCATGACTAAAATAAAATTTTCGCGCACAACACTTAAATACTTGAAAACACTTTCAAAATTGTACTATGAAACGATACGTGCATAACCTCAAATGGTGATTGCTAAATAACAGCATGTATTATCTGCTTGATTGCAATGTTCACCGTCGAATTTCGTTACACTGTGCGCGCGCAACTTCCGTTGCACACTAAACTTTTACCCTCAACGCGCCAAAAGAGGTATAACTTCAAAAATGTTTACTGTGCATCATGCTAGGTGGTGAAGGAAACCGTGTCATTCCCAAGGAGAATAGAAATAGGACTGCTGAGTGTGTGATATTTTACCGTCACATCCCGCAGTATAAAGGTGAGCTACATAGAAGAAAAAACAATGGCCGCCGGTGCGAGAGGACACAACTCTACGCACTGCAGAAAAGAAGATGGTCCTACTCGTAATACGCATGCGTGCTTCCACCTCCTCCCTCCCCCTCCACAGTTATTATTTTCCATAAAATATCAACGCAACAAACTTTTGTGTTCCTACAACCAGACGGTTTTTTTTCTTTCTTTCTGAAATTAAACATTTTATACTTCTTCGACTGGTTTGCACGTGTAAATTAGTCATTTGAGACACATTCTTTATTCAACAGAAACATTGCAATGATCTACATAGTTTCCTCACAAATAGAGAAATTCATATCGAAATGAGCAGTCAGATGACCCCAGGGCTAACACATAGTTTCGGGAGAAACTTGAACCACTTCCATCAAGTCAGTCTCATGCAAACCTGTCATGGAGTAAAAACAGAATTTGCACGAAACCAGCCTCAATTACTCGTCAAGCAGAAAAAATT
Organism: Clitarchus hookeri; assembly: GCA_002778355.1. Classification (NCBI taxonomy): domain Eukaryota; kingdom Metazoa; phylum Arthropoda; class Insecta; order Phasmatodea; family Phasmatidae; genus Clitarchus; species Clitarchus hookeri. The sequence continues at coordinate 200,534 of NQII01001216.1, forward strand.
ATAAAATTACTGTCTTTTTGCGGATTGAGTAAGTCCAATTCGCCTTCCCTGAAGCGAACTTAACTAACAGTGATTTTTCGTTTCGTTTTATTTTGACTTCCCTTTTTTTTCAATAAGCATACAAAAGTACATACTACAATCACAAGCTAAATGTTTACATAATTATCCATGTGTGTTGATATTAAACAATATTAAATACAATATTAAAAATACGTTAAGAAACTTATTTTAACTTATTAAAAATTTAATGGCTTTTCTCATTCAGATGGGCCTACATCGAAACATTGTAGCTGTTTATTAGGAAAACCATTTACAAAAAAGGTTAGTGTTCTAGATTTTTTTCTTAACTGTGAAAAGTGTCAATTCTCCTCATGCCTCGTTCTGGTACCACTGTGGTTACCATTAATTGGTAACAGCGGTTACGCGAGTTTAGCCGCCATGAAGCATTTGGTGCTTCGGTCACCCTCAACTTCAACCACGTCGGTTGCAAACATTATAGTACCAATTATTACTTTGCACACAGAAAAGTATTTATACGCTGCTGGTGGTTATTTAATCATTTTCGTAATCAATCTTTGAAAAATAACGCTGCCCCTACCTTCAAATAATTTAACGGGCAGAGTAACTGGCATGCACCCAGTCAAGTTGGTAATGACGGAGAGAAAGTAGTTCCATGCAGTAACGTTGAATTAAGAGTGTTAGGCAAACAGTTTTAAATATTGGAATTATTTATTTTCCTTTCTGTTTTTATTGCTTTTGAGTGTAAGAATTTGCAGATCTGTAAAGTATTTTCATTTCTAATAATTCCACAGTTTCGTTTGACTGGCACGTGAATAAAGTCATCAGGCTCATGAGAACGTAAATTTTGAATATGGCGAAAGAATACACAACGTGCATTCAAGCAGACTGTAAGTAGGGGTTTCAAAAGTGCTCAGTTTGCCGTAAATAGCATTTACAACTACCACCATTCCGACGGGAAGACAAAGCATTATATAGATATTACTAGCGACCAGGCCCGACTTCGCCCGGGTACAATTTAGTTTTTACATCGATACACTAATAAATCAATTTGGAAAAAAACAATTACAATATTATATGATAGTAAATTAGTAAACTGATATTATATATAACATACATACATTCATACACGTCACGCCTGTCTCCCAAAGGGGTAGGCAGAGATTATGGACCTCCATTTACCACGATCCTGACATACCACCGACCGCCAGAACAAAAAGATTTCTGTTTGACGTGACACGCGAAAGTGCTACGTATAGTTGTCTGAGTGAAAAACATGCGCCACTCAAATCCACTCCAGCCACATTAAGTGTTTGACCCTGTGCCAAAACAAACTCTCTTTGGAAATTGGACTCTTTTAGAATTAAAAGGCAAATTCGAGGGAATCATTGGTATTGTAGGTATTAAAACAGTTTCTCCAGTGCCGCAGCCATTTAGAATAGCACCTTCAATGAGATAAATTTTAAATTTTTATTTGTAATCGAGTCCCGTTGCATAATTTCGGTGGATTTATGTTTCGCAATAAAATTATGGCAGCTCTAACTTTTAAAATCAGTTTGTGTGGTGGCATGCCAGAAGGATTCAATTAATTAAGAAATTCTGTGGGATAGTGCACAGCTTCTGTACTGTCGAGTACTGTATCTACTGAGTAACAGACTTGTGTTGCGCAATTAATTTTGCGAGCAGTAATTCATTAATTTTTTGACGTTCAGCAGCAATATCCATTTCTCTTTGCAAAATATTCCTTTCTCGGTTATTAGTCAACCTAGATTTTCTTTCTTGTTCACCTTATTTTGCCTTCGATAAACGCAATCGATTTTAGAAATTACTTTTTCACAAAACTTTGCAAAACTTTTAAAGTATTGGCGATAATTGTATGCTGTAAAGGACATTTATTATCTATACTAAACAGTTTTAATTATGAATTAATTTATTTTGATAACGATTAAGTTCTTTATGGTTTAAAAAAACAGTGGATTTTACGTTTGTTTTTACTGCGTAATTTAAATTGTAAATACGCTTATTACAACTTATATATTAAAGATAGGTATATGCTACTACTGACGGTTTTGCAGATAATTTAATTTTACACCATTATTTCCTACCTGGTTCTGTTATATATCTAAAGGATTAGGCAGCGTATTCCATGAGAGCGCGCTGGAGGCAAACTTTTTTCCCGACTTTATTCACTAATACCGTTGAATGCTCAGCTCCTATAGGTGTTAGGACAATTTTTAATACACACAAACCTTCCTGTATAAATGCAGATCATAACAGTAAAACCAACATTAAAATCCGTTCCGTGGTTCTCGAGATTGGCGCAGTCATACAGACAGACAGACGCGCGCCAGGGACTTTCTTTTATACTACGTAGTGATTAAATTTAAAAACTTTCACTTCCACCACAAAATTTAAATATCGTGGCTCTCAACCTAAGCCACCTAAACATTACCTTTTGGCATGCATGTACACAGGACACAGCCTGCCAAAATAAAAATGTAGGCCTACATTAAAACATTGCAAAATCTACCTTTATATATATATATATATATATAATTATTAGTTTGCTTGAAGGAAAATTACCTAGTATTTAACTTAAAATAACTGCCTCTCTCCCTTTGCCGGCCATCGAGAAAACTGGGACCGGCTCCTCGCCGCCTGACCCACACTTTGCTGATTGTAATTCATGACAACTCCGAAAGCAGAAGTTTCCAGAAGGAACCCTCAAAGAGACGGGACTTCAACCAATGATAGTTCATCAAACATATGCACGTCGCACGCCACACACTGCAAAAATTCAGCACAGAAGTGACAGCAGCAACAGAATGTTGTGTCAGTTTATTACAGTTCTGTTTGCTGCGGGACAACCAAACGGATTGCTATCCCTGTATTAACATTATAGATGGCTTACAGGTAAATTAATTTGGTTCCCAAATCCACATTTTTTTCTCAGTGCACATGCGCAGAATTAGCTCCGAGCGGGATACACACAGGCCGCATTCTCCTCGGGGCTGCACATTCGCAAGATGTGGAAACCAAGGATGACGTTATATGACGAGGTCCATTGGCTACGAAGATTTTCAAACATTGCCAATCAGCTGTTGCTGTGACGTCGCCGAAAGGCGTCCAATCACGCGGCGACCGCAGTCTAGCAGGGGCAGCGCCGCTGCAGTGAAACAACTGCCGCCCACGTCAGATGTCCATCGCCGCGGGCGCCCAGTTCCTTGCGCGGCAGCCAGGTATAGGCTATTCACTCTAAAGTGAGAACTATTCGAAGCCCTCTCATTTACAATAATAGTGATAAATATATTTCATTGGTACCTCAAACGTCAACTTTCGAGTCCGGTGAAATATATCCGCTGTGTTTATTACTTACATGGCAATATTTATTTTAAAATGTGGTGGAAGGATAAAAAAAATAGCTGATAGGGAAAGAAGTAACTAGGGCATCAAAAGTGCTCACTTTACCATGAACAGCCTATAGGAAGGCGTCTTGTCTCAATTTTCCTTCCCCTAATGCGAGGTTCAAAAGCAAGCCGATGTCACAGGATACATAATAGTACAGAGCGAGCGAGCGAAGAGATATCGGCGGCTCTTAACATCGACGTCTTGAGAGCTGATGAGGGTGAAGTGAGGTGAGCATGGAGCAGCGCCGGAATGCAAGGGCGGGGAAACGGAAGAATCCCGAGAAAACCCGCCAACCAGCGGCATCATCGGGCACGATTCCCACATGTGAAATTCCAGGAGTGTCTCCGTCGGGAATCGAACCCGGTTCGCCTAGGTGGGAGGCGAGTAGTCTGACCACTAAACCACCGTGGCCTCAAGAGTACAGAGGTGAAACGGTGACGTATATTGCGGGTTCCAGCCACACAGGCGAGCAATATGGCAGAAAGTCGATCAATAATCACTTCCTGGAGACCAAGTTACCAAGTGGTAGCCCAACCAATGGGAAATATACCATAACGTGCAATAGCCAATCAGACTCAAGGCCCGTTTCCAAAGATTCGCGCGGCCAATGAGTGACCGAGTTCACTTACAGCAAAGGAACAGTCACGCCGTTTCTTATATGCCGATGTATTACTTGACGTACAGTAGATATTCTAGTCGTGTTGGCGGATGTATGTTTGGAGAATTACGTGACTACCATCACCATATAATAATGGGGACATTTGCAAAAAAAAAAATTGTTGGCTTTATAAGATTTTGCCAGATAAATTAAATCATTGCCTTTGATAATATAAGTGTTTATTTTGCCATATTAAAAAAAATGATGTTTGGTACGAATTTTCGTTTAAAAATTTAAGGAAATGAAAGTGCCCACCGTTGATCCAACTGTTGGTGTAACAAATAGATCCTACTCAAGTTGTACATTTCCAACAAAAGCACATGCATTTTTACAGCGAATAATGTTTCTATGGTTTAAGAATTATATTTCCATATATATTCTTTAATTAGGAATGTCTTATTACTAGCTGTTAAATATTTCGTATAGGGTGTATTGAAGAGACAAATTTTTAATTTTATCAAACAGCGTTATATTTTTGTCAGTGTTAGTAATAGTGTTCTCAGATAAAGGATTCCCCTCCAAATTTTTACAGCGCCCGCGTAATGACGCTAGTTATAATTTTAACGCTTCTGTCTCACAGAAAAAATACAAATCTCAAGAAGTGTATGCCTAACAGGATGTAATTTATTAGTTTAATTTTGAAACATGTTTATCAAGCTGCAGCTAGTTTCGTAGACAAAAACTTTAGGAATTTTTTTTTTAAATCGGTCATAACTGGACAAATACTAAAACATTTTATCTGTACGTTATTTAGGTGTATGCTCCTGTGCGTAAGTCTATGTGGGTGTAATTTGCAGTTAGTCAATACCAATTCAATTCGGTCATTAGTTTGCTCCACCACATGAAGATTGTGATTTTTTAAGTCACTTTAATCATGCAAAGACAACTACGCCGACATTATTGTTTCCGGGAAACAGAACGAATACATTAAGAGCAGAATCTGCTGACCTTAATTAACAACAGAACATTTAATCTCCACTAATTTGACNAACAGAACGAATACATTAAGAGCAGAATCTGCTGACCTTAATTAACAACAGAACATTTAATCTCCACTAATTTGACTGTTAACTACGGTTTTATTTTTTTTTTACAACAAAATAATCAAGTAAATTACTTTCTACGTTTGCTTAGCATTTGTTGTTTTTAGAATTCTGTTTTTTAAACACTACTTTCGATATCATTAACTATTATAATAAATCATTTGTTTGTACAGTTTTGACAAGAATATTCATTTAGATAATCCAAACANATGTTTTTTAAACACTACTTTCGATATCATTAACTATTATATAAATCATTTGTTTGTACAGTTTTGACAAGAATATTCATTTAGATAATCCAAACAACTCTCAGTTTAATACTTAGCCTATAAAGTATGTTGTTTCGATATAAATTCGCTGTATTGAACATTTGTCCTTGCAGCAATCAAAATAAGCCAAAAAAAAATGTGACAGATAAGCCAAAGTAAATTACCTGGCTGTGAAATTTGACTGCCTTTACTACGGACGTCCTTCAGGCCGACTGTAGAGTGTTCTCGTCGAGTACGTTACCTGTTGTATTGCATGGCTGACCTTATTCCATTTNGTCCTTCAGGCCGACTGTAGAGTGTTCTCGTCGAGTACGTTACCTGTTGTATTGCATGGCTGACCTTATTCCATTTTCTGTTCTATACTACAGTTTATCTGATTTCCCCGTACGTCAATAAATATTCAAGCCTGTTCGTGAGTGGCCCTGTTTCACCTGCCGGGTACTGTGCGCTGAGCTATCCGTGAGATAGTTCTGATAACGTGACTTCAGAGTGCGACCCGTCTGCACGATAAACCAACACTGTTGCGTATCTCGCTGTTTTGAAGCTGAAAATATATAGTCCGTGGTTCGTGTCACGACATCCTTCAGGTCTGAGTTCGTGTTGAAAAAATTATTTTATTCATTACCAAATAATATTTTTATACCTACCAAACGTTTGACATATGGCGCGTTTGTTTACAGAAAAAAATTGCCATTCCTCACAAAAAAAAAACATTCATACCAAACAACGTGAGTAAATGCTAAATTAGTTACTTCATGAACAACAGTAAAATTAATTTTATAATAAGTTTCATAGCACGCATTTTTTTTTAACACAATAAATTTTACCGGCGGATGTTATGTGTGGAGTTCTGCTACTTCAAGTTGTGTAGTATAGCCAATCTCTTACATTTCACGTACTTTTAACTTCAGAAGTTAGAAAAATAAGTTGCGATGAAATGCTACCGCCTGTCTCGACTCAACATTCTTACGCATACACAAAATAGTAACGAACAGAAAAACAAAACGGTTCGCCAGCCATAATTCACCTTCTCGTTTAGGCATCCTTATCTTACTACTGCAAACTCAACATACAAAAGAAATACTTCGTTGCGAATATAATATATTCCAAAAATATCGCACACCAAGGTTCGTTCTTCAAAGCAAAACACAAAATGATTGCGATTGTTTTTATTTACCGACCAAAAAGAGCTATCAAAAATATCCTCCACATTCATAGGAATAATTGTACCTCTCATCACATGCCTTACAGACCACACAAATAACATTTAAATAACGCATAGCTCTTTAGCAAAATCTTGCCGTAACAAAAGCTAGATTGCATTCAGCCACTGACATTATTCTTTTACTCCCAGGTATTCAGACATTATATTGCATATTCTTTGGTCATACCCAATATTTCCTACCAACGTGCTGCCGGGAAGAGGCTTAACAAGTACTTGAATATTTTCTTTCGATATAGTATTTTGCCGTAAAGCGACTTAACCAATTACACTAATTTTACACATATACCAGAAATATAGAGTCGAGACGTGGCTCAAGCAAGTTCTTAGCTTTGCCTCATTATGATTAAACCTGATTCAATTCAAAGTTGTCTTAAAATGTTATAGGAGCCACGGTGTAGAATCTACTCGCCTCACGCATATGCGAACCTGGTTCAATTCCCGGTGGGGTTACTCCAGGATTTTTGTACGTAGGAATCGAGCCGGACGATGCCGCTGGTCAGCGGGTTTTCTCAGGGATATCCCGTTTCCCACACCCCTTTATTCCTGCGCTGCTCCATACTCACCACATTTCACCCTCATCGGCTCTCGAGACCTCGATGCTAGGAGCCACCCAAATCTCTCTAATCTACTTAAAATGTTATGTCCTGAGACAGCTATACGAACCTACTTTCAGAATTCAAAACATTGACAAAACACGTATCTGAGCACGTGAGCCGCCGTTTCTCCCTACTGGTTGACATACCTCAGCCGTGCTGGTTGGGTGGTCTCGCCGGCAACCGTTGAAAAACGGCCTAGCTTGGCTCTTCGTAGTAATATTCATGACCACGATAAACTTCTAGTCACGTAGAAATAATAATCATTGGCAACAGCGCCATACAAAATTAGGATGACAAATCAACAAGGCTTATTTGAACTTAGCACATGCGCATACTACGCAATCGTTGTGTCAGTCCGGCAACACAGCCATATCCCTGACGTCACGGCGCACGCAGCGGCCAACTCAGGAAACAGGGTGCTCGTGTCCAGCAGTGTATTTCCTGTCGTCGAGTGCGAACGCCGCATTCGAGTCGAGACCTGCGAATCGTCAACAACCCTTGAGGAGGAGCTCGTTTCTCCGCAACGACGCTTAGCTTTTGTCAATCGCAGGACACACCCCTGGATACTGTGGCCGGCCAGGAAACTGGTCATCTCGAGCCTAGTCCCTAGTGGGTCAGCGGCCACAGTAAACTGCACCGTCTTATAATTAACTGTAGGCACACTGTTAAATAAACACTCTCTCCAGGAGTTTTCCTGGTCTACTTCCCCCTCCCCCAGCCATAACCCTTGGGGCCGGAGCTGGCTGGGAGCGAGATGTATTCTGGCGATCAATTCTCTCAGCTCGGAGCAAACCAAATGCATTGGGTCTGCACTTCAACACCACCTGCGGCTGCAACAGCACTAAGTGAAATAAACCACCTCCAACAACCCCACGAGTTTCCAGCAATGGAATTTGAAACATCCAAGTACGAACAAAGACGCCAGAGAAGGCATAAGGAAGGAAACGAAAACCAGGGCGATTCAAAACGCATCTGCCATTCGCCGTTAAAGGCGACATCGACCATTCCGGTTTCAAGCCGGTTTTCCGCACTGCCGGAAATTCCAGACGCGAAATACCACAACAACACCTGGCCCCTCCGGCCAATCACAGACCCGCACACAGCCGCGTGTCAACAACACCAAACGGGGAAAGCAACATGTGTATCTTATTATATTACCTGGCACCAAACACCACTCCAATTTGGTAAAAGCATTAGGGAAAATATCAAAAACCGGCTTCACCCTAAGCATCACCCGTGGCGGCTTGAAAATCCACATTTTAACAACAGAACTTGTCCTCTTCAAGGAAGCAGTCAAAGAACTGCCTCACCTCTCACTAAAATTTTACACCTTCAGCGTTCCCTCAGAACAACCTCAAAAAGTGGTGTTTCATTTATCGCCTTTCACCCTAGTAGAAGATATTAAGTCCGATCTTGAAAACCGCGGCTATGTCATTCTTAAAATTGACCAGTTCAAAAAACCAATAAACGACCCCACCAACCCGGAATAACAAAACTCAATATGGCCGTGGTACACCCGCGTATCTACAGGAAAAGGCCGCAAGATGTGCCCCATTGTAAAAACTGTTGGTCATTTGGCCACACAAAAACATACTTCCAGATGTCCATGTTGCTCCGGGCCACACCTCGTTGAAGTGTGCCCCAATGCCCTGAAAGACCCAACAACTTCAAGGCTAAACAACAGCAAATATCAAAGCCAGTCCAAGCGCCGGCTAGGAACCTGTCTAACTACCAAAAAATTTACAGATGCGAAAAACTTGCCTCGCAGCCTCTCGTACGCGCAGGCGTCGTTAGGATTTCAACAGCCAGCTATGAACCCCACTCTGCCCACAGTCGAGCAGGAAACAAGCAAACAATACCCTGCCAGCTCCACAACCCAACTCTCCGCACCTCAGAGTGTGCCAGGAGGACTCGGAGAAGAACTCCAAGACATGAACGCGCTCGTCGGAGTCTAACTTCGCAGCCATCGTGGCACATTTCCGCCCCCACATGGCACACAGTCAATCGATAACAAACCCACAGCAAAAATCCTTTATACTTCTAGAAGCCCTCTGTTCTTTTTGTGCGAATTAAATTAACTTTATCCTTCCCCTACAAAGTTGTCCCGGGAAACTCCTGGTATTTGAAACAAAAACACATACTCTGACGAGTGAAATAAACGCGAATATTTAACCGAAACTTTAAAATCATTTAAATCTATAAATGGGGCAAAAGCTATTTAAAAATAAAAGAGTTCTTCCCTATTCTAATTATACCAAACGAAGTCATTTTAACTACTTTGCAACCCGAATTCAAGACTTTTAATCTTCCCGACACAATGCTTAACTTTAAAATACGCTTCACGTAAAATGACGGCAGTGCTGCCACCTCTCGAGTGGCCGAGGAAGGCCCCGCCTCCCACGTGACTTCTCGGCCAATCAGAGGCCTCCGACCCCGTGAAACTAAAGTTACAACTATTAGCTCGCTTTTCAAGCCTTCTTTAACAACATCAAGGAGTTTTTTTTTCAAATAACTATTGAATAAACAATTTACCAAACTGTTTTAGGTATTTAATTACACGCCCACAGCGTCTTTTTCACGAATTAAATAACTTAAAAACAGGTTTCCTACCCAGCTTCTTTCGCTCGGTAGAGTAACACACACCCACGAGGAAATACGTGTATTTAACCGAATCATACCTCAACATACAAAACAACATACTAGTAAACTTCCAAATCCTTTTTTCGAATTAAATCAGCATCTTAAAATCACGCGTTAAATCACTTTTTAAATACTAGTGACTTAAAATCACCGATAATGGAAAATTTATATTTTATTTTTCTAAACTTCTATCGGATCACGCCCTCACGATCAACGGCATTTTTATAACAAACTCTGGCATTTAACGCCCGTTTTTAGCACTTCAAAACCTGAAATACACAAAATTCCCGTTTTTTGTACCACTAAATCATCAATTATGAAATTACTTATTTTAATTACAAAACTGTTCTCGAGACACGCCCTTACGACCTAAAACAAATTTTATAACAAACTCTGGCTTTTAAACCCTGTTTTAGTACTGTACAAAACCTGCAATACTCTAAATTCCCGTTTTTATTGAACAAAAACACTAAAGTAGAATCACTAACTAGGCAGTGCTGCCTCCCTCCTCTTTTCCTGTGCTGGCAGAGGGAGGGGAGGGGAATATTTTTGGGACATCTGAGCTAACTGGGGAAACTCAGTTGGCCCATTAAATGTTAGCTGCGGAGGGCAACCTCTGTAACTACAGTTTGGGATGGTGCAGGGAGTTGGAAATCTTGCTTCTTCCTAATCTCCCTGTAGGCTATATGAGACCTTGTTTGGGGGGTAAAGGGCCCCTCGCGGAGCCTGGACTACCCCCCGCTCTCAGCTTCGGCAATGATGAAAAACGGCGGAGTGCGAACGCCGAACCCACTGCTGGGATGACGGCCGGAGGCCCGCTGCACCGCCTCAAAGTTGCTGCTGCTGCATGGGTTGAGGTGCTGGTTCAAGTTTGCAGGCCTAGGTGGCGTTCTAAAACGCTACTCCGAGAGTATAGGCTTAACACAGTAAAGTGAGCACTTTTTAAAGCCCTCTCATTTGGAATAATTGTCAATAATTTATATAGTTTATTTTAGCGTTAAAACGTTAACTTCTAAGTGTGGTGGCATATACACGCTGTTTATTTCTTATATGGCCACTTTTATTTTAAAATGTGGTTAATGGATAAAAAAATTACTGAAAGGAAAAAGTAACTGGGACCTCAAAAGTGCTCACTTTACCGTGAACCGCCTATAGAGTAAAGTAACATAGAGCAAAAAAAGAGTAAACTTGGTTTTGCAACGAGCATCATGTAAATACCATGCTGTGTTTGCAAATATGTTCTGATTAAGAAACCAACTTATGTTCCAAAATTTATCACTTTCAACAACTTCTTTCTTTCTCAAAAAAATTATTATAGGCCTATACATATATATATTCACTTGCCATAACTTTGTCATTAACACTGTGTCTAAAATTGCAGCAGTTATAAAAGAAAACCTTTGATGAAAAATACTAGTAATATTAATCGCCATTTGAAATTTTCCCGCGTGTGTCTGTAACCAGATGTCCACATTTCCTTTGTTTGTTTAGTTATATTTAACTTCTTGACATTTTCAGTTGACCCTTCGTTACTTGCCAAAATAATGCGCGTAAAACTTTTACTCCGGCAAGATGCTTAGAGTAATTACTCTGCAGTTTAAGGACACCACCAAGAAATATTAAAACATTTATTCAAAGTGTGTTTGGACAGCCAAAAAGTAAAGTTTACTCATAGAGTAGCGTTTTTGAACACCGTCCAAGGTAGGAAATATAATTTCCCTGGAAAAAAGTTCATAATGCAGGCAGGCGTTTTTTTTTTTATAAGTTTTCATACGGACCAAAGCGGAGGTTACGGACGTAAACGAGATGCCAGCCGACTTACTAAAGTTATGGTTTAAAATGATTTGCCGTTGTGTTAGATATTGACATATTGAGGGAATACGTGAATAAAATTGCGAAAGTTAACTAGTTAAGCTAAATATGAAAGAAATAAGAGAGATTTGTCTTTGATTAGTTATTTGGTTATCAGTGATAATAAAATCGGGGAAATAACTCGTAGGAAAAAAAAATGAATACATGATTATTTCCTGCTGCTACACAAAAAAAAATTATTATTCAACGAAGAAAAAATAATGGAATAATTTCTAGGGTCAGGCTTGTAAAAACATACACAAGAGGAAATCATTCTGAAATGTTATTATGTTATTTAAACAATAGAAATTGTAACATTATATACTTGGCAATAAAGAATAAAATATGAATAAAATTAGTGGCTCGTATGTAGATTTTGAAGTGTAGAGATGGAATGTGTAAAGATTAATAGTCATATTAGCCAAATAAATAATTTCATTTTAATTATAAGCATATCGTCGCGTGCCTTTTTTACGCTAACGGTTTGGTATTTATTTTTGCTGTTAAATTGACGCTGCTTGGACCTTGAGCTAGTGTTCGGGAGTTGGAACCTCTTTAGAGATATGCAGGAAGTCAGTTTGCTGAAGAAGCCGGTACCACATGGTTGTGAAACAGCGGTCGACGNTACAATTTTCCCGAGTTCTGAATGCTGGTGGACTACTTCCGGGGTTCCTGGATCGGGGGGGGGGTGATGTCCGCCCCATGAGCACTGACTGGGCTCTGTCGCCAGCAGCGGTCCTAGCGACTGGGAGCGCCTCCGCTTTGCATCACTAGAGCAAGCTCCTCAGCGCGGGGGTAGTACAATCCCCGTGAGGGGCTCTTGTCCGCCCAGCTGTCTTTCATTTGAAACGAGGCGGGAAAGAGAAGCTAACTTAGTTGGGTTGGTGGTTAGTGGAATCACCCCCACCCCTCTATCTTGGGTAAGATGTAACTTAAGTGCGATGTGACTAAATAGCTGCAAGGAAGCAGCTAGTGAGCCTAAGTGTTCGTAACTCGTACAAACTTTGTGAAAGGGAAGGCAGCCAGATTTATTTTATCTAATGGAGTGAGGACTTTCGTTGTTTGGGATGCCCAGGAGAGTAAAAGGGATGTACAAACAGGGTGGCGCAGCGCGGACGGGCAGTCAATATGTTACAAGTGTCATCGCCCAGGACATTTACGGCGAAACTGTAGTAATGCTGAGAATCAGAGCCAACCCAATGAGGAAAGCTCGGAAAAGCCTGTAAAAAACCGTTGAGCCATTGGGAAATGGTTTACATCTAAAAATGCATGAAAGTGTTTTAAGTATGACAACAAAGGTCTTTAAAATGGAGGTTCTAGTTTTTATAGACAGTGGAGCAGCTTTGTGCTAGTGAACAACTAGCTAGTTCCCAGATAGTACTGTAAATAGACTGAAACCAAGGAAATTGCAGGGTTACAGGTCTAAATCAAAATGTTAATTGCATGGTAAACTTATAGTTTCCACTGGTAAAATGTCGTTATCAGCATCCTGTAGGTCTGATAAAAGCCCCGATAAATAGAATACTTCTTAATTGCGATTTTCTCACTAGATTTAAAGCTAACGTTTCATGTGGCCTGGATAGNACCAAGGAAATTGCAGGGTTACAGGTCTAAATCAAAATGTTAATTGCATGGTAAACTTATAGTTTCCACTGGTAAAATGTCGTTATCAGCATCCTGTAGGTCTGATAAAGGGCCCCGATAAATAGAATACTTCTTAATTGCGATTTTCTCACTAGATTTAAAGCTAATGTTTCATGTGGCCTGGATAGCAGCCCAAAAATGTTTTTAGATTTACCTGGTATGAAGTAAAAAACCAAAATTATGTCTTAAATAGAAGCGAGGGAGAACATTTTAAACGAAGGTCAGGATAGGACTGAGGAGAAGCAAACAGCGAAAGTACCGAGTCTGATTCCCAAGGCTAATCTCTCGGGACTTCCTGGGAAATTTATCCATGGTGCCAGTACCTACTCTTTGGGTAAAGAGCGTAACTCTTCGGGGGCAGAGGTTAGAAGCACCCCGATATTACCATTGTATATCCTGTATAAAGAAATATGGCCAAAGCAGAAAAGTGTTGCAAAGCCAATTAGAGAACTGTTTAATATATGTTCTGTGTTGATTCCTCAGTTTAGACAGCCAAGGTCAACATAATCACTCATGTGTGACAACAGCGAGTGACGAAATACCAGCATGTGGGGAAAAAAGGCGGTCGGATCTTGCGGACTGCAGGAAGGTACCAGCAGTGTCAGGCGTCCAGTGCCTTTCTCATCAGCTGATCGCTAACTGTAAGCATGAGCTAAGACGGAGATCGGTGTTTACCAGGCTGAACAAGAGGTGTGGGCATTCTTTTCAGGTAAAAGAGTGATTATGTTGTCAAACTAGCTCTGCATACACTGGAGAGCCAAAAAAAACTGGTATAGATGTGCGTATGCAAATAACATAGGTATGGAACCAATCAGAGTAAGGCGATGCGGTCGGCAGCACCTATATAAGACAACAAGCTTCTGGCAAAGTTGCTAGATCGGTTACTTCTGCTACAATGGCAGGTTGTCAAGATTTAAGTGAGTTTGAACGTGGTGTGTTATAGTCGGCGCACAAGAGATACCATCTCCGAGGTAGCGAAAACATTTGGATTTTCGCATACGACCATTTCACGAGTGTGCCGTGAATATTGGGAATCCGGTAAAACATCAAATCTTCGACATCGCTACAGCCAGAAAAAGGTCGTGGACTAACGGTACAAACGACGACTGACGAGAATCATTCAAAGTGACAGACGTGCAACCCTTTCTCAAATTGGTGCAGATTTCACTGCTGGGGCATCAACAATTGCCAGCATGCGAACTATTCAATGGACCATAATTTACATAAGCTTTCGAAGGCCCACTCGTGTACCGTTGTTGACTGCACGACACAAAGCTTTACGCCTCGCCTGGGCCCGTCAACACCGCTATTGGACTGTTGATGACTGGAAACACATTGCCTGGTCTGACGAGTCTCGTTTCCAATTGTATCGGGTGGATGGACGTGCACGGGTATGGAGATATCCTCATGAATCAATGGAATCTACATGTCAACAGGGGACTGTTCAAGCTGGTGGAGGCACTTTGAAAGTCGGCTCATTGCATGCCGTAGTGGTCAATGGTCCGCCACCACGTATGTGCCTCCCCAGATAACTGTCCCCCAATACAGCTAGGCCACTCCACTTCACTGACACAGTACCTGGTTAGTCGTCCTGTGATGTCTCTTAGGAACGCCTGCGGGTCTTCCTTGGTGTGTCCAGCGAAGGTTGGCAGTGACTGGAACCGGGCTGGTATCATGCCCGTCTCTCCGGTGGGTACCATCACTGCTGGGGTTGCTCTGGCCTCCTGATGTTGCAGAGGCCACACGAGGCCAGGTGTGGTGTCTGACGCCAATGGGTTTCCCCATGGTGCTGCTGCTCCCTCCATGTTGGTTGAGTGCCCCCCTCGGGCTGTGGTGTCGGCTGCTATGCACACTGTCTTCAGTGAAGGAGCATGGTGTCGTTGCCTGAGGTATGTGTGCCTGCCATTCATTCCCGAAATGTCCTGCAGGTTGTCGACATTGTCCTGATCGGTGGTCCACACAGTCCGCACACACTCATCGCACCGAATCTTCCCATGTCTGTCTGTAGTCACGCGCTCGGTTCCCATGAGGCACACAGTGTGGTAATTCTGGTGACACTCTATGCAAGGTATTTTCCCTCCACCTATCCCTGCACATATGATTTGCTACGAGCACCTTTGGTTACGAAAAATGTATAATATTGTATTCTCCAAATTTTGTCCAGTTGTATCGAACTGGAAAAATGTTTCTCGTGGCTGTTCTAGTTCGCACAGACACGCGTGGCTGTTGATACCAAAGTTATTTCGGAAAACTCGCTGTCGGTTACACTCTACACATAACGACGCTTGTTTTCAATTTGAAGTGTGGATTATGGCTTTCTCTATTAATTTCCTGTTGCTGGCTTTATTATTATGCGCGAGTCATCGCGCATTCGCTTCTTCCTCGCACGGACAATTATTAGTCCAGAACGGGTTTGTGTTTTTCTATTGCCGCACGCATTTAAGTCATAAATGTTTACTACTACCATTCGATGTCGTCCAGTTGAGTTTTCTGGTATTTGATCTGCTATTGTCCACGTGGCTCGTTGTGGTTAACATGGTGTCTGTTCTTATCACGCGTCTCTCAAAATTGCCTCTCTAGTCTACATGATCGATTATCTCGTTTCCGCTACGAGAGGTTGATTTGGTGGCCATTACTTAACTTGTGCTGTTCACTCATGAAAAGGCCTATTGCCACGAGAATAATTTTTCACATTTTATGTTAAATATTTTCATTAAGAGTTAATTTTACTGCTGAGAGCTGTTGAACACATTAATCGTCTTGCTTGCTACTGCCTGCCTGCTTATAGACGGTGAATTTACTAATTTTAATATTTCATATCGCCTTTTAACACAGATACCACTGTTTTTTTTAGTTTTCATTTTAAATGTCTTAATTTGTTCATTGTTAAAACAAAATAATGTCCCTACCACACTAAGGCGTGCTTACAAAGCCACGCGGCAATCATGTGGCTATCGTGGTTAAGGTTATAGTAACACATGGTCGGTGGTCACCACTGTACTCACGGTTTTATTGTTCTTCTTCCGACGTCGTTCTTAACGCCAACCATTTTATATAGTAAAATAACTGCTTTCTGAATCTTGGCCCCTAAGTTGGCATGCAAATTTTGATGTGATCAAGCAATGGCTCGGAGAAATACTCGTCCCTAGTTGGGAAAGTCAACTTGATGTGTGGTGTTACTAGAGCTGATGATGTAGGAAATATGTGCCCAGCACCACAGCCCTGCGGCGAGCTGATAAAATGAGGATCGTTTCGGTCGACAGCCTAGGAGACTCTAGTTAACACTCCGTCACATATAACGTTGAGGCTGTAGGCCGCCTCACACGCCTTAATTAAATTACAAATGAAACACGATGCTTGTGGAGTTATATTTTCCTTGCGACTCCTTAATGAACACACACAACTTAAGTACAAAACGTGGCCTTAACGGCCAGAAATGGCGAAGTAATGGCTTTATAATGTGAAACACTATTGCATTAAAACTCTCCAACGAGCGAACGTTGCTCACCCCTCGGCGCTATAACAAATAAAATAAATTATCCGGTTCATGAAGTGAGTTCTATTGTGATGAATATGAGTTCAGCTTAAGATGTCGGCACCGAGGGCCTTTGAGGAGCGACAGACTTACACGTCTTGATGCATTCAAGTGCTGAAGAGAACTGGGGGGAAGCATGGGCCGGCTTCCGCTACCTGAGCGCAGCGACGCCAAGCGGTGAAACGATGAAGCACATATACACTAAAAAAAAATAATTATGACATGGGAGTGATATGAATTAAATTAACATAAGACAACATAACTTTTCCTCATACAAATATCACAATAAAAATGATTACATTAATCTTAAATGTTTCCATTGTATCAGCCACAGTATTGCCAAGTGTACAATGTCAAATGTCCCTGGCTGTGGCTCTGTCGACTGTCTTTCATGATGACGANCACAATATACACTAAAAAAAAATGATTATGACATGGGAGTGATATGAATTAAATTAACATAAGACAACATAACTTTTCCTCATACAAATATCACAATAAAAATGATTACATTAATCTTAAATGTTTCCATTGTTCAGCCACAGTATTGCCAAGTGTACAATGTCAAATGTCCCTGGCTGTGGCTCTGTCGACTGTCTTTCATGATGACGAGTATGATATTAATTATATACACTGATACAATTAATAACACTGAATAAATACCCTGATGCAATTATGAACACTGATATAATTAATAACACTGATGCAATTAGATACCCTGATTGAATACACTGATGCTATTATGAACACTGCTGCAATTATAAACACTGATGCAATTATGAACACTCTAATTTGTGCCCACAAGCCCGTCGGTGTGGTGTGTCTGCTGTAGTGGACACGACTGCTGCAGTCAGAGGGGGCACAAAGGAGCTCGTGAACTCGCAGTTCACATCAAAGAGATGTGTGGGGTAATCCTTTACTAGTGTTGTACGCGCCCATAAAATGGTCTTGTTGTTAAATGCATAATTTATTTCTTGGTTTGAGTGGAAAAGCTTATGTAGTGACTGTAGGATGGTAAGCGGTGCTGTGATAATGGCAAAGTTCTGGATGAACTCCTGAAGCCAGTTGATTAACCCGAAGAATTTTCTCAGCTGCTTGAACTCGTCAGTCAGTTGCAGGTGCTCGCTGTTGGGTTAGTTGCCCTTTGTGTCGAACATGTGACCCAGGAAATCAATGCTTCCCTTGCCCATATGACACTGGTACAGCACATGTAAGGCTGTTAATATTGCCAGTCACTCCAGCACTATCGACAAGTGACTCAGATTTTCCTCCCAGCTCTCTGACCACATGACTATGGCATCAAGGTAGGCGAGCATGAAGACCCCGATGAAGCCATCCAATACCTCCATCATTATTTCTTGGAATGTAGCAGGGGTGCACTTGAGACTGAAGGGTATTTTACAAAACTGAAAACATCTGCCATCAGGGGCCATAAATACTATTTTTAGCGATCTTATAGCTTAACCAGCGCTTGCCAATACCCGCTCTTTAGGTGAGATGGCGTGACCTTTGCCTACCCAAGAGAACCAAGAGCATCCCAGAAACTAATAAATGTGTTAATATGATACATGTTACTTGGTTCACTGGCCAGAAGTCTACACAGAAATTCAATGTTCCGTCCTGCTTAAGTGCTAAGTTCAATGCTAAGTCGAATTCACTGTTTGTTGGCTTGATTACACCAACATTTAGCATTTCCTGAAATTGCTGTTTTATGATACTGGCTCGATGTGGTAAATAATTGTGCAGTGGTGTGTTTATAGGTCCTTCTTGCACCAACATATTCCCATACTCGGTTACTGTGCTCCTTTGGAGTGTATCACGGGTGACAAACACGTCGCGGCGCTTGTTGTGGAGTCGCTGAAAGACCTCGCGCTTTGTAGTGAGATGTTATTGGCAAATTCCATCAACGAGAACGTCGGTGTTGTGTCAGCTGACCGCCAGTCCAAGTTATACACTGTGCACTGCTCCATGAGACCGAAATGAATGTGGTGGGCCGCAGGTTCCACAATGGTGTTTGGTTCAGTCAGCCAGAGTACTCCTATAATTGCATATTCCCTGATGTCTGGTGTGACTAAAGCAGTTGTGACTGTTTCTAAGTCCCTGATGTTAACAGTAACAGTAGCTTGTCCATAAACACTGTCTGTGTGGTGGTTAGTTGCTTGGTGACTGATGTGTTCTGATGGTGTGATATCGGCTGGATTTACAAAATTGTTTCACAAAATTATGCAAAGCAGGGGTACAATAAGTGCATTACAAGGTTAACTGTTAATAAAAAAAATAATGGGGATAAATGTGCATGGTTGCTACTGATTTGGTTCTCTAGAGACTGCTGTGGCATCAAACTGGTAGTAATGCACGAGTCTGGGGTAGTGGTAACATCCGGCTCTGCTACACCTGCTACCTGTTTACCGAAGCGCTGTTGACACTTAAGCTTGTTGATTATTATGCAAATGAATGTTGTTGAGATATGCACTGTGCCAATGGTATTCATTGCATTTACAATACCAGCACAGAGCTGGTGGTGGTTTGTCGCTATCCAGTCTTACAATGTTCACTTTCATGTTTCCATTGTCGCGGTTGTTTCTAGAACTGGTTTTATTGTTGTTTGAAACTGTTGTTGAAGTTGAAATTTTATCCCTAGGTTGGCCGAAAGTCCCATATTTTTATTTATTTTGATGATTGATGGGTTTACCGACACTGTCCACTGGTTGCTCGCGAATCCATCTTGCGGCACTCGAGTCGCAGTCGCGGCACAGTTGGCACTGGTTGAGTTCGAAGATGATCGCGGAACACATGAGTTCATCCAACCCACTATTTAACTGCGGTAACCAATGCAGCATAGTACCCTGGATGCACAGTTTCTGCCACTACTTCTAGCACTCAGCATTCCAGGAGCTGAGGATGGAAACACTTGACCAGGTGCACTTTGCATGTGGTAAAACTGGTGAGCAGCTCGTTGGGCTGATGCACTTTAGCATGAGTCTGTTCTGCACATGAAGCGATGTGGATTCGCCTCCATAGTGACCCTGAAATGCATGCATGAACTCACTCCACGGCATTCCGTAGTGGGTTATGGATTGTCACAAATTGCACGCTCCCCCCACAGGCTGTGTGCTCACGCAGCTTGGCCCCTCATCATCATACACAATGTAGAGCCTGAGGAGTGTGGTGCAACCCTCGATGAAGGCTTGCAGGTCTTCAGTTGTTCTTACAGTAAAGTTCGGCAATTATTAACATTTGCTGGAGTGGCAGAACTACTCTCAGATTGTGTGTATGGTACTGTGATTTCTGGTTGCCTTCTGCTGTTCACTTGCCATGCTGATGGGGAATGCTTCACTGTTGTTGGAGGTGGTGCATATTGCATAAATGCAACAGGTACAAACTGGAAAATTTGTTGTGGGTAGCAATGAAATTTTATTTCGCAGTATTAAACAAAATTGGCAAGTTGTGTTGGTAATAAAATATAAATTTTATATGCCCAGTTTATTTACACTAAAGATAAAGATGTGAGTTCAATGGGTATGTTGATGGTTTGATGGTTTAACAGCATAAACCGAAACTGTTACAACATGTGGAGTAAAGCAGTTTATAAACACAGTAAGTTTCATCCACGAGTAAAGTATTTGTATATTTTCTAGCCTTTTTAAATCACTGTGAAATGTTTAAATTTTCTTGTTTCACTTCGAGCACTATTAGTCTCTTGATAATCACTTATAATGTTTGCATAGTTATTTCACTACTTTCCATTTTTCTGGCAGTTTTAGAGAGTGAATTAGGGCAATGGAAAACCAAACCTTACCACATTGTCCTAACAAAACCACACACAACGGCAAAGAGATGGCTTGTAACATTGCAGTTTTTGAGGGTTATGTTTAGCATTTGGTCAGATATATTTTATATAGATATGAATATGGAATACTGGCCTATGTTTTCACTTCATTTAAGATCACAGCTACATAGTCGATCGGCACACGATCCTGAAAACTGTGACTTCGTGCTCACCCAGTGTGATAGCGACCATCCTGTTCGAAATAGGAATATTATGTAATATTTTGACTTTTCTTAACATAGTAGCCTTATGACGTCCTCATTACAATCCCAGACTGCTCAGATAATGTTAAATGGCTTGGCCAACTAGGTGTGCCAAAAATAAAGCGTAACAAACGCGTGTGTGCGAATCCAGATAAGAAAGGACAGTCGGACCTATAATTCTCAATTTGTGCTGCTTGACCAGGAGGAACGCGGTCCACGCCGCTATTTAGTGGTGTAGGTCAGGCCCACACCGGACAATAGACTCTGACACCACAGCCGACCTCGCAATACGCTCTACGTGCGCGAGGAGCCTGCGAACGGTAAATGCAGCTGCCTTCCGGGAAGATGGTCCGCTATTACAACTAAGGACTGGGCTACCACATTGTATCGACAGCGTGTTCTGTGTGTAGTGGCATCGCGTAATATAAATAAGAATTTTGAGAAATGGAATACAATCCAATTACACCACCCAGTTGTCGGAAATGTGATCAGTGCGGAAAACCCCGAATACTCAATTCCTTCGACAAATATAACATATGCACAGATATATGCAGGTGCCCGCCGCCCGAATACAATGCATACTTCCTGCCTCCACTCGCTTCCACAGCGGTAACCTACCGCTGCACGCGATCCATGTGTGAGAGGGTTGGCACAGACTCCGTGTGCTGTGCTACATGCCAATGAGTAATACGTACGAGTTGCTTACACCCCGCAGAATGGATTACTCTGAAGCACCATCAGTTCCAGTGTTTCCATTGCATGGAACAGTCGACAACATGCCAGCTGGAACTCCAAGAGCGTGAGCTCCAGCCAGCAATCGGTAAGTTACCCAAATAACAATAAGGGTTCAATGTGTCAGACAGCATATTGTGTGAGCCCCGAAAAGACATGTATAAACTGCAAAGAGTGTAACACGAGTTTACACCCCACATGTGTGTCTGCGAGGGAATGGCAGGCAGTCCGCGAGGGAATGTTTATGTGTAAACAGTGTCAACAAAAGTACGCAGCCTGATATGGGACCATACAGAATCCCATGATAATAAAAAGGGAAATTGCCTTTTTCACTCAAACTGTGATGAGATTACTTAACCAATAAACCCATCAAATGGAACTCGTGCCACCCATGCTCGCATGGCAGGGAATAATAGGAGCCAGCAGGACACAGTTCGTAACACCGGGGCCATCAGCCCCCAAGTACAGGACAAGGCTAACCGGGTGGATTTACATAACACCTGCCAAATTTCAGACAATCCCAAACTTTTCCGGCCAGACAGCTGAGGACACATGTATGTTCCACAAATAGTGCATTACCCGATTACAATGGTACAGGGTTAACGAGGAAGAGTGGGCGAGTGTCATCGGGAACCAACAACTCGCGCAAGCGAAAGTATGGCGGGAGTCCGCCACAGAATGCGACATGTTCTGGGGACAATTCGTACGCAAATTTACGGCCAGATATGCGAACACATATACCACGTTAAAACAACAGGTCGCCATGTTTACCGAGGAACAAGGCGCCACCGAAGACCTGGACGTATTCGTAAGCCGAAAGTAAAGTCTAGCTGAAGGACATTATCCACATCTACCGTAGGAAGACGTGCTCGAAACGATCGTGTATTCGGTGAGACACGAATACCGACTGGCTTTACTCTGCCCATGGTGTTCAATGAAACATAACACTTCTTANTTTACTCTGCCCATGGTGTTCAATGAAACATAACACTTCTTAAGAACAGATGTGAGTGTAGCACGAGACACGAAGCAGCACAGGGTTGACAATTTTAATGCACGCAGTAAAGGTGGGTGGAGCAATACTGTGGACACNACATTATCCACATCTACCGTAGGAAGACGTGCTCGAAACGATCGTGTATTCGGTGAGACACGAATACCGACTGGCCTTACTCTGCCCATGGTGTTCAATGAAACATAACACTTCTTAAGAACAGATGTGAGTGTAACACGAGACACGAAGCAGCACAGGGTTGACAATTTTAATGCACGCAGTAAAGGTGGGTGGAGCAATACTGTGGACACNCACGAGACACGAAGCAGCACAGGGTTGACAATTTTAATGCACGCAGTAAAGGTGGGTGGAGCAATACTGTGGACACATAAACATCGGAAGGGAAGAGTGGCATAAGGGACAATCTTAAAATCCAGGACATCAATAAGGGGAAGGGCCCACCTAACCCACCTCGCTGTCGCATATGTAAGGACAAACAATACCACTGACACAAAATGTGCCCGAACTGGGCGAGTGAACTGCAAAGGACGTGATATAGGGACGTAATCCAGAGAGTCCTGACCGAACAACGGGACATATTTGCCGTCACAGACCACCTTGAAAGAACGAATGTAGCAAAACATGCAATACCACTCACTGAAGTTTAACCCCTCTGGTCCGCCACTCATGATTATGATCCTTATCACCTGAGGATCATTAATCAACAAATCGAGGAAATGGTTAGAGATGGGGTAATAGAACCCTCGGAAAGCAATTACAACTCAGCTATAACTCTGGACCCCAAGAAATACGGGAGCTTGAGGTTTTGCGTGAACTTCCGCCCGCTCAACCAAGTGACCGAAAGTGGGCCCCCACCCTTAATCAGTGTGAACTCTACACTAAACATGTCAGGGGATGTCAAGGTTGTATCTTCCCTTGACCTAAGAAGTGACTATTGACAAGTATCAGTACAACCCGAAGACCGTCACAAGGCTGCATTCACGGCCCCTGATGGCTGCCTTTGCACCATGCCCTTTGGGTTGAAATGCGCCCCCTNGACCGTCACAAGGCTGCATTCACGGCCCCTGATGGCTGCCTTTGCACCATGCCCTTTGGGTTGAAATGCGCCCCCCTCCACCTTCCAGAGCATAATGGTCCGCATCCTGGGCGGTCTGCTAAGGGAGTGTATGATAGCATTGCTAGANCCCCCTCCACCTTCCAGAGCATAATGGTCCGCATCCTGGGCGGTCTGCTAAGGGAGTGTATGATAGCATTGCTAGACGACTTTGTGATCTGGTCAAAAATGTGGCAAGAACACATACAACACCTATCGTTCGCCTTGGAGCGACTGGTTATCAATGGGTTAACGTGTGCCAATGGAAAATTTCATAAAGGGAAAACATGACTACAATACCTGTGCCACATGGTTGATGCCGAGGGTATCCAGTCCAATCACGAACAATTGTGGTTAATTCAAGACTATCCTGCACCCAACACGCGCAAACGCCTGCGAAAATTTTTCAGGCTTATAAACTGATTAAGGTACTACATACAAGACTTCGCCACGATAACAGCCACACTAACCACAATGTTGTCAACACAACGGTGTTTCCAATGGAACGACGATGCCCAAAGTGTGTTCGAAGAAATCAAACACAGATTCCAACAGTGCGACAAACTGTCTCATATAGACCCCCAGAGGCATTTATATCAGCAAACAGATGCCAGTTAAGAGGGGCTTGGCGCAGTTATATTTCAATACAATGATGATGGGGAATGCAGAGTTATAGAATACAGTAGCATGAAGTTTGCCCCACGCAAATGCAATTTCGATGTGAACGAGAGGGAAAGCTTGGCTATCATATGGGCACTAAAACACTACCCCCAACACCTAGAGTACCAACAATTTACATTGAGGACCGACAATAGGCATCTAATGTTGCTGCATAACATGCGCGCTATCTGCAACAAACTCACATGGTCGTCCATGTTATTACAGGTCTACACTTTCGTGGTGGAACTGGTTTTGGGCAAAGGAAACCAACTAGCTGACGCCCTTTCCCGTGCGCCCTCTACAACCGAAATAGCATGTGATGAAGACGAGTGGGAAGTCTTACTCCCGCCAGACAGTCCTCTGGTTTCCCTGCTACAGAACATCACCATAGGCATGCATAATACCACCCAAGAACTAACAAGTCATGTGGTAAATTAGCGAGTACTCGCCACACAACAGCTGTCCACAGAGCTAGTGGAACACCGGGCGCAGTATGCCAGAGAACAGCTGGCCAACTGTCACACAGTCGATAACCGCCTGGTGACCCCTCCCATGGGGAAAAGGAGAACTGGCGAACGTACATCCTAGAGGAGGGACGAACGTTCGTCCTGGAACACTCGCATGCCAGCCACCTGGCAGGACACCCAGGAGCCGCACAAACCAAGCGGAATATACTAGCTTATGATATCTGGCCAGGGCTCACCCGACAAGTGCGGGAATTTGTACGTGTCTGCGAAACACGTAACCACCTGAAAATGTGCTGCACTGGTGGCTTTACTCAACTGCAACCCCACATACCAGAGAAACCCTTCGTGACCTGATGGGACGATATCCCCATGCCCCAAATGGGAAGAAATTTTCATTGGTGGTGACGGATTTGTGCACTAGGTGGTGTGAGTCTTATCCCCTCCCGAGCTCACGCCTCAAAATGTAGCAGGAGCATTGCAGAATGATTTCTTCGCTCGCTGGGATTACTCAAAGATAATGATCTCCGACAACAGACTGCAGTTCAGGAGAAAGTGATGGTTGGAACTCTGCACCAAGTGGCAGGCAGTACACCACACAATGGTGGTGTACTATCCCTACGCGAATCCCACAGAACGAAGGAACCAAGAGTTCAAGGAGCAGTTATGGATTCTCGTGGGGGATTACAACACTACCTGAGCCACCCACGTCCCAGAGATGCTGCTCTGCCTGAGAAACCGACAGAACGAAGCCACAGGCCACTCGCCTACAAAATTGCTATACGGACATGGTCTGACACAACCCGGGAAATATGCATACCGACAACCGACCCGAACTCAAGACCCTAAGAAACAGAGACACGAGAAGGACACCGTTGACAGAGGTTTGAACAGGCCAGGGAAGGACAGGAATGTTATGTCCAACAGTGGCAGCCAGAAACCACATGGCCCCCAGAAGAGCTGCAAATTGAACGACATTTCTATGTGCGAGAACACCGGCAGTTGACCGCCCACACCAATTTCTGTGCAGGGTTCGCACCTCGCTGGAGTAGACCCCACACAGTTGTATGAAGGTTGGGGAATACC
The DNA here is from genome assembly GCA_002778355.1 of Clitarchus hookeri. Taxonomy (NCBI): domain Eukaryota; kingdom Metazoa; phylum Arthropoda; class Insecta; order Phasmatodea; family Phasmatidae; genus Clitarchus; species Clitarchus hookeri. The sequence continues at coordinate 226,503 of NQII01001216.1, forward strand.
GACTACATCACCCAGATGGGTGCGCGAAGGTAAGTTAAATGCCATTGTGACGACCTAAGGGCAGTGCCGACATCTGGCACCACAGCGCTCCAAGGTAACACAATTCAGAGGCAACCGACCGAAGAAGTCCTGGCCGATAGAGGATGGGAATCACTGGCATCAGAAACACACGAACTACGAGGTCCACCAACACTGCAGCCTCAAGGTCATCTGGGTCATCAGCTACCATGGTGGTACCACAAGCTGTGGGGATGTCCACCTTTTTGTATAGTAACAGCCGCTGGTAGACCTTGTGAGTCAGGACCGCTTTAATTGGCATCACCTACATATATACAATTCGGTAATACAATTTACTTGAGTTAACCAAAACTTCTGAGTTCTCATTTTTGTGTTATATCTAGGACCCTGGCCCTATCCAGGAATTCATCGACGCCTCAAGGAGGCATCCTTCATATATAAGGTAAAAATGTAATGTTAAGGTTTGCTGAGGAACCTGAATACCCTGGCTATATTTTACGTTTCCCTGTAAATTTGTACAGTATGTGTCAGGGGATACAGCCATGTGGTTGTTCGGCCCACGAACCTGAGAACTGTGACTTTGTGCTCACTCAGTGAGCTGGTGCCCATTCTATTCGATGTAGGAATATTGTGTAATACTCTGACCTTTTTAACATATTCGCCGGATGACGTTCACATTACTATCCCCGACCGCTCCGGTAACGTTATCTTGTCCAAAAATATAACAAAAAATGTATATTTTACATATTTCTATTCCTTTGTGTATTTAGGAATAATTTTTTGGTAATTCCACTGACAGTAAAAAAGTGTTTCACGTGCAAAAAAGAGCTGTAAGAATATTAAATGGCAAAAGAAGGCCACAGTCATGTACACCTATTTACAAGAGCTCATAGTTTTAAAAATTTGCATTTGAGTACACGTTTTCAGTACTCCTATTCGTGTTCAAAAACAATCATTTATTTCAGAAAAATGAGTCTTTTCATTTGCATGACACTAAGGTTTTAAAAAATGCTTACAGATATCTTCAGTTAAATTAAAACTAGTCCAGAAAGGCCCGTTTTACCTTGCTAGCTAACTTTTCAATAAATTACTTCAACATCTTCAAGAAATTTGCTTCTCTAAACAAAACCTCTTTAAAAAACAGCTGAAACAATTTTTTATTGAATTAGCATTTTATATCGTAGATGAATACATAAACTACAAAAAATTAATCTATTATTGTATAGCATTTTATTTTACGCATTTCTTGATCCGGTTTATCTTGTACGCTTTTGCTTCTGTTTCAGTAAAACGATGACACCTCCAGCATTTTGGAAGAAGGTTAGTCATATTATGAAGAAAAGCTATGATTTGTGTACTTGCAATCTGACATGTGCGCNCCAGCATTTTGGAAGAAGGTTAGTCATATTATGAAGAAAAGCTATGATTTGTGTACTTGCAATCTGACATGTGCGCGTGTGTGTGTGGGTGTGAGCCTGTGTGTCCGTCCAGTGTATAAACGTTGTATACCGTAATTTGACTTGCTTGATTTTCCAATATCATTGTACAGCTATCTATTAAAAAAATATCTTATGGATGCAATAAAAAAATTCTTTGGAACACCAGCGCACTTTACGGCGGAAATTTTCCCCATGCTAGATTTTCCCATAAGGAAACTCNCCAGCATTTTGGAAGAAGGTTAGTCATATTATGAAGAAAAGCTATGATTTGTGTACTTGCAATCTGACATGTGCGTGTGTGTGTGTGGGTGTGAGCCTGTGTGTCCGTCCAGTGTATAAACGTTGTATACCGTAATTTGACTTGCTTGATTTTCCAATATCATTGTACAGCTATCTATTAAAAAAAGATCTTATGGATGGAAAAAAAAATTCTTTGGAACACCAGCGCACTTTACGGCGGAAATTTTCCCCATGCTAGATTTTCCCATAAGGAAACTCAGTTTGTTCGTAACGGGAGTAAAATTAACCTTATTACGANCAGTTTGTTCGTAACGGGAGTAAAATTAACCTTATTACGAATAATGTTAATTTTACGTACGTTACGAACAAAACAAGCCTTTGCCAGTTGTACGCTATTCGGTTGTGTTTTGTTTATGTAATTTGTGTGTTGTGAAATGCAAATTTATAACATGTTTTTTCTGCAAAAGTTTTAAAAGTTTCGCCACATCCGTTTATATTAAAAGAATCACGTGGAAAAATAAACCTGTGTGGAATGCCTAGCAAGAAGAAAAAGTATAATGCCCGTTTTCCTGCTGTGAGTATTCTCGGAACTTTATTAAGGCGCCAAATGTGATTACTTATTTTTGGTAGCAGGGAACGTTTTCATTTTAAATGTTAGTATCATCAGCGTTTTAGCCATGCATTAGCTTTGGTTGGAGGAAATATATTCTATCGTTTTTTTTTCGAACAATGTAGATTTAGGTTATGTTTGTCATCGAGGTTAGGTTTTTGCAGCAGTAAATTAATTTCAAGTGTACTGATGAATTTTTGATGCTTCTATAGCACAGTTAACTCTGGGAGCTTAAGCGTATTTGTGTATGTGTGGTAATTATCTAGTTTAGGGGCTTTTCTGAAAAACACAATAAAAATTTAAAATTATGATATATTTCTACTCTACTAATGATGCAGAACACGAATATACTAGGGGCATTAACGTCCGACTAATTTCGTAATATGTGCCCACCTAACCTAACAAAACCTAACCCCACGATGGGCGAATCACTATTTTACATTTTTAAACTAACCTAGGATTGTTGGGTTTTACACTAACCTATGATGTTAGGGTTTTAAACTAACCTAGGATAGTAGGGTTTTACACTAACCTAGGATGTTTGGGTTTTATACTAACCTAGGATGTTTGGGTTTTACACTAACCTAGGATGTTTGGGTTTTACACTAAAATACGAATGTAGGATTGCAGGGATTTAAAGGAACCGTAAAACACACCAAAAGAATGTAAATTGACTCACCTAGGTAGGGGGCTGGTATAATTCCTCTGACGTTAATAGACACAAACAAACATATTTCGCAAGTTTTTTTTAATATGTTCTACTTATTTTAACACTACGGCCGCTTCAATATCAACTAGGTAAGCTATGCTGAATTCATTAAAACAACTTTTGTTGGCATAAAACGTTTCGTTCATAAACGTAAACAAACTGTCAGAAACAGTCATCTCACAAACTTGTTCAATTTTTTAAAATATGTTGCACTTATTTTAAAGCGATGCCCCTAGTATATTCGTGTTCTGCATCATTAGTAGAGTAGAAATATATCATAATTTTAAATTTTTATTGTGTTTTTCAGAAAAGCCCCTAAACTAGATAATTACCGTATGTGTTTTCGTTTCAAAGTATTCAGGACGTTTTATATCATTACATTAAGGTTACCTTAGGGCCAGTTTATTTATATATATAGCAGTTCAACTCTCATAAAATTGTAGGCTTTGTATTCATTTTTTTTTTAAATTGCCTCACCAAGGGAGCCACACCTCTGTCGAATCAAAAACTTAGTGTGAAATTTTGAGCCATTTTCTGGGTAAGGCTGGTTTTACGATGACTTAATGTTACACGCAATACGCATCACAGTACACTTTCACGTGTACGTAAAATGTGGTCATTTTTGGTAATTCATTTATTCAAAAAACAGTTTTCCACGAATCCTGATATGAGCACAAAGTTTCCAGAATGTGGAAAAACATGTCAATAAATACAAAAAAAATTACATGCAAATCCATATACATTATATATTAAAACAATTACCATCCTTAAAACTTTAAATGCTCCTTTACAGAATAAAATACATTTGACAATAATTACTTTTTCAAGTTATTTAAACCACTAAATAATAATTTTAATTCTGCTTACAATTTATTATAAATTTTAATAGCAGAATAAAAACCTTTTTGATGCAATTTAAACATATATACAGGAACATGCATATCATCCTCAGATTTAGTATTATGCAATTGTATTGCTTTATTACTTTTAAATTGTGAAAAATTTTCTTTAACAAAAAATAAGGTTATTATTAAGTTTAGGGGTTTTTCTGAAAAACACAAAAAAAAATTTTAAATTATCATATATTTTTACTCTACTAATCACGTACAACACGAATATACTAGAGGCGCAGATTTTAAATAAGATTTTTAAAAAATTGAACAAAATTGAGCAGTATAGCCAGTTTGTTTATGTTTCTGAACGAAACGTCCTAGACCAACAAGAGTTCCATTAATGGGTTCTGCACAGCTTACTTTGTTCATATTCAAGAGGGCGTAATGTTAAAATAAGTAGACCATATTTTAAAAACTTGCAAAATATGTTTGTTTACGTCTATTAACGTCAGAGGAATTATACCAGCTCCCTACATATATGAGTCAATTTACATTCTTTTGGTGTGTTTTACTGTTCCTTTAAATCCCTACAATCCTACATTCGTATAAAACCCAAACATCCTAGGTTAGTGTAAAACCCTACAAACCTAGGTTAGTGTAAAATCCAAAAAATCCTAGGTTAGTTTAAAAATGTAAAATAGTGATTCACCCATTGTGATGTTAGGTTAGGTGGGCACATATTAAGAAATGAGTCATGCGTTAATGCCCCTCGTATATTCGTGTTCTGCATCATTAGTAGAGTGGAAATATACCATTTTCCGTGAATTTTTTCTTTTATTTTCAGAAAAGCCTCATTTCTATATAATTATCTTGTGTTTATTCAAATTTGATTATGTCCCATGTAGTTTTCATTTTTTGTGATGAACTACTTATACGTTTATTATAATACTAGCTGTGCCCGCGGCTCCGCTCGCATGGACTACAGAATTATTGTAAAGATTTTTTTTACATAAGATCCCCCCCCCTCCCTTTTCTCTTTCTCTAACGATGCTTCCACCTGCCGCCACCATTGCTCTCCACGTACGGTAAACTGACTCGCGAAAGTAAATTTTTTGAGATATTTTCTTGCGATAAATAGTAGCCAATATCAACTTTCAGCCCTCCAACTATCTCTGTGCAAAAATTGACGCCGAACCGTTGCAATGTGGAAGAAGGGCAAGCAAACACACTTTCACATTAATGTAATAGTTAGGCTATATATAGCAGGGACCGATGTATTTTTCAGTTACATATCAATCGATAAGTTTTTCCATATCAATATACTTAGCTATATATTGATAAGTATCAACATATCTATAAGTATCGATATATCGAGCATTGACGCAGAATAGTACCCCGAGCGCTACTGTTACTATAAAAAAAATTTATGGGAAGATTTTTTTTGGGATAAAATGTAACCTATGTCAATTTTTACTGCAGTACAGAAGCGCAGACGCCAATCTTTCATGGTACGGCCTAAGCGAAGTTGCGCAGGGGCAAGCCAATACATTTGCATTTGGGAGGACCGTGGTTCAAATCCCAGTCCGGCCATTCTCATTTTCGCTTTCCATGGTTTCCCGAAATCGTTCCAAGCGAATAGAGACATGCACCTCGTAAATTTGGTAATGAAGGAGGGAAAAGTTTTATCTCTGGTAATAACACTTATTAGTATTTCTCTGTTATAGATAGATATATGCTACCGTAGAGTTTTTTTTAGGTCTTTTTATTCTACAGAATTCTTTACTACATGATATTGTTCCATCATTAACGGTTTAGACAGTGCATTGCAAGAGAGCGTGCTGGCGGCAAAGTTTTTGAGATATTTTCTCACAATAAAAAGTGGCCAATATCACCTTTCAGCCCTCCAACTATTTCTGTGCAAGAAATTTTGTCGGTCTGTTGCTCGGTTACGGTGTTACATTGTTGACGTTGCATTGTTATTCCGTTTGTGTACTTTTTCAAATTCCAAGAAGAATTTTAATAAGATATTTTCTCGGGATGAAAAGTAGCTTATGTCACTTCCTGGTCCTCCAACTATATCTGTGCAAAAAATCACGTCGATCCATTGCTTTGTTGCGACGTGACAGAGGGACAAACAAACATTCAAACACACTTTCATATATATATATATATATATATAGACACACACATATATACATATATATATGTGTATATATATATATAGACACACACACATATATATATTCTTATGGCATTATAAATTACAGTTTTTAGTTCTTTACAATATTCTTTGTAATAGAACGTATCTTTGTTTTGATGTATAGCATATTTTCTTCTGTTAGTAGTCTTGATTTATGAACTAGATTATAAACTACTTTATGATTACTCTCTACTATTTCCACTGTATACCTTGACATTTGATCATCACGATCCGCTATTGCATTTACGAGGTTCAGTACACAACATACTGGATCAGCATTAGAATTAATAAGAAAATTATTGATAATACTACACGAGTTTGACTGTGTCCTTTTTGGAAAATCCACAACTGAAACCAGATTGTAGCCTTGCATTGTACTGACCAAAAAACTTTTGTGCGAGCTGACCACCATGTAATAAACATTAAAATAACCACAAACTATTAAACGTTTGTTATGGTTATACGCATTACACAAAATATTATCGAGCTGGTTAACAACGTGGTGATATAAGAAAAAAATAATTTTAACTTGTTTGTTTACATTTGAGTTTGACATTTATGCTGGTAAATATTATGATTCCCTTGCAATGTTTACATCTGTCTGCATAAAATTTTCTTGTTTGTTTATATTTAAAATGATGATAGAATTTTATCACAAATTTATTATGATGCACAGACTCTAATTTTCTGAAATTCTAATTAATTGAATGTTTTAATGTCACAGTTAGCAAATGAGAAGTTTACGCATATTAACAAAGACAAAATAAAAGAGAAAATATCTGTATGTATATAAAATGTGATTGATAATTGTTATAATATGTATATATTTAATGTCTTTTCAGCAATTAGTGAAACTATCGCAAGGGTTGTGGTTATGTATTTTATTTTTCAGGGTAGTGTGTCTATCAAAAACTGTTGTTAGAACTGTAAGGTAAAATGTTTGTGTTTTTTGTTTTCTTAAGTTTGTTGGCATATCCACATGAATGTATTTTACTGTTCTGGTAGTTAACCTACATTTCTTTTATCAGATTATGAGCTGACAACTAAAAATGTTTCCATTTTACACAGTTAGTAACATTTTGTAGTTACCAGGAGGGGCTTTTGTCTATAGCAGTTCACTAGCAAACTTGTTATTTTTATTTTGATGTAATGTTTGTTTTGAACACAATTTTATTTTGTCTATTTACATTTTGACATAATATTTATTTCAACCCCAGCAGTTTATTGTTAGTAATTTTTAAAGTTACTAAATATTTGTTTTGTAAACCACGCATATATTTTATTTTTATTCATGACTACAGTTATTATGTATTTAAACATAAAAATTTTAAGTAGTGAATTTGTATTGAATTTTAATTTCCTAAATAAATTTTGTACTTTTTCAAGAGTAGTTTAATAAGCTTTTTTCACTTTTATTTAAATTAAATTTTATTTTATAGTAATTTTCTTTTGCGCTTCACCGGAAATAGTATTTTATATTTGTGCTTAGGATTGAGACAGTTGCCTGAAGTAGTTTGCTTCTGGATGGGACCTTTAAACTTACAGCCACAATAATTTTTGCTGGGTTTTTGATTGCCAAAATTCCTGGCACCATCATAAGTTAGTTATTAGGTATTGGTCCCAGAAATCTCAGTTTTGGTAGGAGAATCTGGCCATGATAAGCAGTGGGTTCGGATTCATAGCTCTACATTATAATTTTGTAGTTGTTCCAGCCATTGTCAGACGCAGTAGTGCCACTTAGCGCCAGGCGCCATTGCCAGCATGAGAAAAGCTTCTACAGCTAGGCGACGCCAATTTTTTTTATGAACCGTGGGGCTCATCCCTGTTATTTGGGATGGTATTTTGTTCAATTATAGTAAGAACTTTCAAACCAAGATGGTTTTTAAAGATTTGGATTTGGTATTTAGAAATGGCAAACCAGAGGTCCGCTGCTCTATTGAATGAGTTAGTGCCGAGAAACATTTGTTGTAACGACGCAATATATTAATTATCGAGATACGTGGTTCATGTTCTTTCATTTTGCGAAGCTTCGTAATATTTTATCGGGATTCCAAATTTAAGCCGTGGTAGTTTGTTTATCGGACGTACATTTGCTTTTTCAAAATCTTTGTTTTTGTTAAGCATCAGCATTAGTGATAGAAGCTTTCCGAACTGTGTCAACAGTTTGTGTTCTAGAAGGTTTGGATTATCTTTTACCTACGATGCAGTTCAAAGGGCTACGCAGTTCGATATGGCATGGCGTCACACGCTATGCCCATATTTGGTAACGGTTGGTGGCACCCTGGTGTGAGAAGGGGGGATAGCCACCAGAGATAAAAACCGTGGACGAATACCGCCCAAAAAAATGTAACAACAAGCAGCCAAGGAAGATGCATCGTGCGTGATGAATTTCGCCCACACCAGCATGCACCCGTGACCACTAAATCTTTCAACTTCATTCTTTTTCGGCATATATTTAATTCTAATAATTTAATAAATACTTTCTGTCGGTGTGGGAGGTCGATAGGGTGCCATTTTTGTATTCATGCAGGTGTCACATTGCCAATTTGAACAGCTTAGTTGTGACAATTGCACTTATAGATTCATTTGAGCAGTAAGTGTATAACTCTCGAGTGATAAAGTCCATGTTTAGAGCTTATCTTGTGTTTTTAAATTTTGTTTACACATTTTTAATTTAAGAGTTAAAAAAAATTACTCATTTAGGAACATCCCTGAGTACCTAATTACATAATCAAGCAACTGATCTAAAAAAATTGGAGAGAGTGGTTTGAGGTTTGAGGTTTACAGGAAATTAGTATTATTCCCCAGCCTACATCTAAAGAAACTCCTTCGTGGGGATGACTATAAAGATGAGGCAAATGGTTAAATAAAAAAAATATAACAAATTATTTTAAAAATCCTTAACAAAAAGTTTAAGCACTTTTTACAACAGAATNGGGGGGGGGGGGGAGATCATAAAACCTGTACTGCAGAAAACAGCCAGGTTATCACAAAATGCATCTCAGGGAACCACAAATACTATAAAATCAGACAGGTTACCCAATTATTTTCATTTTACGAGGTTTTGTCATCTAATGCATCTCTGACAACACAGTACTCCAGTTAGAAGTAACCGACATGTGCCTGATGGCAGATATCCCATTGTGTAGCAAGCCGGTGTATGCCTTTCTCAAAGAAGGCTTTGGGCCATGAGAGCAACAAATCCTTCACAGTGTCCTTCACCTCAGTGACAGGCAAACCTGTCTCTTTCTATGCTTTGTGAGGGGGCTAACATGTGAAAGTCACAGTGTGACAGGTCTGGACTGTATGGTGGATGTTCCAGTACTTATCAGTGAAATTTGAAGAGAAGAATTGTCATTTGTTGAAACACATATGGGTGGGAATTATCGTGCAACAACATAACACTCGCTCTTAACATCCCAAGTCATTTTGTAATGACGCAGTATTATTAGTTTTCGGGACACGTGCTCCATTTTCTTTCGTTTTGCTAAGCTTTGTAATATTTTTATCGGGTTTGAAATTAAAAGCTGTGGTGGTTCGTTTTACCGTGATAGTTTGTTTATCGGGCATACGTTTGCTGTTTTACGTTTATCAGGCGTCCGGTTGCCGTTTTGAAAGTTTTAGTTTTTGTTAAGCGTCAGCATTATTTAGAAACTTTCAGACTGCGTCAACAAGTTTTGTACGAGAAGTTTGTTTATCTTTATCTTGACGGCGCAGTTAAGCGAGACACAGCGCAGTTTGGATGACGCTGCTGGCAGATGCCGGCTGCCGTGCCCTTATCTTAGGAGAAGAGGGGTGATAGGTCTGCCTGTCACCTTCCGGCAGTGGATATCAGTAGTTGATACCGAGCCGTTGTCTAAGTCAGTTGTCTGAAGCAGTCGTCAACTAGTGCTCGCCTAGGCCGCGTCGGGCTTAGCGCTAACCCCCACACCAGCAAACTAGAACTTGCTAGATTATTTCTCCGCTAGTGTGGGAGGTCGCTGCATTTAAGTTCCTTCGGGCAAGTTTTTAAGAAATGAAATAATTTGTACACGACTGTGGCTCTGTTCTGCACGTGTCTATTTATCTGTGAACGGTTCGTACTCTGCATACCTGAACTTCGTATGTGAACTGTGTCACTTGAACTGATAAATAAAAGTATGGAACAAAACAAAACCGGAACTTGACTTTATTTCTTATTTAATTGGTGTCCATTTTAAAGAGTCTCGTGTTACTCCATCTTGAGCTAGTCTAGTGGTAGTCGGCAACTTAAAGCCGGCTGTAACTGTGCGCGTGCTCCGTTACAATTTGTTCTTTATGGCAATTCAGAGATTTTGCGATGTCTCACAGCATGCTTGACTGTTATTGGCGGCTCTGTGTTCAAGGAATTCAATCAGGAGCGGTCCTTGGCCATCAAAGAAAATGGTTCACATGACCTTTCATGCATTTGGTTTAGTTTTTAATTTCCTTGGCATGCTGGATCACTTTGTCTCTGGTTAAAAATGATGGCACCATGTTTCGTCGCCCGCCACTAGCCTCATCAAGAATGTGGGGTACTGGTGATACCACAGCAAATGCTGAAGTGAGAGGCCCATTCGCAGACTCTTTTGTTTCTCCGATAACATCTTCGGCATCCATTGTGCACAAACTTTCTTCTATGCCAGTCTGGATGATGTCATCTAATAACACAATTACTTTCCCTCTATCTCGCTGTCCTATCTTTCTCTTCCTTTCTCCCCTCGCATCTCCACATTTTTTTACCCCTCTTTCATTTCCCCTCTCTCTCTCACATCCCATCTTTCACCCCTGAACCACTCCCTCGTTTCTCTTCCTTCTCCCTTTTTCCCTGCCTTTCTCCTTCCTTTTCTTCCTCTTTTCCTTCCCATTTCCCTTTCCTACTCCCTTTTATCTTTCCCCATTTCCCCTCCCTTTCCATTCCCCATTTTCCTCCCCTCTTTTTTGCCCCCTCCTTCTGCACCCTTTCTCTCTCCAGTCCTTTTCTCCCCAGTTTTCTCTGTCTTTTGCTCTCACCCTCCCTCCATTTTCTTTTTCACTCACCCTCTCCCCATTTTCTCTTTTCCTCTCCCCATTTTCTCTCTCCCTCAACCCTTTCATCCTCCTTCCATTTCCTCTTACTACCCTCCCTTCCTCTTACTCCCTCCCCTTTCCTTTAACTCCCTCTCCTTTCCTCTTACACCCTCTCCTTTCCTCTTACACCCTCTCCTTTCCTCTTACTCTCTCTCCTTTCTTCTCACTCCCTCCCCTTTCCTCTCACTCCCACCCCTTTCCTCTTACTCCCTCCCCCCCTCTTTTTATAAGTTTAATAACTAGGTGTGTACTTGACTTCTGATGATTTTTGNGATTTTTGTTGTTCTCAGTGCTTCAACTGATGAATCATGTGTGTGGATTGATAGAACCAGCACATGTTTAGTCCAGTCTATTTGTGGATTGTGCATAGCCTTACATAGTAAAAGGCTCATTGTGCATTTATCTCACTCAGAATAATTCTAAATTCTCTTATTTGTCAGCTTAATAGTTATATAAATTTCCAAATGTTTTTGCAGTTTTTGTTTTTTTTTTATATTTATATTTCTATAGCCCTCCCTAGTATAGAGTATGTTAGGTTGTGTGCTAAATTCAGAAACACTTTTTTTTTTTAATTATTTGGCAGCTTCAGTAGACCTCATAAATGTTGATCCCAAAAAAATGTTTTCAGCTGTCCCTTAAAGTTAAAACTATTCAGCTTTAATGTATTTTGCACTTTAATTTGAGAATTTAGTGTACTATTAAGATTCGTGGCTGGATCACAGGTCCACCACAAACTCGGGGGTCAGGTTGATTCACAAAGCCTTTGTGCCATGTCACATCAAGTTATCAATAAAATTAACTAAGTTCAGTTAATTCAAATCAGAGGTCTTTAGGTGACTCACAGAAGTTCATTGTAAATGTTGGATTCATCCATAGGGTCAGCGTAATTCTCTTTACTATAAACTCTTACAAAATGCATGCCACAACAAAATGTAAAGTAAAATTTTGTGATGGGTAGGGTAAGGTCCCCTTTCTTTTTATTTGGCTGCCCAAGCCCACCAGAGATATTTATTTTACTTTTAAAATTTAAGAATAAACAAAAAAAATTGTTTNCTTTTAAAATTTGAGAATAAACAAAAAAAATTGTTTTTTTTTTTGGGCCTTCTAATAAAAAGACAAGAATATGGGCTAATATTTATTATAATATAAATTACCTTAATGCTTTTGGTAGATAAACTCTTCAAAAGAAATTTGAATTTTTCATAACTGTTTAAAGTTTTGTATCGTATGAAATTTTAGGCATAAGTTGTGTTCTCTGTAAATTTTCTGAAAAACCTCTTGAAAAGAAGAAAATGGTGTCCTTGAAATAAAAGTGATTTTAAAATGAAGCTAAAATAAAATTTAAGTGATTGCAGTTTCAGACTACCAACTAAATTCATAAGTATTACTAAAAAAAATTTGTAAACATGTTTAAGCAACTATACATTTTTCTGGGCTTTTTGAGATAGATTCATCCTGATGCTACTTGTGAAGTAAGGATTTTCTCAAGGTATTCCTATTTTCTCCCTTGTCATTCTGCCTCCACCTCACCTCATCTTTCTATATCTATTCAGGTTGACTGGGAGTGATGGTTCTGTTTCGGATAAGGGGACAGTTGACACCACTTGAGGTAGGAAAATGTGTGGTTTTTTTTATGGTGTATGTGATTTGCTGCATCGTGAAAAATGCATCATTTCTTTCTTTTTCAAGTCCCTAGTCTGTTTAGGTGATAATGTTATATTTTAATTGACCACAAANAAAAATGCATCATTTCTTTCTTTTTCAAGTCCCTAGTCTGTTTAGGTGATAATGTTATATTTTAATTGACCACAAATTACACTTGATTTAACATCTGCAATGTTTGTTTCCACAGGGTCGAATCAAGAAAATCATGCAGACTGATGAAGAAGTGGGGAAGGTTGCTCAGGCAGTTCCTGTCATTATCTATATCCTTTTTCATGATAGTACAGTACTTGTGACCAGGAGGAAATTTCTGAATCACTAAGTAANAAGAAAATCATGCAGACTGATGAAGAAGTGGGGAAGGTTGCTCAGGCAGTTCCTGTCATTATCTATATCCTTTTTCATGATAGTACAGTACTTGTGACCAGGAGGAAATTTCTGAATCACTAAGTAACCAGGGGGCCATGGTGGCTGAGCGGTTAGACTGTTCGCTTCCCACCCAGGCGAACCGGGTTCAATCCCCGGCCGGTTCACTCCGGATTTTCGCAAATGGAAATCATGCTGAACGATGCTGCTGGTTTTTTCGGGGATCTCCCGTTTCCCCCACCTCTTCATTCCGGCGCTTCTCCATACCTCACTTCACCCTCATCGGCTCTCAAGACCTCAATGTCAAGAGCCACCCAAATCTCTTCACTCAGACAGCAACCAGCATAAAAAATGAACAGTGCATATTTCCTAGAGCAGGGCTATTCAATTAGGGGCCTGTGGGCTACATGCGGTCCACCAAGACTCGTCAGACTGGCTCACAGACAAAATATTTTATTGGCAATTTATTTTTTTATATAAATATAAACTTCTGAATGCAGTTATCTAATTTATCACCACATGTAGCATAAACACTAGGGTAAAAATGATAAAAAATCATATATTATTTAAATTTCCCCAGTGATGTGTTTTAACTCATTAAAGGAGGGGACATAAAAATGTCATCATAATTTATTGGATCAGTTCAACTGTTAAAGTCTCTCTTCCCCTAGTTCAAATCAGTTTTTTAACACCAAATTTTAACTGCTTGGGAGCAGTTAATATTTAGGTTGCTTACAGAAATGTAGACTGGTAAAAAAAACCAACACACAATTTTTACCTACTTTGATTTGAAACTGGCATCATTTTCCAAAATTTTAGTTGAAAAATGTTGGAGGCATATGCCCCTCTAACATGGTTGCCACGGGAAACAGTCAGGGAATTAGAACACAGTAGCTAGCTAAATGTCGGAGAATTCTGTGATGTACAAGCTTTATTTAGCAGTGCACTACTACCTGAGTCGTTTAAAATTATTCTGATGATAGTGAACAAAATGTTTAAGCATTTTTCCTTGCAATATATGTAGGGAGTAATTTTCTAAGATTGGATAAGTATTTCAGTGTAAGAGTGTGCTATAATGGAAAGGTGTATGTCCTTACAGAAAAATATGTTCAGCAAAAGGTCAGGGGAAAAATTTATTTTTGTCTGGAAATCAGGAAAATGTCAAGGAATTTTCAAAGAAAAAAAAGTGATAACCTTGCTTAAATACACCCCTGATTTATGCATTTAAATAAACTGATTATGTATAAGTGAGCCACAACTTTGTAATGAGTGAACGTGGCCTGTCAAACATTATAATTATTTGTAAGTGGCCGTATGGAAAAATTAATTGTATAGGCCAGCCCTACAGAATTGTGACTTAGACCTGCATAGTGAAGAAAATCACCAAATTATTACTAGGCCTACAATACTTGCCCAAATAAATATATATATATATTTACAAAATTAAATCCTTGTTAGAAAAATGTAGGTGGTTAAGTAATGTTTTTTGTTAGCAAATAGCCTGTTCAATTGTGATACATAATTTTTTTTGTGAAATGTATGTTTTTATGAAAACTTCTTTACAGTACATAGGAATGTATATCGAACAGTTTAATTGTTCTTAGTTATTTGTTTTTTGAGGATTATCAAAAATTNATCGGCTCTCAAGACCTCAATGTCAAGAGCCACCCAAATCTCTTCACTCAGACAGCAACCAGCATAAAAAATGAACCGTGCATATTTCCTAGAGCAGGACTATTCAATTAGTGGCCTGTGGGCCACGTGCGGTCCACCAAGACTCATCAGACTGGCTCACAGACAAAATATTTCATTGGTAATTAATTTTTTTATATAAATATAAACTTCTGAATACAGTTATCTAATTTAACGCCACCTGTAGCATAAACACTAGGGTAAAAATTATAAAAAATCATATATTATTTAAATTTCCCCAGTGATGTGTTTTAACTCATTAAAGGAGGGGACATAAAAATGTCATAATTTATTGGATCAGTTCAACTGTTAAAGTCTCTCTTCCCCTAGTTCAATTCAGTTTTTTAACACCAAATTTTAACTGCTTGGGAGCAGTTAATATTTAGGTTGCTTACAGAAATGTAGACTGGTAAAAAAAACCAACACACAATTTTTACCTACTTTGATTTGAAACTGGCACCATTTTCCAAAATTTTAGTTGAAAAATGTTGGAGGCATGTGCCCCTCTAACATGGTTGCCACGGGAAACAGTCAAGGAATTTAGAACACAGTAGCTAGCTAAATGTCTGAGAATTCTGTGATGTACAAGCTTTATTTATTTGTAAGTGGCCGTATGGAAAAATTAATTGTATAGGCCAGCCCTACAGAATTGTGACTTAGACCTGCATAGTGAAGAAAATCACCAAATTATTACTAGGCCTACAATACTTGCCCAAATATATATATATTCACAAAATTAAATCCTTGTTAGAAAAATGTAGGTGGTTAAGTAATGTTTTTTGTTAGCAAATAGCCTGTTCAATTATGATACATAATTTTTTTTGTGAAATGTATGTTTTTATGAAAACTTCTTTACAGTACATAGGAATGTATATCAAACAGTTGAATTGTTCTTAGTTATTTGTTTTTTGAGGATTGTCAAAAAATTTATTTAACTTCAACAGATAAACATTTGTAAGTATGTTATATTTTAAGATGCTCCTAACTTTGTACAGCTTTTTTTCTTAATACTTTGTACCCAGAACTTTAGAGTTATTTGTGGAATCTCTTCTCAAGAGGACCATAGAGATAACAAATGCAAAACATGCAAGGACGTTAACACCTTCACATATGTAAGTATGTACAGAAATTTGTTTTGACATCTTTTTTTTATGCATATATGTACCAAGCTATTGGACAAGTTAACATATGATTGTACATAATGAGAACTCTAAAACAGTGCATTGAAGTGTGTTATGCCGTGTCCATAACCATCACATTAAAAAAGAAAGAAAACAGAGAATACAACAAATTTGCACACTTTACTTATCATTTATACACTCTGTGCGTTTGGTACTTAGTATTTATGAGCCTTAGCCAACAAATATTTACTTCAGTAGTAACGTCTTGTAACTCAGTGCAAAAATGGCATAATTCACATGTTCAGATTCTATTAAATTCTTACACCTTTTGTAATATACACCAAAATGAATCAATGTTGTGGTATTTAAATACCAGAGGTTTAATGGTAGCTAGCTAGTTGTTTTTGACTACTTGTATTTTAGTGTGGTACTGCAGCTTTTAAGTTTTTGGTTAGTAATAATAGTTTTTTAATTAGTTTTCAATAGTTTTTAAGTTAGTAATAATAGATATGACAAAACAACTTTGTGCATGTTTTTGGAGTAATATTGCTGTTTATCAATTGTTAACTTTGTGTTTAGATACCATATAGTATTTTGTTTTTATTGTACCACAAGTTTGTATTCAAGTTTTTACTATACCTCCGACATGTTTGCTCAGTTCTTACTGTACCACGAACCAGTTTGCTTATGATTGTGTTAACTATGTTTGTAATGGCATTCATTGCTTTCATATTAAATGTAGTACAGGAAAATCATGTACAAAAGTGTTTTGGATATTTGTATGGTTAATAATAATCAAAATAGCATACTGATAAAGGAAGTTTTTTTTCTGTAAGGTTTGTGTTTAGTCGTATCTGGCATAAAATCAATATGATTTTTCAACAAAATATTAATTTGTCTCAATAGACAGTATCTTTCGAATAAAATTATTCCCCCTGAAGTCTATACTAGACCTCCTCTTGTTGCCAAAATTGTTTAAACATTGAGTGACTTGTATCACCAAGCATTAAGTTTATTTTCATTGGCTTTGTGCATGGAGATATGAGGATTTATATTAATGTATTTAAATTGACACACATCTTCTTAATAAACCAATATCCTGGAAGGGTCCGCTCGACAACTTTTGTCACCAAATAACGTAGAAGCACCTAGCCAGAGCGCAGCGTAACTCGCAACAGGAGTAGGTATATGGGAAATTCAAAGGATGTGGCTTTGAATTATTAATGACTGATTAAATGAATTTTATTCAGATTATTTATTCATCTCTCGTCTCAAAATCACACTTTTTTTAAAGGGAAATATTATTAATAGACTTACTTCAAAAGGCTGACGTTTGCCATGTGTGCACAGGAGCACCAATGTAAGTATAGTTATGTAGTTTGGAATTGAGTAAACTTAGGCTGTGCTTGGTGATAACTTGGCAGAGTTTGGGTGGAGAGGGGTAGATGGTTCCGCTCTTCCTGCCGCTGAGGCTTCCCCTTCTCCGTCTCGCTCACCGTCAACACTGCTCGATCAATAACCTCTCCACGAGCCCTCAACTGATCAAGTGCATGCACTACATTCAAACTTTGGCTTGCGTTCTCTCTCATATAATTTTTTTTTTTTTCAGGGAGTTTGAAAGTTTGGGGTCGATATGCATTCAGTGTCAGATTTAGATCAATTATATACTGNTGCAAAACATGCAAGGACGTTAACACCTTCACATATGTAAGTATGTACAGAAATTTGTTTTGACATCTTTTTTTTTATGCATATATGTACCAAGCTATTGGACAAGTTAACATATGATTGTACATAATGAGAACTCTTAAAACAGTGCATTGAAGTGTGTTATGCCGTGTCCATAACCATCACATTAAAAAAAGAAAGAAAACAGAAAATACAACAAATTTGCACACTTTACTTATCATTTATACACTCTGTGTGTTTGGTACTTGGTATTTATGAACCTTAGCCAACAAATATTTACTTCAATAGTGACGTCTTGTAACTCAGTGCAAAAATGGCATAATTCACATGTTCAGATTCTATTAAATTCTTACACCTTTTGTAATATACACCAAAATGAATCAATGTTGTGGTATTTAAATACCAGAGGTTTAATGGTAGCTAGCTAGTTGTGGTTGACTACTTGTATTTTAGTGTGGTACTGCAGCTTTTAAGTTTTTGGTTAGTAATAATAGTTTTTTAATTAGTTTTCAATGGTTTGTTTGGGTGGAGAGGGGTAGATGGTTCTGCTCTTCCTGCCGCTGAGGCTTCCCCTTCTCCGTCTCGCTCGCCGTCAACACTGCTCGATCAATAACCTCTCCACGAGCCCTCAACTGATCAAGTGCATGCACTACATTCAAACTTTGGCTTGCGTTCTCTCTCATATAATTTTTTTTTTTTCAGGGAGTTTGAAAGTTTGGGGTCGATATGCATTCAGTGTCAGATTTAGATCAATTATATACTGTATTTTGTGATATTATGTTCTTTATTTAGGTGAGTTGACGTGTATTATTTACAGTAATACTATAATAAAGTTATACTTTTTTAAGAATTCCCATTTTTATTGTTTTTATTAGTTAAAATTTATTCACACATAATGTACAGTTCTTATTATACTCAAAATTAAGTTTGATGTACATGTCAGATCCTCATCTACTAAAATTGTATTTAAATTTTTTGACAGTCCCCTGAAAAATGATATGAGTCCACTGTCGCCAATGTCTGGTCGAATCCTTTAGACCATGATTAATAATTAAAGTTTTGTATTTGTTGACACATCAGCGCATGATTTTAATCAGTATTTTAATTTTGGCTTCTTTTTTCAATAAGTAAAATTATGGTTAGATTTTTTTAATGTTTTTCCATTTATTCATTTGCTAAGGCTGACGTTAATGACTCATAAGAAATTATATCATATGCTGCTGCAAAGTAAAGTATGATCATTACAGATTTTAATAAATTAAGACTTCTAACTTACTGAGTTCGGCACATATTTTCCAATCCTCAAATTAACTTAAGATGTAGTCTTGTTGCCAGCACTCGTGACGACATTAATTTAAAAGTGCAAAGTAGTGTGTGTTTTTTTAGAAGCATATTTTAAAGATTCAGAGGTAATGGTGCAGCATAATGCTATAGGCTTAAATTGTTATGGTATCTGGAGTGCACTNCATATTTTAAAGATTCAGAGGTAATGGTGCAGCATAATGCTATAGGCTTAAATTGTTATGGTATCTGGAGTGCACGTTTTGTAAACAGTTTTTTTTTTAAAGTATTTTGGTTTTGGGAATTTAGCCTTTTTGCACTAGTCATTACAATGACAGAACCAGATTAGCCCCGAAAAACTTATCATATGGTCGACAATATGTGTAGATGCGGACAGTATTGTGTAAATTTTCACAACTGATGATTCTTGTGGATTAAGTGTTTGTAAAACAGTTTGGCACCACAAAGGGTTATTCACAGATTTCTCCCTGCCAGACGTCTACCTCAAACACATCCGTAAACATAGCTGAGTAGAAGTAAGTTTTAAATTTCTACCCTAAATTATGGAGAAAGTAACAAAAACATTTTCTCCAGCATTTCGTGGCAATCCTGTTTGTTGACTTTCAAATTGGCTTTTCACATTCACACTGTCAAACTGACATAATTTTGTTTGTATTGATTTCACTACATATTTCACCCTTTCTGTGTGTTTCTCTCTTTCTCTTTCTCCTTTCCAACTGTACGCTCCATTCCCTCTTCCACCTTAGAAATTGCTGAATTAAAATCATTTCATCTGTCTTTATGTGAATGAATCAACTTTATTTTGTACCAAAGGATCCCTCACGCATAAAAACTACATGTTTTAATTCCTTCCTCAAATCACATTTTGTTTGTAAACACTTCTGTGGAATATACCCAACTTCAATTAAAATCTCTAAACGTAAACTGTTGGATCTTAAGAGTTCAGTTTATAGTTGTATACTGGTTTTGAATGGAGGGTTTGATAGTTATTTTTTGATTTGGTGATAGTATGTCTTTACCCGCATTTGAGAGATTGTGGGTTTCACATCAGTTGATTGCTCTGGAGGTTGTTTCTCCCAGGTGATTTTACATTTTCATTCCAAACTCCTCACCTGTTATATAGAGATTCTGTTAGTCCCTATGCTTTAAAGGAAAAAAATCTACAAATGTTAAATTGTGAAGTCTTTTCACTGTTTTAAACAATGTGGAGGTATATTTTCATAATTTACATGCCTTTATCTGCTATATGTATGTAAAGCACATATAATTATAAAATAGTGTTTTAGTACTGTAGACAGCAAAAAAAATAATCAATAGTATAGACCTTATAACATTGTTGTGCCCTTTTCATGATGCCTTGATTCTACATTTCTATTGATAGCAATTCTGTTTGTTTCCAACATTCTTGTTTTGATTCTTGATTGTGAACTTGATTTGATTCTTATAATTTAATAATAAAGTGTAGTAGAAAAATGGTTGAAATTGGCATGATAGATGTGGTTAGTACTTGTTAACTTGAGTAATTTGTTACTTTTGTATGACAAATGTGAAATATTATATATTATGTAAAGTATGTATGACATATACATTCCAATTTTTATTCTAACTTTTCCTTTTGCTTCTAAATACTTACTCAGTGCAGGCATGTAAGATGTCTTGTTTTTTGGGGTCTGCAACTTTCCATCTTTTAAAATTTTCATACTGCAGTCATTACATGCTGTATAATTTGTGTCATTCTCTACTGTAGTAAAATGGTCCAAAGCACTGCTGTATTTTTATTCCTAATCGTTATGTTAACTGACAGTTGGTTAACTTAAAAAATAAAACTCTTACACTTCCGCCGTAACACAAAGTCTAGTCTTCTTGGGTTTATTTCAAAACTGAAATAACCTCATTGCTATTTACAAAAATTTCACAGTGAATGTTTAGATTAGCTAGACATTTCATATAATCGTGTGAAAGGCATAAGTCACTTGACACTCTTGAAACACTCATACCTCATAGTTTAAAATTGCCTTCTCCTCTTGAATATTGACATGGGATTGATAAAATGTGTTTCATAGTTGAGTGCTCTTGAATTTAATCTCTAGTTTTATACTATTTCTGGGAGGTGTTAGAGGCCCAAAGCTGTGTCCCTTCCTCCTCGTAAAATGTATGTCTTGGTTATTATTTACACAATTCACAGTAGAAACTGCAAAGTATAGAAAATTTATATAACATTCATGTGCTATAAATTAGTAATGGAACATAATTTCATTTATATTTTTTAAAAACACTCAGGGGTACACTACCAGAAAATAATTTCTAGAATCTGATTAAACTTGTGGGGGTAAAAAAATTGAAATATTTTGATTTCTCAATTTTAACCAGAATTATTACAATAAAATAATTGATAATCAAATTGTTCCATCAAGAAGCACGATGTGAAACTATGTAATCACTGATTACTACCAACTGTAGCTAGTTTCATCATAATTTGGAGACAGCTGCATTGGTAAATTGTGGCTATGTGTTTTATTTCTTATTTAAATACACTGTCTGATCAGAAGTATCCGGACACCCCTCTGTAAATGCAAACCCGTGCCTAGATGTCATGAAGACCACCTCTGCTGCTATAAAAAGAGGCAGAGGGTTTGATGTTGGTCAGTGCTATGCGATACCGGTACAATGTGTGGAGCAAGGGAGCTCAGTGACTTTGAATGTGGTGTAGTTATTGATTACATCAGTAAGCAATCTGCCAGGCCATTTCTGACAGTCGAGCATTGAAATACTGCATGTCGCCGTGTGCCACTATTTGTGCAGCTACCACCACGACTGTGTGCTGGGAATTATGAGGATCAGGATTCAACGTTCAGGCACCTGCCCATAAAACCGTACATTTTCCTGTGAACGCGAAGTGCTGCGTTCTGTGATGTAAAGAGCGCCACCACTGGAATGTAGGCAACTGGAGACACGTGGTTTGGAGTGATGAATCACGCTATCACATGTGGCTGTTTGATGGGAGAGTTTGGATGTGGCAAATGCTAAAAGCAAGCCCATAGTGAAATTTGATGGAGTTGGAGTAACAGTGTGGAGGTGTTTTTTTTATGGAAGGGACCCAGTACGGGGCACGTTAAAGGTTGAAGGTTACAAGGACATTTTGACTGGCTGCCTGTTTATGGTGGAAGACCAATTTAGAGATAATAACTATGTTTCAGCATGACAATGCACCTCATCATAAAGCACGGTCTGTTCATGGTGTTCAGAACCCCAACCTCAGTCCCATCAGACAGACACCTTTGGGATTAACTGGNTCAGAAATGGACTGGCCAGTCCAGAACCCCAACCTCAGTCCCATCAGACAGACACCTTTGGGATTAACTGGAACGGCGATGCATGCAAGACCCCAAAAACTCACATCACTTAACTACATCTGGTTGGTGTCTCCCTCACAGGGTTNAAACTCACATCACTTAACTACATCTGGTTGGTGTCTCCCTCACAGGGTTAGAATTGTAATAAAGGCCATGGGTGAGGCCGGGCCACCCCATATTAATGTTCGCTACTTCACAGTATGTCTGAGGCACACTTATACGACATTTTCATGTGGTTGTCAGGATAGTTTTGATCAGATAGTATATTTCTCTGGAAATTGAGACAAAATGCACCAGAGCAAGTACTGAAGTGTGTAAATAGATGCTTTTACTTATTTCAGGAAGCAGTGCATTTTATCTGAAAGCCGGTTTGACTTTTTGAAGGACTTAGTAAAGGCTGTGCCAGATGTATCACCATCTGAAGTAGATGACAGGTAAGAATGTTTGCATGCTGTGGTGAAAGTAGTTTGTGGTAGACCATTGAAATATTTAAGCCCTTAGTGGGCACTTAAGACGGTTGCCTACCGGGTGCTTGAACTGCATTGCAGCATGTTTGAAATGCAGGTTGATGAAACTATGAAATATATNAGACGGTTGCCTACCGGGTGCTTGAACTGCATTGCAGCATGTTTGAAATGCAGGTTGATGAAACTATGAAATATATCCCCACGAATATAAAATATACCCCAGACAAAGATGAAAAGGTACTTTCAAGCTATTGTACATTCTATAATATATATTGTGGAGCCCAAACCCACATGAAATAATACAGGTATAATTTAAAACTTAAAAATTAAAAAAAAAAATTGTTAGTGGTCCACTATGTTATATGTAGTGTTGATTTTTTTACGTCCTGTCAAAAATTTTTACTACAAAGATTTGTAAGAAAATCGAAGACGGAATGGATACTACCCCCTTAATCCTTAAATGTGAAAATAGCACCGGGAAGGAGACCACCATAAAATTCAGTTTTGTACGAACTTATATGTACTATTGTAATTGTGGTGTGTTGTTTCTGTTATTANGGAGACCACCATAAAATTCAGTTTTGTACGAACTTATATGTACTATTGTAATTGTGGTGTGTTGTTTCTGTTATTATTATTTGTTCTTAAACATTCTTTGTTGATTTATGGATGATAGAAGTGATAGATTGGTGATAGTTTTATCATAATTATATTTTACAATTATAGCGGTATTAACATAATCTTCAGAGTCTTTGCACGGAGTATAAATAAATTGACTGTAATAGAAAGGCATCAAGAAATTTAAGTGGTGGTTACGAAAATAAATATCACAATCTTTAGGCTCAAAATTTCAATGCAAATATTATAACCAAATTATTATGAACATTTCTTCTTCTCATTTTTTTTGTTTGTCACTGCAATGTTTCATGATGNCAAATATTATAACCAAATTATTATGAACATTTCTTCTTCTCATTTTTTTTGTTTGTCACTGCAATGTTTCATGATGACACACCTTGAAGAATAGTTGGATTTTAATGTAGGAACTGGTCATTGAATTTTCTCTTGTAATGTTTAAGTTGTGCNACACACCTTGAAGAATAGTTGGATTTTAATGTAGGAACTGGTCATTGAATTTTCTCTTGTAATGTTTAAGTTGTGCATAATTTTTGGCGTAAGATATATTGATGGACTATGCTTCTGAGCTTGATTGATGACGAACTTCAATGGTTTTCTTGTTAAGTGTTTTGTGAATTTAAGGGTTTATTTTTGGCTTAATCTCTTTCAAACATTGTTGAATAGGGTTTGGAGTGGTAACAAATCTCCACTAATATACCTTTAGGTGTTGTAATTAATTTTTGCAATGATTTTTATTCAGACGNTTGGAGTGGTAACAAATCTCCACTAATATACCTTTAGGTGTTGTAATTAATTTTTGCAATGATTTTTATTCAGACAGTTTGAATATATGAGCTTAAGTTATATATCTATTGGAAAATTGTTTCATACACATTTATAATGCTGTAATCTCTAGGAGGCCCACCACCTCTCAATCATGAAATATATAACACCAAAGCAAGAATTTAAAACAGTGAACTGAATTAAAATTTTTATACACTGAAAGGTACAAACCTACGTGTCTACCGTTTTTTTTAGGGGACTGTCAAAAAATATCCATACATGTGGGATTTCAGTTGATGAGGGTTCTGGCATGCACATTAAAAAATACCACTTACGGCCTTATTAGACTTGATTTTGAGTATAATTAGAGCTGAACATTATCTGTGAAAAATGTTTAGCTAATAAACACAACAAAAATAGGAATTTTTAAAAAAAGTATTTCTGTAATAGTATTACTGTAAATAATATATTAAACATATTACCTAAACTTGTTTCGATAAATAATATAACATCTTAATATGCATTTTATAATTTATTGTAATCCAACACCAAATGCAAGCTGACCTAAAACTTCCAAACCCTCTGAAAATTNTTGGAGTGGTAACAAATCTCCACTAATATACCTTTAGGTGTTGTAATTAATTTTTGCAATGATTTTTATTCAGACGGTTTGAATATATGAGCTTAAGTTATATATCTATTGGAAAATTGTTTCATACACATTTATAATGCTGTAATCTCTAGGAGGCCCACCACCTCTCAATCATGAAATATATAACACCAAAGCAAGAATTTAAAACAGTGAACTGAATTAAAATTTTTATACACTGAAAGGTGCAAACCTACGTGTCTACCGTTTTTTTTAGGGGACTGTCAAAAAATATCCATACATGTGGGATTTCAGTTGATGAGGGTTCTGGCATGAACATTAAAAAATACCACTTACGGCCTTATTAGACTTGATTTTGAGTATAATTAGAGCTGAACATTATTTGTGAAAAATGTTTAGCTAATAAACACAACAAAAATAGGAATTTAAAAAAAAAGTATTTCTGTAATAGTATTACTGTAAATAATATATTAAACATATTACCTAAACTTGTTTCGATAAATAATATAACATCTCAATATGCATTTTATAATTTATTGTAATCCAACACCAAATGCAAGCTGACCTAAAACTTCCAAACCCTCTGAAAATTNAATATGCATTTTATAATTTATTGTAATCCAACACCAAATGCAAGCTGACCTAAAACTTCCAAACCCTCTGAAAATTAAAAAAATATGAGACAGAATGTAAGTCAAGTCAAGTCCCACGCGCACTCGATCAGCTGAAAGTGCATAGAGAGATTATCGAGTGAGAAGTGTGTTCACGGCGAGCAGACAGGGAAGGAGAAGCTGCGTGAGGAGGGAAGTATTGTACCCCTCCACGCTGCTATGTGTTGGCAACACCTTGCGCACGTGGCAAATGTTTGTCTTATAAATTAATTAATTATATTTCACTGCAAAAATTTTGTAATTTTGATCCAGAAACGAATAAATAAAGAGATTAAAATTTATTCCCTTACAGTCTTTAATAATTAAATATTCAAAACCACGTCTGATTTTTCCGTACACGCACCTGTCGTGAGTTACGCTGCACTTGGGTTCGGTGCTTACCTATTATTAGACTATGAAAGGTGTCGAATAGGCCCCTACAGGATATCAGTTTATTCAATGGATGATTTCTATTGAAATAAATTAATATAAATCTTCTGATTTCCCCACAGGAAGTTACTGAAAATGTACCTCGTGCTTGGTAATACAAGTCACTCGATGATCAAACAATTGTTGGCAACAAGGGGAGGTCAAGTATATGTTTCTGGGCATATCATTTTGTTCACGAAGATGATGTCCATTGAGTTAAATTAATATTTTGTTTTAAAATCATGTTGGTTTTACGCCAGATACAATTAAACCCCAACTTTACACGAAAAAACAACCTTTAATCACAAAAGAGAAAACATCTTCGTAAACAATAATTCCATGCTAAAATGTATTGGGTAACATTTTCAGGCGAAACCGTTTGCTTTGAAATACTAGTGATGATAGGTATGACTATTTTGAGCGATGGATAATCTTGATAAAATTTCTATGATCACCAGGTGCGCTTTACTTGCTCTGCAGCCAGATGTGTAAGGGGTAGTGGCTGAGAGAGACAGAAAGATGGGTGAGAGAGAGAGAGAGAGGGCACTAGGTTGCCACGCTGGTTGCTAGGTAATCGCTTCCCCTCTCGCCAGGCATGTAAGGGGAGGGAGCAAACCAGACTCGTACCACACCGCAGAGCCAAAGATAATTGACAGTGCACGTGACATATTTCACATCCAATTAGTAGACGTTTGCATTAACAACCAGCTTAAAAACGATAGTTGCGGGAAATCTTATTTGACGGGACTGAAATATATTTTGATGGACGCAATATCCTATAAACGATACGAGCGGGTAGCTTTATCACTATTTATATAGAAGTTACTAACCCATGTTACTGAGCGGATCAAGATAGTGGAATAACAGCAGCTTGCGCCAGAGCAAACACAGTTATCAACCCCCGTCACCATCCCATTCAGCAATCTGCAGCCATCCCTTCCATGGTTTCGNCGCCAGAGCAAACACAGTTATCAACCCCCGTCACCATCCCATTCAGCAATCTGCAGCCATCCCTTCCATGGTTTCGATGTTGTTTGGACATAATTATTTTATTTTATCATGGGTTGTGATATGTTTAAGACTTTTGACTTAAACTACCACAAAGTACAGGAGAGAGGTATGATGTGTCCATCCATGCTTTCTTCTCTCCCTCAGCTGTTTATTTGTTTACATGCTGTTGGGAATAGAAGCACAATGCTTGCACCAACATTTTAAAGCTCAGTTTATGATGTTTGCCCAAGCAAGTGGGGCATTTCTNGAATAGAAGCACAATGCTTGCACCAACATTTTAAAGCTCAGTTTATGATGTTTGCCCAAGCAAGTGGGGCATTTCTGTAATGGTAACATTACATTTGAAAGTTTTATTACAATTTAAAAAGTAACTGAATGTATTTTGTTTTAAATTTGAACATTTCTATTCTTATAATAATTTGGTTATAATATTTACATTGACATTTTGAGCCTAAAGATTGTGATATTTATTTTTGTAACCACCTCTTAAATTTCTTGATGCCTTTTGATCACAGTCATATTATTTATGCTCCATGCAAAGGCTCCAAAGATTAAGTCAATAATTTTATTTTTCATCCTCTTTTGTATAATTCTGTTTTGCAAAATACAGCTTTCTTTAATGTGCTAGGATTTTAATCTATGGTTATTGACTGATTAGTCTGTGGAAAACAGAACATTCTAAAGAAGTAAGTTTTTGCTAATATGGAGAAAGAAATTTGCCTATGAACAATTAAGGGTGAGTGTTAGATATGTGCAGAGTTCTAGTTCTGCAAATTTATGTTAATAATATTGCAGGTAAGGTCAAAGTATTTCATTTGAAAATAATTTTAAAAATTGGAAACAATAAAATATTTTAATATAAAAAAAATTATATGTTCTTCAGTTTCTTTATAAAAACTCCATAAACAACATTGCTGTTTATTCTTTAACAAAAAAAAATGTCATAGGTTCAGATGAGATATAAACTCTGTCAAGACTCAAACATTTTACTTGTAGGAAGTTATCTCAGTTACTTAAATAATTTTAATAGCCACTGTACATGGCAGATTTCAATCTGCCAAAGACTACATTATCCAAACAATTTTTTTCTTGTGGTAATTTTTGTATAGTTACAAATTGAGCCCATTGTGGCATTCTGCCATGTTTCTATAAAACACAACAGCTGACAAATTCTTGATTTGTGCGACCGGTAATGTACATTAAGCTCTACGCCAACAATGATATTGTTGCGGCTTTCATATTGTTTNTTCTTGATTTGTGCGACCGGTAATGTACATTAAGCTCTACGCCAACAATGATATTGTTGCGGCTTTCATATTGTTGCCGTAAAGATAGATTTGTTTATTGCTGCGCTCTGCACGACAACACAACGGACTTGTTTTCGAGTGCCCACTGCCTCAGACCTCAGGCCATAGAATAATAAAGTATTAGTACTAGCCTTGGGCCGTGAGCAATGGGTTGCTGGCATTAACAGAGTGAGCCTTTGATACATCTACATTTTCTTTCAGTTCGATAAACATCTTTGTTTTTTACTCGGCCAGTTATGCTGATGTATTCTCACACGCTCCAAAGTGAAATATTTAATTTTAATTTGCAATATGCATCTCAGCCGACTCATAATGTAATTTACCTGACCTGTCATAGTATGACTTACATGCCAAACTGGGTGAGAATTGCTTTGATAGTTTTCGAGATATGATGTAAAATCTTTATTTTTTTCATTTTATGCTATCTTCCAAAATTGTGGTCTTACCACAATGTCCACTTCAAAATTTAATGCTTACATGATGCTCTGCCAGCATACAAAATTTGGTTTTATATCAGTTGCTGAGATTACATGTTATCCTAAATAATAAAATGGCCATTGTCCAAAACTATAAAAGTCAGATGTCCTTACTAAGTATGTTCTATATATAAACTGAGTTTGGTTAAATTCGGTCGACACGTTCAAAAATTGAAAAGGGGAGGAAACACACGTAGGCACGCACACAGACAGGAAAGTGCTAAAAAATAGTTACACTTGCA
The DNA here is from genome assembly GCA_002778355.1 of Clitarchus hookeri. Classification (NCBI taxonomy): domain Eukaryota; kingdom Metazoa; phylum Arthropoda; class Insecta; order Phasmatodea; family Phasmatidae; genus Clitarchus; species Clitarchus hookeri. The sequence goes on from NQII01001216.1 coordinate 255,397, forward strand.
GGTTCAATGCCATAATTTTTCAAGCTTTATAATGAAGGATCACATACATATCTGATGAAGTATAATCCATGTGGAAACAGCAGTTTTTGTATACACTATATTCAATTGTTAAACGTCGCACAATTTTTAATGGTACAGGCCCGTGTACAAGATTTGAAAATGAGAGGTGGTGGTGTGGTAGGGACAATACTTTGTTAACTTCGCTATCAGTATCAGTTGCATATTGAACATAATTTTATAGTACAGCCCATTCATAAACCCCAAAACACTCATTATTTAAAAATCTTCTCATTGCACGATATTTTTTGTTCAATTAAATTTCTGCATCACCCGCTTTATTCATTATCCCCACCCCCTGAAAATAAATTGAACTTCCCAATATTTTTTTCCAGAAATGCGAATGGTAGTCGAAACTTTGTATTGACTTGACAAATATATAAGTAAGCAAATATAATCTGTTAGCTGAATCCCAGTNGAATGGTAGTCGAAACTTTGTATTGACTTGACAAATATATAAGTAAGCAAATATAATCTGTTAGCTGAATCCCAGTTAGGATTTAGGAAACATCATCGTACAACTATCGCACTTCTGTTAGCCGTAGACATTCATCAGAGACCGGTTGCATAGTAGATTTGTATTCAAGTTGGAGCAGATCTCTTCAAAAGATAATACTGTATGAAAACTGGACAAGTGAATAAATGTTTTGCACGCGATAGTATTTAAATTTAGCTGTCACTTTGACTTCACTATATACCGTTATAGAGTGCCCTAGGTCGCACGCCTTGCTTTTGAATTTATTCAAGCTTTGATGATAATGAATAAGGCATGTTAATCNATAGAGTGCCCTAGGTCGCACGCCTTGCTTTTGAATTTATTCAAGCTTTGATGATAATGAATAAGGCATGTTAATCCGATGTTGTTTTATTTTTAGATGCTGAAAACCTTTGTGCTGATGTAGATGAAATGCTTAATTGTAGCTAGTTTGTGGTTAACTGAGCATTGCTAAAAAATTAACATTTAAAAAGAAATCACTGACTTAAAATGCATCTACGCTCGCATAAACACCCCCTGGTTTGCATACAGAAATATTGACTGTGAGACAGTAAGTTATGCGAGATCTTAACNATAGAGTGCCCTAGGTCGCACGCCTTGCTTTTGAATTTATTCAAGCTTTGATGATAATGAATAAGGCATGTTAATACGATGTTGTTTTATTTTTAGATGCTGAAAACCTTTGTGCTGATGTAGATGAAATGCTTAATTGTAGCTAGTTTGTGGTTAACTGAGCATTGCTAAAAAATTAACATTTAAAAAGAAATCACTGACTTAAAATGCATGTACGCTCGCATAAACACCCCCTGGTTTGCATACAGAAATATTGACTGTGAGACAGTAAGTTATGCGAGATCTTAACGTCCAAATAAACGTACACATTCAAACTAGCGGCAACTTAGACTGGTTTCATTTCGTTATTACACATAAAAACTTGCATAAATGTGTCACAGTGCCACGTAGGCTATGTTTTACAAGAGTACTCTTCAGTGGTGTGTCCGAGGCAGTGTTGATTTTTACATGTGATTGAAGGGCACGCAGTGGTCCAAAAGAAGAAAAGATGGGTTTAGAAGTTGCCTGCAAACCAACCCAAATGGTTTATATAAATGGTCAAAGGAAATCAAATTATTTCTTGTCCATTTACGGTAAAATAAAACAATTTCTTCAGAAATGTAAAACTTATTTGTACACAAGTTGTAACAGGTGTATAGAATATATATGTAAACTTCAAAAAAAAAAATTATTTAATTAGAATGAAATATATTTTTAACTGTGAAAAGGGTCATGTCTGTATTTTGCACTGGTTTATACGGGGTTTGAAAGTTTTGAGATATAAATGGCCAGCACTGTAAATTTCTTTCATCCTCTATGGCGCAAGCCGAGGAACGACCGCCGGCTGGTCGGGAGTGTGTTTGTAAGAGGACTGGCAACAGCGTGTAGCTCTGTGGTACACCTCCTTTATTTGTTACGTTTTGCATCTTCTGCCCCATTTAGGCGATGATAGTGTCAACTAGTGGGAAACTTGGGAATTGCGTTGGTGCAATATCGCTTGTGTCTGCCCTAGCTTCGGGTAGATAGCTCTGCATGCAAATTTCGAGCAAATATGGTGTCTGATATTCCACCTTAATGACTGGATAGTTATTTATATTCTCATCAACAAGTGATCTCCAAGAGGCCGACAAAATATTATCTCTGTTAGTCTGGGTGGTATAAATGCATTTAAGGATCGCCCTGCCTGCAAGGAATTGTACGGTAACCTTGTGCTGATCTTTTATTTTGCAACGGACACATTATATTTTTTTATTTATTTCGTAAGACTGTCATTGTCGCATTAGCCGGTTTTTTCTTTTGCTTTATAATTTGAGTTATGCTGGTGCAAAATAAAGGTACTTAAATATTAAATAATACATGAGAGGCGGTTGAACCCTATTAAAAATGTTTTATATTGGCAGCGTATCTATCTAANTCAAATATGGTCACTGCTAAATGAATATCTTACATCAGAACACTTATTTAAGTGTACACTAATACATTTTCACTCACATGAAACACCCACATAATTTTGCAGTACACATGCAACATGGCTATCNACTGCTAAATGAATATCTTACATCAGAACACTTATTTTAAGTGTACACTAATACATTTTCACTCACATGAAACACCCACATAATTTTGCAGTACACATGCAACATGGCTATCATATGTTGTGAACATGAGCACCCAATCACAATGCATTAATTTCGAGTAACCTATTAATATTAGTCTCGTACTGTAATAATTGAATTACAATTATTATGTTCTGTTACTATTGCTTGAATGTTCACGTATGCTGATCGTATAAGTTTTTGTTGTGGTAAATCTTTATTGATTAATATGCAGTGTTGTTTGACATTTGCAGAATGTGGAACTGTTTTCCCCNTTTTTGTTGTGGTAAATCTTTATTGATTAATATGCAGTGTTGTTTGACATTTGCAGAATGTGGAACTGTTTTCCCCAAGCTAAAATTGGTTTCTTGAAATTGCAAAAAAAATTTCTGTTTCATTTGTAGTACATCTATAAATCCTCAACTCATTGTGACCTGAAATCTTTTATTGCATGCATTGTAGAAGTAATGTACTATGAAAAGAATTTGTTTACTATTTTCATAGTATTATAGTAAGTAAGTCAACTCTCGATTCTACGACCCTTCATGGTTCCCGGGAAAACGGTTGTTATTTCGAGAGGTTCATAATTCCAAAGGTCTTACAATCGAGAGTTGACTCTAGTTATCATTTTGTAGCAGGTAGCTTAACAACGCAGGAACACTGTGGTGAGATTTTTTGATAGGTGTACATTTGTGTTTCTAAATATATGGTCTTGTTCCAGCAAACCAGCAACAACACCAAGTAGCCGGTTGTCAGGTGACAGTCCGCAATCTGCCAGTTGTCTTGCTGACGCCAGAAACGTTCCTTCGAAAGAAAGCTCGTGTGATTCAACGGAAAGTACGGCCAGTGTGGATACAGAAGTAGACCCCCTTTCTGTTCCCGAGGTGAAAAATCGAAATGACCTGTTAACAGAACAGAAAAGTGATTTTGCAGTAAACTCACAATTTTTTAGGAAAGTGCAGGAAGAAACGAGCATTGATGAAGATTACGACACTTAGCTTGTCTTTGGCCGGAAGCTGTGGTGTGGGACGTGGTGAGGTTGTCTCTGTGTGAGGTTTACAAGTGTCAGGATCACTGTCATAATCTCACATTGCTCTCAACACACAAGACTTTTATTATTAACGCTAATATAATTTTTTAAATATATATTTTGATTGTTTATTACTTGTGTTTTCCTGATTGTCCGTCATGACATAATTTTAGTTATTAGTTTCAAGTCTACATTGTCGAATGTTTCTCAGATAACCTAAGGATTTTAGTGTGGTCCACAGGCAAGTACAAATTCATCATGATTGATTTTTGTCTCTTATGTGCTAAATATAGTGTTAGTTTCTATAAAAAAAATAATAAAGATTCTTGGGCTATTACAAAACTGCTATGCTACAAACTTGTGTAAATAATATAAAAAAATTAAGATTCTTGGGCTGTTGCAAAACTGGTATGCTACAAGCTTGTGTAAATAAATTGTCCTTATATAGATTGATTGGTGTTACGTAATTCAACAATTAACTACTACATTTTGTTGTGATTATATCCACTTGAATTAACTGACTGATAAGTGGAAATGACGCTTCACACTTGGAGCATGCACAAATTCCCTAGTGTATTGACCTTAGTGATACTTAATTATTTTTGATATTCCCTAAACAGTATTCAGAAATGTGAAATTTAATTTTTTTGCGCTGCTGGCATGTGCTGTCTGTGCTTGCTTGGATTCTCCTATCCCCCCCCCCCCCC
>NQII01001216.1:262442-295648 GCA_002778355.1 Clitarchus hookeri
TTTTCCCCCAGAAAAGCCTCTAAACTTAATAATTACCTACTTTTCTCTACTGTTGTAAAAAGGTTTTTTCGTTATTTGTTTTGCTGAGTTCTGTGTGTGCGATTTTTATTTAGTCTTATGGTTGGCAATGTGCACAGTTCAATCATACCATCATAACAACATGAACTCACCATTGCAAGTACACATCAAAGGTAAAGGTTAAAGTCTTTGTATTGCTTTTATTCTCCTACCCCACGGCTCCATGTGACACCCATTTTTTTTTTTTGTAGTTCCAGGTAAATTATAGCAATTTATTTCTGGTAACACATTCATTTGAAAGTACAGTGAAACCTCATTGCTGAGTTCCCGTTTATGTCAATTTCCCGTATCAGTCTATTTTTCTGGATGTTCCCAACAAACATCCTATATATAAACAATGTTTAAAAAAAACCATTAATTTACCGCATCCATTGATCAGATATTCTGTCCAAAAACTAAAATATATTCGGAATTGTTTATTAGTGAAATAAGTATCTTAAAACTGGTACTACCAAAATTCTGTAGTGCCAGAACAGGTAAACAGACACGCCCTAACCTCAAATGCTACTTTTTACAAGTAGTCTTGAAACGTTGCAATTGTTCACAACTGCGTAGTTTATTTTTAATAATTCAATTACTATTTGTTTTAAATTACGTCGAAAAACAGGTAAAACATTATAATTACAGGCACTTTGTTTCACGTCAGCACACGAAAATTCCTGCAAATAAAACACGTATGTGTAATGGATGTGGTACGGAAACATTAATAATGGCCGGAACGGATTTGAATTTACTCTGGTTACACAAAGGAACGTAATAATATTTAGGTAAGTACAATAAATAACCATGTAAATTACATGCATTAAAGGGCAGTATGTTTTTCATGGACTAATCCTGTTGATAAAATTGCGCTGGTAACATTTTTTAAGAGTAATGCAGTGATATCAACTGTCTACAAGATGGCAAGTGTTGTCAACTTAGCAGACTTTCCGTTTAATTTGGCAAAATAAAATTTCAAAAAATCGGATTTTTACATGTCAATTTCCAAAAACTGTTAAATTTGCCTTCAAAAGAGAGTAAAAAATATCAAATGCAGCATTATTATTATTATTATGAAACTATGTATGTTATTACTGTAATTTAAATTTCACTTTTAGCAGGTTTCTATTTTAAATCGTTGTTTTTAATTAAATTTGTTTGATTTTTGCCAATTTTTCTACATTTGGCAGTAAAGCGCTGTACCAGTTAAAATGGTTGCAAACTTTTACAACGAAACGCGTGCATGTACAGAGTTTTTTGGAATATAACACAACTTACGATAAACAAATTCTATTACAGACCCGGGACATCTGTAGCAAGAAATTACAAGCACGTACAAACAGTTTGCAGTATGTTGGCAAACAGCACTACAACCGGAAGCACAGACACACTGTTTTTGCAGAATCTGCTACAAATTCAATCATGTAAATATGCCTATTTAAACTTTCAACTTGACGTACATTGCAAATAATAATCACATAAAACAAACCTAGATGACAGCTGAAAATAAAACTGATAAAGCATTCATTTCTACTGCATAGAACTGAGAAATAATTTCTGACCACCAAAATTTCATCTATTTTCCCTACAGCGATAGTGCATGCAAATTATCATAGTTCTGTTGCAATGTGTGTGTCCCATATTTCGCAGGCATTAGTCATGGTTACATTATGGAGCATACTTGTTAGACTCAATGTAAGCGGAAAGCCTTTTTTGTAAAAAATTATATACTGCAATGAAGATGTATTTTATTTGTGTGGGAATTGTTTATTGTATGATCAGTGAAATTATATTTATTTCTGTTCTGTACAGTGTAGCCAACATGAAATGATTAAGGACATTTGCAGAATTTTTTTTAAAATTATCTTATCTATGTTGTTTAAAAAAAAATGGTAAAATAAATATTTTAATTTATTAAGTTATATGCTATGAATGGCACTGCTATAGCAACTAACAATAGTTATTCAAATAATAGCACAGTTGCATTAAATGAATTATTCAGGCCAAAAAATTGATGATACATACAGTACTTTATGCTAGGCTGCAACCTTTTTCTCCAAAATTATTTTAGGAAAATTGTGCAGTTTGGAATCAAATAAATAGGGTATAATAGAATATTGCATAGTGAACAAGTTTTACTGAGCAAGAAACCTTTCAGTGTTACTTCAAGGGAACATTAGAGGATTTATTGAAATGTTAAATAATTTCAACCAAGACACATCTGAAAAAACTGATGTCCTCGAATGGCATATATGACACCTCTTTGTCACCAAATAATGCACCTTGTGCCCTTAACTTGCAGCAAGCCCCGACTTTCTCCAAAACCACAAGATTTCACAAGTAAATATTTTTATACTTGACCACTCTGTGGTGCATTTCTAACAGGATAACCATGCGCTTTTAAATTGAGATCACATAATTAGTTTTTTAAAGTGCCTGATGTACTCTACTGATTGCCCTTGCCAGGCATGTACGGTGAACAAGCCAGCGTGCGCATAAAAAAAAAAGAACATAAACGTTTTTTTTTTTGCTAGAAAACAAGTTTCCCTTCTTGAAGGTATGCAGGGAAATTAAGGTGTGCTACTGAGAGAGGGGATGTCGCATTGGTAGCTAGGTTCCCCCTCTCATCTAGCGTGTAAGGGGATGGGGGGTGTCAGACTTGCTGTCACCATCATATGGACTGAAGAGCAATATGCGACACTTTGTGACAAACCAGCTTAAGAAGATATAATTGCAGGAAATTTTAAGTGACAGGACCGAAAGATATTTCGATCAACACAATATCCGATAAATGATGAAAGCAGGTAATTGTATAGGAATTTTGCCAGGACCACTGTGGATAAGTTTTCTATACATTGAGAGGCTACTGCATAGACTGATTGTGGGAAAGCTCTCAGGATGTCTGTGGGGACAATCATTTGGTCTTCTCTTGGGCCAGTTACACGAAAATCATTTTCAGGCACAAGCCGTGCTCGTCGTACCCCTTGGCGCTAATGGCGAGGGTCAGGGGGTACATAAACAACTCATTTCCATTATTATTTTTTTTTTTCAAACCTCTTGCTGAGATGATTCTCCAATACTCCTTGGGACGACTCCCACACTGCCGTCATGCGAGCAATGAAATGAGACTGCCCGTAAAGGTCGCCTGCTGCAACATCTCGTACTGATGAAACACTCAAACAATTGAAGATGATCCGCAAAGTTAATCCAAACCAACAAAAATTAATCAAAATTTGTTGCGTTGCTGCTTTGCCCTCCCCCCTTTATTCAGTTGTCTTCCAATCTGAGGGGTTGTACCTTGGTTGAAACATTATCCCCAGGCAGGGGGTTTGCAGTTGGGGCCATGCCCGATGTGCTATGATGTTGAAATTGCTTGTGATGTGGACGAGCCTGGCTTACTGTATCACCGGGAAGCGACAATCCCACAGCCCTTGCAAACTGTTCACAGTCTGACCCCTCACAAACAAAGATGAGACATCAATAGCCTGCTGGAAAGCCTACCACTGCCTGCCAACTGTGTCACGCAGGACTCTCTGCCTGAGAGTAACATCAGCCGTTCCCAGTGAGGCTGCTCTCAATGGGGTCCATCCTATGGGAAGGAGGTGGTGCTAGTCCCGCTTCTGTGAGGTTATGGGTGTCCTGACTGGACGGTGCATCTTTCATTGTTCAGAATGATGCCACCACTCACTCATCGGGGGAAGAAGCAAAAAAAATCAGTAAAAATAGCCACATCTCACAAGTGAAAGCAAGTAACTCAATCTATAGTAAAGCAAAATCAGAGTTGGTGTATTTACACAAGACAAATGAAAGTGCATAGGAAAGAAAGAAAGGAGGGGGGGAAAAAAAACCCACACACTTCTGCAGCCCAATACCACTGATGGATTTTTTCCAGGTAAGTGGGGCAGTATGAGTTAAAAGGTTTTTGGGCCATTAAGGGTGGAATTCATAGTGAGCATATGAGCAATACTTGAAACAAGAATTACTTACACGCATGTTTAAGTCAATTCATAGGGTCAGATACAAGTAATGCTTCATGAAGCACTTTATCATGTATTCATAGTCATGAAATAAGCTTCACTTAATTCTCAGGTATTCGTAGTCAAAGAAGCATTGCTTATGGACACATAGAAGTAGTACTTCATCAAGTCTGCTTTGTTGTGAATGGTTTTTTTCTCCGTCGCATATTCAGGTTCAACAAGAAAACTGCCTTTCCTATCCAAGAATTTTTTAGATTGCAAGGCATCATAGGTTTCAAATTAACTGAGGTGTCATTAAAATGACATACACATGAACATTTATGTATTCGTGGAATGTGCACATCAAGTACGCTTTTTTTTTTTTTACCACGGCTTACAAACTTTCAAAAAATTATTTCTTAACACATGAACCAAACATGTTTTTATTCCACTTGCAATTATGTTAATCTCAAATGTGAGATTACAATTATTCAAAATACCAGTGAAAAATAAACTAACGTAAAAATTTATTTCATCTGCATGACTACTGTAAATAAAATGACAATTTTATCCATGTAAGTTGGTACTGATATTATTCAGATACTTATTTAGCTACTTCATGAAGTAAAGTTTGTCTAAAACAACTAATACTTCTATAAGTTTAACACTAGTTATAGCTACAGCCAACATTAAATTGGGTACTGTTCATTGAATAGAAAATATATGTATAAAAAAAACTGCTGAATATAATTTGTCCAGTGGCTGGTCTGACAAGCCTGGAGGGCTGCATGTGGCCTGCTGGGTGCTACCTAGAGAATGGTGAAATAGTTCCTTGGTCATGGTTGGCTGCTTCGTCCAAAAATCTGGACCTGCCTCTAATGACTCCCACTGTCAACGAGGCAAGTCACACATTAAAAACACCAATAAGTGGCATCAACTGGGCTGACCCATCATAAATACACTACACCCACCAACGCATATGTAAAAACATCCCATAAAAATTTAGCACAAAAGCCATCACAAGATGCACTGACATTCAAGCCCTTTTAATTAATTAGAATTCTAAAACAACTGCCTACGCTGTTGCCACATTTCCTTATATACCGAGTACCACTACGCTTCCGCAGTAACCTGAGACATGAATTCCAGCGGACCTAGCCGACAAACATTACACGTCCTTCACTAAAATAATTTAGAAAACATTTTTACAAAAGTTATATATTTCCTTAAGAACAGCAAAATATACAAAAATGTGTTACAATAGCTTATGAACATGAGGTGGACACACTACACAAGAATGAGTGTCATTCTCAGAGAAATTGTTATGAATAACATGTTTAGAAATAAACATACCATATATACACAATAATTTATATAAATTAATGGTTTTTGTACATAATTGTCAGTATCAAATGAAAGTGCAAGTTTGAACCAACATATGCTGAGATTATCATACTGTCATTCGTACGAATTTCTCAATAAATAATACAAAGCTTAACAGTATGGCATAATCCTTTGTAAATTACAAAAAACATGGCATCACAACCTTTTGTAAACAATGTACACAGATGTATGATTTATATATGTATATAGCTAAGACACTATCTGAAAATCAGACTAGTTAAGCACAGTACTCTTCAAATGGAACTTCCTATTACTGCAATTTTACATAATATTGTTGTTCTGGTTTTTGTAAACCTTAAATTTTTGATTGCAAGAAATCCCTTTACACAGGAAAGATGAACTACCTTTCAAACAAAAAAAAAATATCCTAAGTTCAATATGATTTACAAAACTACACAATTCTCCAAGAGACAAATTTTTCCTCTGCAGTTCTCAGTATTTACTTATGAATTGTTGCGCAAGCACCTGTAGCAAATGTTATTTTCATTTGAGCATCTGTATTGTGCATGAATTTTCAGACCAGCCTAATGTATTACNAGCACCTGTAGCAAATGTTATTTTCATTTGAGCATCTGTATTGTGCATGAATTTTCAGACCAGCCTAATGTATTACGCTATAATTTTTCAATACAATTTTTCATGTAAATTAATAGCACTTTAAGAAACAAAAATATTTTGGCAGTGAGGGAGGATCAAGCCATTACTATCTTGGATAGTAATAACATTTTCTTGTGGAAATCACAAAATGCTAACCAGTAATAAGATGTATAACTCTCAGTAATGGTACAATCTGCAAATCTCTGTCACAAACACAAAATGCAACAGTAAACCATTAGCACGTTTAGTAATGTTCACATACTGTTTTCTGACTTTCTGTACATACATTACGTTAAAAAAAAAAAAGTGATTTGGTTATAAGCCGCGTTTGTCAGCCTTGCAACTGAAATATGTTGCAAGGTGTTCTTGGCGTTCCTTCCACTCAACTTCTGTAAAGTGAAACAATCAGTTACATCAATTTAATTTCTAGCATAAACAAAATGCTCTTATTATACTGTGCACAGGATATCTGTAATCTGGGGTTGCACCACGAGACTACGGAAGGCAAAATACNGCTCTTATTATACTGTGCACAGGATATCTGTAATCTGGGGTTGCACCACGAGACTACGGAAGGCAAAATACAGAGCCTGAAGGAGCTAACCGTTATCTACAGTAGTATACTAGAGAGTACCAAGACATGCATACCCCAGCTCACCAGTTGCGTAGTGCTTATTGCTGCACCGGTTCCAGGTCAGTATCAGTGGTCACCAAGCTTTCAGACATCCTGCATGCAGTAGAAATTTGTAAGGGACTGAAAGGGTGCCCACGGAAGTTTGTTTTGGTAACTAGAAAGAAATGGTTGGTTGTGGAAATATTGGGAGGTGAGACAAAGTGATTGTGTACAGTTTAAAACNAGCACCTGTAGCAAATGTTATTTTCATTTGAGCATCTGTATTGTGCATGAATTTTCAGACCAGCCTAATGTATTATGCTATAATTTTTCAATACAATTTTTCATGTAAATTAATAGCACTTTAAGAAACACAAATATTTTGGCAGTGAGGGAGGATCAAGCCATTACTATCTTGGATAGTAATAACATTGAAATGCAGTTAGGCTTACAGTATAAAAAAAAAACTACATATCTCACATGCATGCAGGTTGAGACATAACATTTTCTTGTGGAAATCACAAAATGCTAACCAGTAATAAGATGTATAACTCTCAGTAATTGTACAATCTGCAAATCTCTGTCACAAACACAAAATGCAACAGTAAACCATTAGCACATTTAGTAATGTTCACATACTGTTTTCGGACTTTCTTTACATACGTTACGTTAAAAAAAAAAAGTGATTTGGTTACAAGCCGCGTTTGCCAACCTTGCAACTGAAATATGTTGCAAGGTGTTCTTGGTGTTCCTTCCACTCAACTTCTGTAAAGTGAAACAATCAGTTACATCAATTTAATTTCTAGCATAAACAAAAATGCTCTTATTATACTGTGCACAGGATATCTGTAATCTGGGGTTGCACCACGAGACTACGGAAGGCAAAATACAGAGGCTGAAGGAGCTAACCGTTATCTACAGTAGTATACTAGAGAGTACCAAGACATGCATACCCCAGCTCACCAGTTGCGTAGTGCTTATTGCTGCACCGGTTCCAGGTCGGTATCAGTGGTCACCAAGCTTTCAGGCATCCTGCGTGCAGTAGAAATTTGTAAGGGACTGAAAGGGTGCCCATGGAAGTTTGTTTTGATTTGGTAACTAGAAAGAAATGGTTGGTTGTGGAAATATTGGGAGGTGAGACAAAGTGATTGTGTACAGTTTAAAACAGAAGAATAGAAGTATTCTCTCATCCCATTTTGTGTGCAGATGAGTTCCCATATAATTTTCACAGCTTTACTGGTATGTTATAATAGCCAAGTAATGAGGTTTGTAAAATGATCTGGTAAAGATCAAGGAAAGGAGAAAATAATCTTATAGCTGAAAGTGATTCCTTAAACTTTCTAATTTTGCATGATTTCACCACTGTAAAAAAAATTGTGCAAAAAATTAATTTGGCTGACGTGCATATTAGGAGGAAATACTTTTTACATATTAATTGTTAGAAAATTTTTGTACAAGAAAAGTTACTGCAGCCAATTTCTTAAAAATTATATTTTACTATTTATGAGTTCTGGGGGTAAGTAATTTCACAGGTTTGTAAAATTTTGAAATAGCAGTTTATGTCCTTTATAGTTGAAAATGGTTATGACATGTTTAGTGTACACCAATAGGGCAAGATTTGAAGTGTATGGAGCATTGAGTGCACACAAACACAAAAAAACCCAACATAAACAGGTTGTACTGTTAAATTTGTAGCATTAAGTTTATTAAAGAAAAAAATTCTGTTCAATAATTTATTTAATTATTTTTTACATTCTAATAATTTAAACCTGTTCCAAAATTCTTAAAATAAACTTTTTCCAAATAAATGAATGCCACCTTTCAGCATGTGAAGAATGTTCCAATCAAATTTAAATGAAGAATCAGTTAAATCTCATTTACAAAACTCAAGCACTAAGGTAAGGGCATTGAGTTGGTTCCTTTTCACGTTATAAAAATTAAACTAAAATACAATTGTGGAAAACATCCCTCGTTGCGCTGAGGTGGTTATGGCTGAATGAGAAAGACAGATAAAATTTCTGACTTCAGCAAAAGTTGAGATCATCTCATATTTTGCATTTAAATATCCAGAATACAATCTACATTTTTGGGAATTTTAATTTATTTTCTTCTTACGTGGGGCAAATATTCCTCCCACTATTAGAGAAAAAAATAATTTACCCTTCTCTATAGGATATGTTTCAACTACCAGCATTGCCAATCATCAAACAGTAACAGTCAGCAAATAAAAAATTTGAGTAGGCAGGTAATTGCACTTTGTACCAGTTATTATTTATGTTATAGCTTGGTTATTTTAATTATACACTCTGGTTAGGCTTAATTTTATTGAAAAAATCAATTTCACTGTTAAATTTGAAAAATAAAATCAATTAAGAAGCACTATTATCAATTACTCATCTAAAGCAAGGACTTCAATGACTCGAACAGTGTTTCATTCTAATCTCTCATGTACGTATTTCTTGAAATATAGGTATACATATTTGTAAATTTCTCATAACATAATAAAAATTTTTTTAAATGAGATGTGTTTTGTTTTATTTTCTCAGTAGATCCAACACTTGAAATCTGACTTGAGATTTTAGGTTAGGTACAATACAGAGGCAAATCACATGCATTGAAACTTGAGATTGATTTTAAAAAATTGACGTTTAAAATTAATCATTAAAATAGTGTGCGACTTTTAATCGTTAAAATATCTGGTTAACGATTAACACTAACATTAGTTAACTCTGCAATCGCCTGGAGGCCGAAGATGACAACAAAAATATGCAAATGCCATTAATATCTTGACAAACTTCTTATAAATACGCCATGTATTTGTTGACAGCCAACGAGTTGCACACCATAATATACAGATTGATACACTGACGTTATGTACTGAATCGAAGTTCATCGTTAGTCACACTCAACGCGATTGTGAGGTAGGCGAGATGCAGCTGTTGCAAACTATTGATACAATCTCTCACTACACAAAAATCACAGTTGATGGTCCTCATGCGGCACGCATATTTACTGTTTTAATACTCATTGTACAAGTCTGATTTAATGCTAAGTTGTGCTATAAGAGTTTATTTTAAAAGTTTTATTTCAAATGGTTTTGTAGAAGATTGTTGATACATCATTNAAAGTTTTATTTCAAATGGTTTTGTAGAAGATTGTTGATACATCATTTTGCTAAGTAGGCATATCTGACTCAGCATCCAGCAACCAAGTTGTGGTAATTTTATTCTGGGACTGTAAATTGCGATTTATTATTTGTTTTCAATAAAGGCTGTCAAATTTTTGTTGTTCTTTAACTTTTAACTTTAATCTGTTAATTTTGTTTTAACTTACTTTAATCAGTTAANGCTGTCAAATTTTTGTTGTTCTTTAACTTTTAACTTTAATCTGTTAATTTTGTTTTAACTTACTTTAATCAGTTAACTTTTTCTTACTCTAATTTTAACTTTAACCAGTTAGATTATTTTGTTAATTTTCCCAAGTATGATTATTAGTCCGCTTGGCATAATTTTTTCTTTTCTTCATTCAAAAAATGATATATCGAGTTTGTTTACTGAACAAACATAATCCTATATTAGCTGTGGAAAATAAATATGCTCCAGCAAACACAAACGTTTATATGCATCAAGAATATAAAGTGCAAGAATGTGATTACACATGCAAAAATTATTCATACCCTGAAGGAAAAAACAAAATAAGTATTTTAAGATAATGTATAGAAAAATACATTACTGCATGGGAATGTCCCACTACTACACATTATCATATAAAATTGCAATTATTCTTACACAAATCTTACATGCATTTAAAATTTGCAAAGACTGAACTTCAGAAAGTGAAGTAAAACCAGGAGCTTGCAGCCACACTTTCTTGAAAATGTTCCTCTACCTTAAAATATGTAAATTAGAACAAGGAAACTGCTACAAAATTAATAAATTAATAATAAAAGATGAACACAAATCACTGGTAAATGCACTGCTTACGCTTACCACAAGCAGTACAAGTACTTGAAATGTTGATAAGAATTGGGAAGGGGGTGGGGAGGGAACACAAACATACTACCACTGCAAAGATGTTTTGGAAAATACTTGCAAACGCATACACCAACGTAACCACTCACTGTTGGTCGTCTACTGGTACCAACATTCATTTACCCAGCCTGAAAACGTACAGGCCAAATAATGATGAAAGAATATTATCTCAGCGCTACCTTTCTACTCCAAGTTACCCATTTGTGAAGTCAACTAATTTACACTGACTGAAGAGTTTGCAATTAATAACAATATGAGATGAAAATATCTTCTGCAAGGTGAAAATTTTATGTACTCCTGTAATACATGAGCACTGCAGCAAATTTAACAGTTTTGATGTATGTATGTATGTATGCATTAACAAATTTTCTGTAAACTGATATTTAAGATACTACTCTCTTAAGCTGCAGTGCAGATATAAATCCTAAAAAACAAACTTAACTGCCACATGTTAATTACAAAACAGATACCAGCACACACTTTCTTTAACCACAGATTTTGACGTTGCAAGACGAGGTATAAAGACAACTTTTAGTGACGACGACGGCTGAAGAAGCATGTCACGACCCAATCCATTCATTTTTGCATTAAATAATCTGCAAGTTCATTTAGTAAAAGGTCAAAGTACACAGAGAAAATTTAAAGGATCTTCAAGTGTCCAAGAAGATTTCTTATATTATTATAAAATATTATATACTACATATATCAAACAGAAAATGAGTGACAATGGTTTTCAAAAACGAACTAGCATAGTTGCAAACTAGAAAAAAGTAGTTCGCCTTAGCAACTTGTCATTGATCTGACATTTTAAATGGTCTTTTTTTTGTCAACACACTACAGAGAAAGAAATGACAAAATAATGACATACAGATAGCACTCATCATGTATAGGGCCATGAATACAAAATGGGCTGAAAGAAAAAACTAACCACGCCTTTCACGTGTTCAGTTAACTGTAACCAACAATAGTTTGTAGAAACTTTACTTAAAATTTAAATTCAGACCACAAATTGAAACAGAATTGGAGTCAAGACAATTGAGTCCAGCTTGGCAGGGTAGACCAGATGTAGAATCCAGACTGAAAGTTCACTCTTAACATCCGACTGAATTTCATTTAAAACATAAGACAAAATAATTATCGTACAATATAAAAACAATGTTCACAAAATGTAGGCGTTTTTAGAAATCCGAAATAATACTGAAACAGCGAAAATATTCATATGTGGACAAGTATCATCAGGGTGCATCAAATTCTGAACACAAAATTTAATTAAAAATCAACGAGTTCTTTGTTTTGTGGTTCAAGATACTGTTGTATAGCAGATTTTTAATTTTTCCACTCCAACTTTACTCTAACTTTACTTTTGTTATTTTGGTCCAACAAATTTTAAATGTCCTAGTAACAGCTGAAATAATTTCATGTTCACTGCACATTTGAGTCCGGTCCAACCGTACAGTAGATAAATATTTAGTAATGGCTGTAAAAATACCTTTTCATACAGTCTGAAAATTAATGTTACTTAATACTTCCACTTTCTTTCATATTTTAAAAGTAAAAACACTAATATTTATGACTTATTAATAACAAAATAATGTTAAAATATGAAGAACACTGAAATAACTGTGACCAAACTACAAATAATAACAGTGGCACCATTTTCTCTGTAGGCTTTTAGCATTTTAACTTTCTGGCACAAGGCTATGGTTAGGGAATGGAAAATTTTGCAGCCACATAATATCCACAAATTCGTGCAAAATTAGGAGAAAAACTAGACATAAGCTTTTGAATATACAGTTTTCCCTCAAATATAGGATTTTTTCCTCAAATTTCGGAATTTTATACTTGCACATAGCTATTTTGCCAGAATATAGGTCTTCTTTTACCTAAATATACTTTTTAACCCAAAAATTAGAACTAATCAAAAATATGATGACCTCGAATATAGTACTCGNGAAAATTAGGAGAAAAACTAGACATAAGCTTTTGAATATACAGTTTTCCCTCAAATATAGGATTTTTTCCTCAAATTTCGGAATTTTATACTTGCACATAGCTATTTTGCCAGAATATAGGTTTTCTTTTACCTAAATATACTTTTTAACCCAAAAATTAGAACTAATCAAAAATATGATGACCTCGAATATAGTACTCGAAAATAGGCCAACCAAACATTTTAACAGATGAAAAAAACAATTTTACAAAAAATGTATTTTGCATTTATTTTTACGAACTATTTTATTGAAGTACAGAAATTTAAACTTTCTGTCCACTGATGCCAAGGAAAAATTGATAAGGCATATTTTCAAAATGTAACCTCGTCACGTAATCTCAACTATAGTCTATTCGCGGTTTCTTCATATTTTTTTAAACAAACCTTTGAAAAATCATCCCATGCAAAAGGTGTTTTGATATATCGCAAGCGTTTTATACTCCCATTAACATAAAGCATCTATTTTTGGTCAAATTGAACTTTTACATATATTTTAATAATACATTATATTTCATTTATAATTAATATGAATATAACTAGACAGAAAATAGGCATGTTGGTAATGCCTAGTAATAAATAGTTGTTATGCAAAATACCATTAAACTGAGTGTGCATGAATGCAGTGTACGGTCCGTTTGGTGTAATTTTCTAGTCTTTAGTTAAGCTTTGTTGCACGAGGACAAGGAATATCCTGCAAGTAGAACTTTAGCAGGGCTTCAGAAAAGTTGAAGTAACCGTGAATGGCCTATAAATATTCCCGACTGTGCTGTTTTGTCTTAAAATTAATGTTTTATTGCACTCCTTAATTACTTAATTAATTTCTATGAATGCTTACAAATCTTTTCAGAAAATATAAAGATGAAAACATTAGTTAAATGAAAATACCAAAATGAAAACACCACTTTTCAGATTTCAAAATACCACTTTCTGCCATTCCAAAACAACCCAATTTTCCAGTCCCTAGTTATGACTAATGACTCAATGTATATTTTTACAAGACTGAATTGAGGACAAAACGTTGGGTGGTTTCCAACACATGCCTATAGGACATCTCACTAGAAGTCATTAAAGAGAAAATGTTAACGTTTACGAAAAGTGAGAAACATTGTCACAAAGGGAAGGAATGGTTGTGGTACATGCATGACAGACAAAAAACACAATTTCTGTAAAAATTATTTATGAGGTAATAATTATCCTGTAATGTTACAAAAACTTAAAAAGAGTACTCTTTTCAGAAAAATAATTGACGGTCCTGCTTACAATCTATTTTCTCTCCTTTTTCTACTGTTCCACCATATGTAAACTGTACATTGCCAAAAGCCTATTGAACCAACTCATGAGCCGGCCAAGTAAAAACTTGAAATTTGTGGGAATCTAAATATGTTACTAACATGCTATTTGGTACTGTAATGTGAGTAAAGTAGAAAAATCTGATTTACCATAAATATTACATTGGAAACACATTAAGTTTTGGAACTATTTTTCTTACTTCATTGGCGACTTAAGTGTAAACCAGCATGCCAGTGTGTGCGGTAGTATCTGCACAGTAATTTATTTTTTCAAAGGTTGATTTCAAAAGTAATTACTTTAATATGAACAGCCTACAAACTACACAGAAGGCTAGATCCCAAAGATATAAAATGGTAAAGTAGATTTTATAAGCACTTATCTTCAGATACTTCTGAGGCAATGTTTACCTGATTGTACTACACACGTGGTCAAAAATCTAATATTCATTTATTGACTAGAAATGAAATGTGTCATTATAAGAGTAGCTGCATGCACATATATATATATTCTTCAATTTCAGTACTTCATGTATCTTCACTGACCAAATGCAACCATAAGTTAATGGGGCACAAAGTTCTTCCAGGCTTTCAACCCTGCAACGTGTTTACATAACAAGCATGTTAAGAGCACTGCATTTTTTTTAAGTAAGAGGATGCTATTTCTTTTATTTTAATCTCCTTTATCCATCTGTACTGAAAATCAGAAAGCAATCTTAACTTGTGAAAGTTGTATAAAACTTAATAGTTAATGCAAAAAAAAAAAAAAAAAAAAGGTCAACTTATGTTCAGTAAACATAAATAAACAAATTTAAAATTTACAAAATTAATTTTTAAATGTTTTGATGAGAATGAGATATTGTTCTATGGCTTTGGTAGTGTACTTATGAATATACAAAAATTTAAGTTTGTACAGAGGAAGGGTAACTATCGGGTATAGAACCAGTATGGGACTGCTATGGAGCTAGACTATGTGAATGTGTACAGCTAAACAGTGAACTTTTTAACACTATACTTAAATAGGCCTATTTTAAATATTTATTTACAAATTAAATATAAGTATTCTAAAATTCTCTCATATATAAAAAAGTAAAGATAGCAGCTTTCATTACACATATTTATATAAAAATATCTAAATTTCAATATCATTGACCTTCTAAGTAAAAATTCTTTCTTAAAGAGTGTGATTTTAGCAAGCGCATGTTAACAAATAATACGAGTAACTGCCAGGCCACTGCAAATAAAAAATGAATTTCAGGCAAGAACAAGTAATTTTACAGATATAAAGCAAGCCTGCTATCTACCATTTTTGCCGCTTCAAGTGTTATAACAAAATTTAGAGCAAAATGCATTTTTATCTTATTTATAATTATAGTTTATACATTCACATTAAAACTAGTGAGGTGTTAAAAGCACAACATTAATCATCATTCCCTTCGTACATTTGCTCACATTTCTCCAGTAACCTCAACACAGGATTGATGTTATACGGAAACAAATCTTTGGAGACAAGCCTATCAATTTTGAATCTGAGACTAATGAGAACAGTCATTGTGTCATCCAACTCTCTACCACAACACAAGACAAACTCGGACCAGTTTCTTCTGACAAATTTCAACAACCGCAAGAGGTACAAGAGGAAACACGTTTCATTGGAGACTAACAGGTCCAACAAAACATCAGTATCATGCGACACTGCACGAAGAAATTGCACAAAAGTAGCAGAGGGACTGAGCATGTGCCTGAGGTCCAACTGCGCAGCGCTGCGATAGAAGAGGCCGACTGCAACGTCGAGACAGCAGACCATGCCCTCTATAAGTGCGTCGTCCTGGTCTGCGAACAGCTGCACCACCCACTGAGCGACCGCAGTCTCAGGGTGGAAGGGAAGCAGCGTCTTGATGCACTGGTCCAGCTGGCGCAGAACCTCACGAATACTACGCTCTATCACTGCCATGTCTGCGTCGACATCGTCTGCCTCTGACCCCAGCGAACTATCACTCGAGCTGTCGCAACGTGTCTCTTTCACAGTCACTGCAACACTCTTCAGAACCAGCAGGGCCATCTTCTGAAGCAAAGGCCTGTCTCCATCACCTGCACCCCCACCAAACCTACCACTGCCGTTACGATATGGTATTGTGTCCAAGAGGTGCCAATCCTTCACGCTCCGCACCACTAGGTGTGCTAGTGCACATGGCTCTTCCGCCAGAGTGTCTTGCAGTGCCAACGTGCTACCGTAACACAACACTTCATTAAATAGCCCTAACAAATGTTTCCATATACCTGGCGGAACCGACGAGTTCAACAGCATTACAAAGTTATCGAGATGCGCATAAAATGGTTTAGTATCAACAACTGACAAATTTGCTTTCACCGATATGATAGTTTCCCACAGTCCCAGAAACGTCACAATGGTCGATTCATTCTCAACTGAGTAAGAACCAATAAGGCCATCAAACTTCCTCACAATGGCAGGCCACTTAGACTCAAGAGCTTTAATGCACAAGCACTTGATTTGGCTTGTATCTAGTAGTTCAGGATCAGTCAAGCTAATGACAGCACAAGAAGGGGGTGGCTTGTCCTCTCTGCCTTCCTCCAGTGGATGCATGTCCAAGTCCTTCCACTCAACCACATGCTTAATCACTTCCAAAGAGAATGAAATCTGCTGAGACTGCACTGTTGACACAACATTTTCAGTCAAACTTTCTAACCAGTTGGGACTAACATGTGATTTCGACACGATGAAGAAAGCAGAGAGAGCTCGACTTGCTGCAAAACAAATAAAAGGATCTACATGGGAAGAGAATTCTATTAACTGCTCTATGAGTCCGTACTCATTTCGGACTAATGAATCGCAAATATCCCCGATGCGCGAACACATAATTCCTTTTGCAGTTTGTTTAATCGCAACTTCGCAGAGCAATTGCAAAGTGCTGACAAATAAGAGGATGCGATCCCTATCCCACTCGGAAAGTGATGGCACTCTGTACTGTCCCCGAGTCTCTGAGATTAGTTGTGTTTGAAACGGTTTACGTAAGACGCTCTCTGACAAAGGGCACAGACACTGACTCAACACATGCTGCTGAATGGTGAACAAATCTTGGTCAACGCTATCACTGCTGCATTCTTTATTATCCACAGCATTAACTTTCTGCTTTTTCTTTACTGGCTCACCCATGACTGGTACCAGCGGTACAGATCTTCCTCGTTTCAGTACCATGAACTCTGGATTAATATTGGCAGAATTCTAAAGTTTTGGTCACGTAACACTTCTTAAATAACAGATAAGCAATACTTGAAGCTGCAACATCACTGATGATTCCATATGCACCCAACACATTTCTGTTAAGAGCAAGGAAGACAAGCGGCCCACGATCCTTGGGCTCCACTGACTGTTCTTCTTTTGTGCCTGAAAAATAAAACATTGCAATGTTAATTATTTTAACAATGCATAAAGTGAAGCTTTTTCTATTCTAAAATCTCTTTACATCACATGGGATACTGCGAAAATTGTTACACATGCACACAAAATGAAATGTAAAACTTTATGTAGAAAGAATTCTCTCATAATACTTTACATTACAACACTAGCTTCATTCAGTACCTGTGGGAGGAAGAAGGAAAAAAAACCTTAATGCAAAATAAAATAAAATATGTAAATAAAAATGGTAAATATTTAATCAAAACCATCTCACATTCAACAAAGTTTACTTCAATCAACACAAAACTAGACACTAAGCTACTAAACAATATTTATTAACACATAGGCCTATAATAAAGTTTCAATATGCATCTCCTTTTTCTATGAAAGAAATGACACACACCATGCCATAGACGTCAGATCAGGTTCTGATCCATGGAAACAGTACAGTATCAACCAGAACTACACTCTGATACAAAACCAATAAATAAATGCACAGCTACGGGTAGCATAATCGGATAACAGCATCAAACTGGTCATGCTATGATCTATGGACACTGTATTAACCAATGCTTGTATAACTGGTGGCCACACAATTTGACCAATTGGATGACAAGAAAATGCAACACACGGCCCATGAGACTCATGGATAGCTCTTTTCCCCATCACGTTTATAGGATAAATGGGGTCACCATCCTTCCATTACCATAAAAAATGGGAGACGCCGCTAAAATCTTCAGCGGTCAATGTACTATTGAAAAATGTGTGTAGATATTATTTATTAATTAGTTTAGTGTTTTTATTTTGTCTTGTGCATGCGTAATAGAGAAAACTGTTTCTTACAGGGTACTGAACTTTACCTTTGGAGGAGCAATGTTTATTAAATATTATGTGTGGAGAAATACTGATCAGCAAATTGTCTAGAGTAATAATAATAATAATAACCAACACCTGCAATTAGGCTACCGCCCGGTGGTGAGCTCTTTCACCTCTCTGCTACCTGACCAAACTCTTCTTCCACGTCCTTCCTGAACTTTCCAACCCCCCTCACAGATACCAATTCCTCCCGCAACACATTTCACTCCCTCATAGACCTCACAAGCATTGACTACCTACCCCGCTCCGTTCTCCTCCACACCCTCTGAAGCTTCTCACTGTTGTTTCCTCTCCCTCTAAACACCCCCTTACTTAACTGACAGCGTAAACTTCCCCACCCTCCCTCTCCAGTCATCATTCAGTACATCATGACCAGCCTTTCAACTTTCCTCCTGTCCTTCAACGAGCTCCACCACATTTATTTCATTATCACTGATGCTCTATAGTTCCCTTCATCCTCACCATCCTGCCTCTGCCTTCTCCACCTACCCTTCACCCATCTTGCTGCCCTTCTTTGCACTTTCTCTAGCTCTTGCACCTCCACCTCCATGTATGGGTCCCATACTGCTGCAGCATATTCTAACATCAGCCGTACCATTATGCCATATATCTTCTCCTTCCCCTCACAACTGACTCCCTTCAGCACCCTTCCCAACATACCCAAAGCCCTTCTTCCCTTTGCAACCACCCTCTCTACNCCTCACAACTGACTCCCTTCAGCACCCTTCCCAACATACCCAAAGCCCTTCTTCCCTTTGCAACCACCCTCTCTACCGGTTTTCTCCATCTGAGGTCTCCCTGCAATACAATCACTAGATACTTATATTCTGCTGCTTCTTCTATCTCTCATTCCTCCCAACTGTACATGTCCCTGCTCATCACCTTCTTCCTTGTAAACCTCACTAAATTAGTTTTTCTTACATTTGCCTTCATTTTATTCTCCATGGTCCACAACANACCTTCTTCCTTGTAAACCTCACTAAATTAGTTTTTCTTACATTTGCCTTCATTTTATTCTCCATGGTCCACAACGATATCCTGTCAATGTCTGCCTGCAAGTTTTCCACTCATCCCACCTCTGCATACAATACACAATCATCTCCAAACAATCTTATTTTTCCCCTAATCCCCAAACCCATGTCATTTACCATTATGGTAAACAACAGAAAGGGCCCAGTATGCCCCCGTGACGTAACCTCTCCTTCCTCCGATATTGCCTCCCCTACTTCCACCCTCTAAGAAAGTCGCCAATCCATTCCACTANACCTTCTTCCTTGTAAACCTCACTAAATTAGTTTTTCTTACATTTGCCTTCATTTTATTCTCCATGGTCCACAACAATATCCTGTCAATGTCTGCCTGCAAGTTTTCCACTCATCCCACCTCTGCATACAATACACAATCATCTCCAAACAATCTTATTTTTCCCCTAATCCCCAAACCCATGTCATTTACCATTATGGTAAACAACAGAAAGGGCCCAGTATGCCCCCCTGACGTAACCTCTCCTTCCTCCGATATTGCCTCCCCTACTTCCACCCTCTAAGAAAGTCGCCAATCCATTCCACTACCCACTTGTCCGGTATCAGCTCATCCACTTTCTTCATCAAAGTCCCATGGGGCACCTTAACAAATGCCTTCTCAAAGTCTATGAAGCAGGCATCCACCTGCTTCCCCTCATGAACTGCCTGCACCAGAATCCTTTAACAGCCCAGCCAGCTGCATCTCACATGAGTATCCTTTCCTGAAACCATGTTGTGACTCCTGCAACCAATTTATCTTGTTTATAACATTCACCACATACTGAACCACCAGCCTCTCCATTACCTATCCTCTACTTGATGTGAGACTCACCGGTCTGTAGCTGCCAGGCCTCCCTCTATCCTTCCCCTGCTTGTATATTGGGACCACCAACACATCCTTTCAACCTTTTGGCAACTTACCCTCCCCTACGGACTTGCTAAACAACACCTCCAAATATTTCACTATTGTCAATATGAACTGTACATATAAAATCCTTGTAACTAAATGAAATTAATTGGCATTTAAAATGCCTTACCATAGTACTGCAACATTTACCTTATGTTGGAAGCATCTGGCAAAATAGGCTATCACAAAAACATAGCAATAGACAACCAGACATAAGAACTTTAAAATTGTAAGGGAATCAAAATCTACATACAGAACAAATATATGCCTGGTGTAGACATAAGACATTTATTACCACTTTGAGAATATAAGAAAATTAAGACTGTAATTATTAAGTTTAGAGGCTTTTCTGAAAAACACAAATTTTTTTTTTTAAATATGATATATTTCTACTCTACTAATCACGTAGAACACGAACATACTAGGGGCGTAGTATTAAAATAAGTACAACATATTTAAAAAAAATATAACAAAATTGCGAAATAAGCAGTATAGCCAGTTTGTTTACGTTTCTAAACGAAACGTCCTAGACCAACAAAAGTTGCATAAATGGGTTCTGCACAGCTTACCTTGTTCATATTTAAGAGGGCGTAATGTTAAAATAAGTAGAACATGTTTAAAAAACTTGTAAAATATGTTTGTTTACGACTATTAACGTCAGAGGAATTATAACAGCTCCCTACCTAGGCAAGTCAATTTATATTCTTTCAGTGTGTTTTACGGTTCCTTTAAATCTCTACAAACCTACATTCGTAGTTTAGTGTAAAACCCAAACATCCTAGGTTAGTTTAAAAATGTAAAATAGTGATTCACCCATCGTGGGGTTTGGTTCTGTTAGGTTAGGTGGGCACATATTACGAAATTAGTTGGACGTTAAAGCCCCTAGTGTATTCGGTATTCGTGTTCTGCATCATTAGTAGAGTGGAAATATACCATTTTATGTAAATTATTTTTAATTTTACAGAAAAGCCCCTAAACTTAACAATTACCATTAAAAATGAAATTATGGTGATTAAGATTTACTCTGAGCAATTAAAATAAATGTCTCTCTCTTTCCCCTCAGAACGATACATCATGAAACCAATTAAGTGAAAGAAAAATTTAAGTTCTGTTGGCAAAAATAATTCTTGCAGCAAAAGTTTCTCAAATAGTTCATTTTATAGCGAGTGAAAAGATTAGGTAAAGTTTCATTTCTTCCCGACTAGCTTAAGCAATTGTAGACTCCTATCTTATACCACTAGGTCAATTAAATAGGAATTAAAAATTTTTTTTTTGGTACAAGTCCTTTATTGAAAGCATTTTTGGATTATCACAAACAAATTAAATATGTATGCAGAGTTTGCTCGTGCCAGACATACAGTACTGTATAAAACATCTTATGACCATCATAATGGCTGCTGTCCTTAAACGTCCTCTTCTTCCTTGAAGACACCAAAAATTAAATAACCTAGCGCTTTTAGACTGCTGCTAAATCCTGCGCATATTTAAATAACTTCCGGTGGCTCTCCTCCATTGCCCTACCCTTATGATGGGCAGTCCAAATCAAATTTTAAAGACAGACAAAATTTAGCAGCCTGACAGTAATTGTATAGAACAGTGGCTTTTCTGAAGGAAACATAATAGACACACAAAAGTAACATAAATGGGTTGCGCACAGCTTTCCTTTTCAATATTGACGAGGTCGTAATGGTAAAATATGTAGAACGTAGTAAATAAAATACGAGAAGTTCGACTGCCTTGTTTACATTGGACACCATGTTGAACAGCCATGTAATGCTGTCTGCGCAGTCGTGTACTGAGTTTAGTTGCCCGGCATATGGCAGACTGTGTGGTTCGCGGTGAGTGGAGTATTGTGTGCACGTGGTTTGCGACGTCCAAACCCGACCATGCGAAGGCTTGTAATTGAAGAACGGAGGACACGAGTGATTCTGTGCGTTTGCCAGTTTATAGAATTAACGTTGTTTTGACCAGTACCTCTAGCATTTTAAGGTCATGTTGAGGTAATGTGCCAATCATGTGTGACAGTAGTTGAATTGGCTGAGGACATATCACCTACTTAGGCGAGTAAATTTACATGTGTCTGGTGTGTTGTATTATCAGTAGTATTGCAATTGTATTCACATACGGAAATATAACGGTAACACAGATATTTTCCACACATTTTAGTATTGGTTTATAGTGTGCATGTATTTACGTATATACAAAATTGGTTTATAGTGTGCATGTATTTACGTATATACAAAACATGTACATTGCAGTTATATTACCGTACGTTACGTAAAGTAACCTAAACTAACGCAACGTTAGTTTAGGTTTTGTTAGGTTACGTTACTTACGGAAATGCAACTGTAACATACATATTTTACACACCTTTTTTTACCCCACAAATTCCCTGATATTCATAGCCCTCCCCACTATCATATTTGTGGTTTGTATTGGTAATACATTAATGCCCCTAGTATATTAGTGTGCTGTGCAATTAGTAGAGTGGAAATGTACCACTTTCCGTGATTTTTTCTTTTATTTTCAGAAAAGCCCCTATTCTATAGAATTATTAAGTTTAAGGGCTTTTCTGAAAAACACAAATAAATTTCAAAATTATGGTATATTTCCACTCTACTGATCACGTAGAACACAAATATACTAGGGGCATTAACATCCGACTAATTTCGTATTATGTGCCCACCTAACCTAACAGAACCTAACCCCACGATGGGTGAATCACTATTTTACACTTTTAAACTAACCTAGGATTGTTGGGTTTTACACTAATCTAGAATTTTTGGATTTTACATTAACCTAGGATTGTAGGGTTTTACACGAACCAAGGATAGTAGGGTTTTACACTAACCTTGGTTGTTTGGGTTTTACACTAAACTACGAATATAAGATTGTAGGGATTTAAAGGAACCGTATAACACACCAAAAGAATGTAAATTGACTCACCTAGGTAGGGGGCTGGTATAATTCCTCTGACGTTAATAGACGTTAACAAACATATTTTGCAAGTTTTTTTTAATATGTTCTACTTATTTTAACATTACACCCTCTTGAATATGAACAAGGTAAGCTGTGCAGAGCCCATTAATGAAACTTTTGTTGGTCTAGGACGTTTATTTCAGAATCGTAAACAAACTGGCTATACTGCTTATTTCACAATTTTGTTCAATTTTTTTAAATATGTTGTACTTATTTTAAAGCTACGCCCCTCGTATATTCGTGTTCTACGTGATTAGTAGATTAGAAATATATCATAATTTTGAATTTTTTTTTTAGTTTTTCAGAAAAGCCCCTAAACTTAATAATTACGGAAACAAATTCAGTCCAAGATGTGTTCCTGCACCAAAATCTCTCCAAATTCCCATGACTGCCCCATAATGTATACAGGGGAGGGATATGGGAAGCAGTACTCTTTAGTGTAATTGAAGCCATGTTTGCGACATGGCTTCATGTGTATTGATAGGGTTGACAGTCCCTCTTTCTGACCAGGTCATACAACACACACACACTACGGAACACATAGCAAGCATACCTGCTTATTGTTTAAAACAAAAAACACTCCAGCATTAAATAACAATTATTGGACCTCGAAAACACATTTACAGGCTTCAGAATTATCCAAACCATACATAACATAAATTAGGACTACATCAAATTTTTTAAAAAACTTGATAATTTAACCAAAAAGCAGGTGCCCACAAAACCATTGTCCTGTGTAGTGTGCTATATAAAATATCGCGTTAGACAGGTATTGCGTATAATAAGGTTTCTGTGATAATAGTCACACAATTTGATGCCTGGCACAAGCACAAAATAGATATAAAATTAAAGTCTACAATAAAATTATATACGTAGTGAATACTTTGATCTACATGTGCCGGGATATATAAATTAAAATTTGCAAATAACTTACTGAAATAATTAATTCCACCAAATACTTTCACTACATGAAATGCTAAAGTGCTGACACAGAGCATTCTTCTTAATCTTCGTGGTTGAAGTAACTACAGAAAAAGAATCTTTAATTTATCATTTCTCCAGCCAAATTTTCTCAAGTTATTTTATTATTTCTGCCTGGATATTTTCTTTCCCCGAAAGATTCCTAACAAGACTTTCTTCCATCTTATCAAAGAAAAAACACACCGTATTGTAAAGAACAGCGACTTTGACGAAAATCGGGAAAATAATACCTGCAAATGTCATATATGGTTATTTCTGATCACTATGGTTACTACTAATTATTAATACAAATTTTAGTGGGGCTTCACTAAATTTGCAGTAGATACCATGATGTGGTAGGGAGAAGGGCTATGAAGATTGGGATGTTTATACAGTAAAACACGTAAAATGTACGTCCAATATATTTATATCAGGTCGCTAAATTGTATTAAATACAAGAATACCTTTTAAAACCAATCTTTAATGTATAAAACATCATTCACAGGATATATTTATGCTGAGGCACCAAGGATATACAGATAAAAAACCACAGCAATCAAACAGTGTCTGAAAATCATGTAATTCTGTTAAATTACTCAAGGCTTACCTTGTCTATATTCACGAGGATTGCACTATGTAATGTATTAATAGTAGAATAAATATACATATAGTAAATCATACAAAAAGACGTTCATAGATGGTGTTCATAAACAATTGACGTGTATAGCCATGATACATTACAATACATTTGGTGACTAAAGATGCACAAGAGACCGGAAACAAATGTGCATCGAAATTGGTTTACGTCACAGTTGTATTATGGGAATTTACGCTACTTCAGTGTAACGTGTAATTTTGACTGCAGAGGTTTGCAATGTACGAGTGCTGTTACGTGTGGTTTATTGCAATTCATTTGGTTTGACATGTTAAAATATAATATTTGTGTGGTAATTTGAGTGTCTATGAAGTTTTGACGAATTGAATAGATGTTAACGTGTCGTGCATAATCATATACAAGGTACCTATGAATGCTGATTCAATAGGTGAGTAACGTTAATACGTTTGTAGTTTTAGTATAGACACTGATTACATTGTAGTGTATGTTAATTGAAGGGCTTACGTAATTTTGCCGCCAGTCATGTAAAATGCAGCAGACCTAACCAAATGAAACCCAACTTCACCATAGGTGAATTGCAGGCGTGGATGATCCTACACAATCTTCTTATTATGGTTTCTGCAAGTTTTATTGTGTGTGGCATATGTGTATGACAGGGTTTTGAATTTTGTAGTATGTTGTCACGGGTTTAGATATTTCTGGGTGTGTAGCTATTTGATATGTAGCATGCCTAACCGAATTAAACCTTACTTAATGATGTGTAACTAATAGGTGTTCTATAAACANGCTATTTGATATGTAGCATGCCTAACCGAATTAAACCTTACTTAATGATGTGTAACTAATAGGTGTTCTATAAACAAGAGCACCAAGATATGTGTTGGCAAACAGTACTCCTGTATTTACATATTAGTCGTGAAGTTAGGTATTGTTCCATTATGTTTTTTGACGTGACAACGTCTTAAATTAGGTTGCGGCTGGGAGTCACTTATGAAAAAGTGTAACGCTCGGTNGCTATTTGATATGTAGCATGCCTAACCGAATTAAACCTTACTTAATGATGTGTAACTAATAGGTGTTCTATAAACTGCAGCACCAAGATATGTGTTGGCAAACAGTACTCCTGTATTTACATATTAGTCGTGAAGTTAGGTATTGTTCCATTATGTNGCCTTGCGTCTCTCTCCCACTCAACTATGATCGGTCTGCCGCGCGCGCAGCACTACGTTGTCACGTAAAATCTTCGCCCGTAAAACCGACTTTACAGGCAACCATTTTTTTGCATTTAACGTATATATGTAAGAAAATATAGCGATAAAGTACATTTTTACACATGTTTTAACCCACAATTTCCCTAAACTTTATAGCCCTCCCCACTATCGTATTTGTGGTTTGTATTGATATGTTGATGACCCTAGTAAATTCGTCTTATGTGTAATTAGTAGAGTGAAATTATACAACTTTCCATGGATTTTTCGTTTGTTTAAGTAAAAGTCGCTATTATTTACAATTACCTTTTTAAAATCAATATTTAACTGTGCAAATCCGAAGTAAATTCCTAACTTTCTCTGAATGTATTATTTTTAACATAAATAAATCCCTACTATTATGCGATTCCTTACAACGTAACAATTAATATACCTTTTCATAAACTTCTATATCAATAAACGGTAATTATCTAGTTTAGGGGCTTTTCTGAAAAACACAATAAAAATTTAAAATTATGATATATTTCTACTCTACTAACGATGCAGAACACGAATATACTAGGGGCATTAACGTCCGACTAATTTCGTAATATGTGCCCACCTAACCTAACAAAACCTAACCCCACGATGGGCGAATCACTATTTTACATTTTTAAACTAACCTAGGATTGTTGGGTTTTACACTAACCTATGATGTTAGGGTTTTAAACTAACCTAGGATAGTAGGGTTTTACACTAACCTAGGATGTTTGGGTTTTATACTAACCTAGGGTGTTTGGGTTTTACACTAACCTAGGTTGTTTGGGTTTTACACTAACCTATGATGTTAGGGTTTTAAACTAACCTAGGATAGTAGGGTTTTACACTAACCTAGGATGTTTGGGTTTTATACTAACCTAGGATGTTTGGGTTTTACACTAACCTAGGATGTTTGGGTTTTACACTAAAATACGAATGTAGGATTGCAGGGATTTAAAGGAACCGTAAAACACACCAAAAGAATGTAAATTGACTCACCTAGGTAGGGGGCTGGTATAATTCCTCTGACGTTAATAGACACAAACAAACATATTTCGCAAGTTTTTTTTAATATGTTCTACTTATTTTAACACTACGGCCGCTTCAATATCAACTAGGTAAGCTATGCTGAATTCATTAAAACAACTTTTGTTGGCATAAAACGTTTCGTTCATAAACGTAAACAAACTGTCAGAAACAGTCATCTCACAAACTTGTTCAATTTTTTAAAATATGTTGCACTTATTTTAAAGCGATGCCCCTAGTATATTCGTGTTCTGCATCATTAGTAGAGTAGAAATATATCATAATTTTAAATTTTTATTGGGTTTTTCAGAAAAGCCCCTAAACTAGATAATTACCCAATAAACATATATACCTACACGTTGGACACATCCATCAGTTGTAATTCTGAGAGCAACATAACCAATAAAAATTTACGTAAGAGCGGTAGCAGACAGTACGATGTTCCTAAAAAATGGTCGCGAGACAAATTAAACATCATAAAAAGCATTTTTGGTAATGAATACAGTCGCATGTGTATACGACGGATTAATGTTCATGAAAATATTTTTATACCTGTGGCCATAAGCTTGAGCTGTTGTTACTTCTCGAGCGCCACAGGGCGGCAAAGCTGGATTATTTCTTCACGTGCCGTCTAGTTGGATACAAATGTACTTTTCACTCATTCCAGGGATTCAACTTATGATTTTATTGGCGGCAACTTGATGCCTTTTAACAGATCACAATTCCACACTGCATATTTTTAACATCACACTTCACTTTCACACTTCTGTTCAACAAACCACCATCATGAACAATATGACGCTGTCACCAAAACAGTTTATTTCTCACAATGTAGCCATATCAGTTTCTAGACTATTGTTTAAATAGTAATAAAAATAAAAATAAATAGTACGAAATATTAATTCGCGGTTTTCAGACGTCACTAATAATATTTTTCACAAATAACAACATTTGCTCGGTAGCACAACACGAATGGCATCCGGAATGAAAGTAAACTATCCACGGTTGCCAAATGTACTAAATTTGTCACAGTAAGTCTCTGTCATTGTTTCTGTGGTTATCAAGTAATTATGAGCCTATTGGTTATTTTATAATGTTTGAATTTTTAGATTTAGGTTTAAAGTTGCTTCTCATGTGATGAATTTTATATGTATACTTTCAAATATAGATTAAGCTATCCCTCTTCATAAATGCAATTTGTTAACTGTTTAAATCTTTGATACAGCAGTATTAATAAGCCCTCGCAAGAACACTTAAATAGTTCCGAATTTAGAGGCCACAAAACAATTTTATCAATCGAAATTACTTTTAAAGTGTTCTCAGATGTGGCAATATTGTAGACACACATCTATCACTCCCAGAATTCCTGGGCTTGCAAGGTGTGGCAGCCATATTTTGGTGTGGTGGTGCGGCCAGGGGGCAAGAAATTACGAAGAACGCGAATAAACGAGATGTGCCTTGTGTTATAGCATTATTGATGCCTGTGATTGGTATGGATGGATTCTTGTTTCGTTTAGTTAAGCGTTGTGTACGTCAAATTGGGCAACTCATTGCTTCGGAATGTCAGCTGATAGCGGACCTATCTGAGGGCTTTTTAAATTTACCATATTAATAGGTTACCCAGAAACAATCTCATTGCATATATACCTAGTTTGTTTATTCCCAGTAACTTAGACAGCTGCTTGGATGATATATAAATATTATTCTCAAATACCTAGCAGATTATCCAACATATCTACCATCACTTGACACTCATTCCGGAAGTATAAACATTAGGGTAACCCATAACACCACTCATTCAGGAAGCATAAACATTAAGGTAACGCGTAATATAACACCACATTTCTTAGTCTGGAGTAAGAATACATGTAAAATACACACTGTGTCATGTCAGTAAATATATATATATTACTTCTAGGTTAATGTGGTAATGCTATTTGTAATAGACAAATGATTTTACAGAGGGCAGTTTTAAAACTACACTTGCATTTAGGTTGAAATATTTAGATGAGATGTGTTTTGTTTAGTGCTTATTACTGTGCAATGATTTTCAAAAGTAGTAATAAATATCAGTGAAAGTAATGCAAGTTATTGTCTAAATGTGGGTCCAACATTTATTTATTAACAGCTTAAAGGCACAGTTAAGGCATAGCCCCCTTCTTTTACACTGGGCCCATTACGAATGCACTTTTACTTGCTATGAATTCATACTTTATGGATTACAGATAATACACATTCAAAACTTACAAGTATAAAACTAGGATACAATTCAGTTGCACCCTCACTCATTCATTTACGCACTTACTTGCACACATGCATAACACAACTTTGCGAAATGTCAATTTCATCCCCTCATCCACTGGGGTGACTAAGGTAGTACTTATTTACTGTATTCTTAAATCTACAGAAACTAAATATTTCTGTGTTCAATCGGCAGGCTGTTACATGCTTTTGATGCGGCAGTGGTGAAGTAGCTTGAATAGAATTTGGTCTTGTGTGGCGGTATTAGCAGTCTATTTAAAGAGCGTGTGTTTACTGGGTGGTAATCATTTAGGTAAAAAAAACTGCTTGTAAAGGTAATGAGGTCTGAAAGAATGTAGTGTTTTATGGAGTAAGTATAGGGTGTGGTTAGTGCTTCTATTTATTTTAAGCAAAGACAGTTTTCTTAGGTAGAGACTAAATTGTAAATATGAACCTCACGCATGTGTTTTGAAGTTTCTGCAGTCGTATTACGTGGCTTTCACTGAGATTGTTTTAAACAACATTGCAGTAGTCAAATATAGGCAAAAGTAGAGGCTGGACTAAGGTGGTTTTCATTTGAGCAGGCACCAGCTTTTTCAAGCAACTTAAAGAATGTAGTGAGTGGTACACCTTTCTACACAAGGTAGTAACATGCACCCCAAGACAGATTTTAATAAATTATGACACCTAACCTTTTAACTTTATTTCATATAGTGATCTTGGTATTATTGGAAAATATATCCAGAATAACATGTTTGTCAATAGCAGATAAAAGAGCTGGAGTGGAGAACCAATTAGGATGCACTGTGTCTTACCAAAATTTACACTGAGGCANAAGCAGTAAAAATCGGTAATTGGGTAATTATTCAGAGTAGCGGCTGTTCCGAAAATAAAAAAAATCTCGAAAAGTGGTATATTTCCACTCTACTAATTATGCAGAACACGAATATACTAGGGGCAATAATGTCCGACCAA
This sequence comes from Clitarchus hookeri, assembly GCA_002778355.1. Classification (NCBI taxonomy): domain Eukaryota; kingdom Metazoa; phylum Arthropoda; class Insecta; order Phasmatodea; family Phasmatidae; genus Clitarchus; species Clitarchus hookeri. Next base: position 292,623 of record NQII01001216.1, read on the forward strand.
TTTTGTGATATATGCCCACCTAACCTAACTGAACCTAACCCCACGACGAGTGAATCACTATTTTACATTTTTAAACTAACCTAGGATAGGGTTTTAAACTAACCTAGGATTTAGTCTAACCTCGGATTTTAGGGTTTTACACTACGGTAGGCTGCTAGTCTAATCTAGGATTTTAGTGTTTTAGTAACAGTTAAACACACCGGAAGTCTATGAATCATCTCACCTAGGTAGGCGACCCATTAAACTGCCTTGCATCTTACCTCAATCGACAAAACACCACAATCTACTACAACATAAAGTAACGCCCGCCACATAGGCAAATATTACGCACAGAAGCACTAGTTTTTGCACCCTCCAACCTTAAATCACAAGCCTTCACACGGTCGGATTCGGACGTCAGAACTCACATTCGCAAAAATTACATCCGCACTGTCTCGCGTCTCAAATTCAACTAATGGCATCTCGACTGCAACGTACAATTCCATGACGATGATACAGTAAACAGCCGATAAGGCGACAGCACGATGCACATTTATTTACGTCACTAATGCATTAATTCACCAAAAGTTAAGGCATCCGACGTAAATAAAGCAGCGGGCCGCTCGTACTATGAACTATTTTATTTAATACGTTCTATTTATTTTAACATTACGCCCTCTTGAATATCCGCAGCCTGTAGGTAGCGTCGGAAACAGCAATGCGCAGCCATTAAATATAGCGGCCGAAGTGCTCGCACTATTGACAAATTTTTTAAATATGTTTTACTTATTTTAACATTAAGTCCTCTTCAATATGAACAAGGTAAGCTGTGCAGAACCTATTAATGCTACTTTTGTTGGTCTAGGAGGTTTCCTTCAGAAAATCCCCTACACTGAATAATTACCGAAATCTCAATTTCGCTTGCAGGATTTCGTGATCTACAACATCAAATGCTTTACTAAAATCGACTAGGCATAAAAACATTAACTTACGGTTCTCATAGCTAAACAAATATTATCAACTATGTCAATCAAAGCAGTACTTGTGCTGTGCATGGTAATCATCTAGCATGCTAAATTTATTTATGTGTGTGTGTATATATATATATATATTTTTTTTTTGTCGATGTACTAAATATCTCTGACAGCACTGGCGAAATACTACTCGGATGGTAGTCTTTTTCAACAGGCTCTAGTTGCGGAATTTTGGAGATTGGAATTACCTGTGTTTTCTTCCAGCAGGCTGGGAAGATGTTTATCTTTTAGTAAAGTGTTAATCACATGCGTGAGCGCGCATTCTTGTGCATGCACTGCCATGTGAAAGTAGTGATGTACTGAAGGGTTACAAAATTAGGTTTACTGGTTACCTGTGTGCTGTGATCCAGTACGGACAGTCCAGTATTTCCAAATAGTCTCCAAACCTATTTCTTCAGCTAAGTGATCTCTATAAAGTACATTATTGCTGCTATCTGTGGTTAGCATTCAAATTTTTTTTGCTGGTTGCTAATGCATTCTTTTTTGTGTCCACTGCAAAAGGGTGTAGTAAAAATATTCACTGTTAAACTTATTGAATCCTTTAACTCTGTAATGAAGTTATCATTTGTTATCCTCAATTGGCTTTGTATCAATTTTTTTTTTATCGTTTGTGATATTTTAATAATTGTCAATAGTATTAATTCATTAAGGTTTTTTTTTATTAAAGTACCTACATGTTATTTACATGCAAAAGATGTCATTTATTATTCATTAATAAAATATTTGCATCTAAATTTCTTAAGTTATTTAATTTTATTCACCTGTGGATTCAGTTATAAATGTAATGTTATTTTACAATAGGAAGAAAGTGTAGGAAGGGACCAGGGCCATCTGATGGAATATGGGAAGACAATCTTTGGGGAACTGTTAGGCAGAGTGACAACTGGCTGTTTGGAGAGGGGTATGTTGGAGCAGGGGTAAGGACTGGGACACAAAAGTGGAATGGGTACATGCAGTTTTCACCATGTAAATGGATGTGGGTGGAAAAGGACGGGGCAAGCAATGGAGAAGAGAGTGAGTGAAGTGATTTGGGTGGCTTTTATCATCAAAGTCTTGAGAGGCAATGGAGAAGGTTCATTCTTTAAAGAAAATTGGTTAGAGGATGGTGTTCAGGTAATGGTGGTAAAATAAGAGTGTGTACAGCTAGTTGGTTGTATTCTGGGGTTGGCCAAAGGATATGGTGCAGATTTAGTTGTGGTGGTGGAGACAGAACTGAGTTAAGAATTTTTAGTCAGTGAATACCAACGAGGTAAATTTACAATGTACATAAGGGACATGGATAGAAAAGGGAAAGGAGTAGTGGTGTGTTTGAGGGACTGGAAGGACTTGGAGGGGACAATGGAATGTGTTAAGGAAATGGCTGAGGTGATAAATATTGGGATAAAAGTGAGATGTAGAAGTGTCAGTTTAAGTAATGGGGGATGTTGTGGGTCAGTGCTGGAAGTGGGGATAGTTTGGCTCAGGAATGCCATAATCAATTAATCTATTTTGGATGGCATCAGTGGCCATGATTTTGGGGTGGTGTAAATCATGATTGGGAGTCTGAGGATAGAGCATCCTAGGGAGCGTTCAAGTATTACGTAACGCAATAAGGGGGGGGTCTTGTAAAACGTTACGATGCGTTACAGGGGGGGAGGGAGGGTTCGAACGTCGCGTTACGTAACATGTTTTTTTTATTTTAATAAAAAACTAGGGAATTAAAATCTCCCAAGTTGGCAACCCTTTTCGTTTATGTTTTACAGGGAATCCCTCAATTGTATCGTACTTCATTTATATTTTGTTCTCCCAAGTTGGCAACCCTTTTTGTTTATGTTTTACGGGGAATCCCTCAATAGTATCGTACTCTATTTATATTTGCTCTCCCAAATTGGCAACCCTTTTCGTTTATGGTTGACGGGGAATCCCTTGACTGTATTGTACGTCATTTTTATTTAGCTTTCGTTATCAGTATTTGTTAGTGTTTACGCAGAAGCATATTATTGTGTACCTATCTTAGTGTTGTTAAAGTGAGTT
>NQII01001216.1:295853-315102 GCA_002778355.1 Clitarchus hookeri
TACCAAAAAAATTTAAGAATACTTCTAATTGCATTGCCAAAGGTTAAAATAAACTTGTTAAGTACCTATTTTATTTTAAGAGTTTAATATATTTAGAGTTTGTTATATTTTATGACAATATAAATAAATAGAATAAGAAATGTCTTGTTTTATTTATTACTACCGGAAACGCGATTAAAATAATAACAAAGGTATTTTAGTGACTTTCTATTTCTAATTAGGTAAAAATGGTCACTTGAGTGTTACGTAACGTTTATGGATGGGGGGGTGGGGGGTACAGGGAAACGTGACGGCGCGTTACAGGGGGGGTCAAAAATCTTCAAAAACTGCGTTACGTAATACTTGAACGCTCCCCTAGATGCAGGGTAGTTTGATAGTATAAAGGCAAAACAAAAAAAGGGTCAGAAAATTTTGTTAGGTTTAGTTTTTAGTAATGGGCTAAGGTGGAAAGTGTAGATGCCTTGTGGAATGAATTGAGAGGGAGGTAAATATCCAGTTTAGCAGCTTTTCTGTATTAAAAAAAACCCTGAAAAGTGGTGTATTTCCACTCTACTAATTACGCAGAACACGAATATACTAGGGTCATTAACGTATGACTATGTTCGTAATAAGCGCCCACCTAACCTAACAGAACCTAATTCCACGATGAGTGAATCACTATTTTACATTTTTAAACTAACCTAGGATTTAAGGGTTTTTGACTAACCTAGGATTATTGGGTTTTAATCTAACCTAGGATTGTAGGGTGTTATTCTTATCTAGGATTATAGGGTGTTAATCGAACCTAGGATTATGGGGTGTTAATCTAACCTAAGATAGTAAGGTTTTAAACTNGTTAATCTAACCTAAGATAGTAAGGTTTTAAACTAACCTCTGATTTTAGGGTTTTAAACTAATCTACGAATTTAGTCTAATCTAGGATGTTAGGGATTTAAAGGAACCGTAAAACATACCGGAAGAATATCAATTATCTCACCTAGGTAGGTTTTAAACTAATCTACGAATTTAGTCTTGTCTAGGATGTTAGGGATTTAAAGGAACCATAAAAAACACCTGAAGCATATGAATTAACTCGCCTAGGTAAGTGGTGGGTCCTCTGCCAATTCAACCTTACCTCACCCGACAAAACACCATGATCTACTAAAATGCCACATAGGCGAATATTACGCACTGATGCACTCGTTCATAGCCAAATATAACGCACAGAAACATTCGCTCTTAGGCAAATATAACGCACAGAAGCACTCGTTCTTGCTTTCTCCGTTTTTAAATCCGTCGGATTGAGACGGCACAAGTCATCCCGGCAACAACACAACAGCTACTTACACACTGATGTGTGTAAGTACTGTATGGTGTTGTTTAGTAAACTGATCATTGGAGGGCAAGTTATCACAAGTGGATGGAGATATTGGTGGTCCTGGAAAGCAGGGGGAGGAAAGGATGAGTCCTTGTAGTTGCAAATCAGTGTGTTTCATGCTGAGTACAGTAAAAGCAATGGAGAAATTGGTCGTGCAGTATGTGGTAAAGGTTGTGAATGAGAATAACGGGTTGCAGGAGAACCAACACAGTTTTAGAAGAAGTGGTTCATGTGAGATGGGTAGGAAGATAGTAGGTGGTAAAAGTAGGTACAGAGAGTGGTTTTGAAAGGGATAAGAGCTTTGGGAATGATGGAAAGTGTCTTTCTGGGAGTGAGCATCCCTCCTTCACATTCCATCTCTGCATTATCTCAGAGCCCTTTCTCTGAATCCCCTCGCTTACACCTCGTATCCCTCATCCGAATCACTCCTCCTTCAGTCTCCCACTCTGCTGCATCCTCCTCTACTGCATCGCCCTCCACCGCATCCTACTCAGCCGCATCCGCCTCTGCAGATTCCCTTCCTCCTCATGCACCTCCACCGCATTTCCGTCATCTGGCGCATCACTCTCTGCCACAATCCCCTGTGCCACGTGGCCCTTTGCTGTATGCTTCCCATTTGCTGCATCCCCCATTCACCATATCCTCCCCTCTACCATGTTTTCCCTTGTCGCGTTCAGTTTATACTTATGTTATCATTCTTCTTATTCTTCCCCCATATTCTTCTGTCTCCTGTCTCAGTATAAAACTGCATTTACACAGTGCAAAAAATTTTGCTTGAGACTTTGCATGTAAATTTCTCTGCAAAAATTATCAACTGCAATACATTTTGCTGTATTCCATTTTCAGAGCTTAAATTCTCAATTTACTCATCTCTGTGTGGTTGATGCACAGTAGGCCACATGACCAGTTTAGAAGGACCAATAGAATTGCTTGTTCTGTGCAACTTGCATCAAAATAATTGGAAACTTATCTCCATATTTCATATGAGAGCTGAGCCTTACTTGAGGTGTTATTGTATAAAATTTAGTGCAAGGTTTACATCTTGTACCAGTTTAGCATATCTCTTGCATCATGTCATTCCATCTCGAGTGGTCCAGAAAAATATAATTTGTCACCTGACTATTTAAAAACATTTTAGTTTCATGACATGCAACATTTTTTACATTCGTAGAGGTTTGCGCATCAAAATCCATATTTCAGTTATGGTTTGTCAGAACTCTGAAATAAAAACTCTTATTCTTAGCACATTTTGCACTACATTTTTTTATGTAAACATAATTTGACCCTCTTGTTCCCTTATGCCTGAAATTTCATTCCAAACTTGATGCTCTTTAATTATAAAAAAACCAAAGGTCCAGATTGTAAATTTTTTAATAAGGGTTGAAATAAAAGGCCTCCAATTTTTTTTACAGTAACCTGTGTCAGAGAAGTTTACGTAAAAAAAGTGTGTCCTGGGTATTTATCTTTTTTTTTTTACATAGCTCACAAATATGAGATTTTTTCAAATTTTATGAAAAATTGTTGGGAGAGCTGAAAAAATTAGAATTTTGCACAATAGTAAAGGACTAAAACTCCGACAGAAATTTTGAGCTTCATAATATACTAGAAGCAGAGTTATGCCAGATAAAAACTTCTGAAAAAAGTGTGGATATGATTATACCACATCCATGTTTTGAAATGGCTGACTCTTTGTACAAGATTCCCAGAATGCCCAAGCTGTGATCTTGTGCAGTGTCCGGTGAGTGAAATTTGGGGCATCCCTGCAGGTGGACCAAGCGAGTGGTGGCTGTCGCTGTCAGTAGTATAACAGCTTGCCTGGCAGGTGTGTGTTGTGCCATTTAAAATACAGGGACTGTAGATATGAAGAATCTTTTGGGTCAGGTCAGCTCAGATATATAAGCTGCAGCGTACCCCTGCATCAGCAGTCTTCACCATAATTGTGAATGGCCTTTGTTTCTTTAACCGCATCATCATACAATTATTTTACAACTTTTTATTCAATATAGGCAATTATAAAATGCTGATATTCCACCATGTTGGATTTAACAACGTGACTTGAGATTCAATTCACCCTGCAGCAACCATAAAATATCTAATAGGAGAGGGTGTATTTCACTCCGCAAATGCAGTATGTTTGGGGTTGTGTGGTAGTGGTAGCAAGGAATGAATCCTAATGAGCATGGAAATATGGGATAGGCAATTTTTTGAATTGCACAACACACACCTGCCAGTGACAGCCAGCTTGGTCCAACCTACAGGAATGCCCATAATCTCATTTCACTCACTGGGTGCTGCACAAAAGCAGAGCTTCGGCATTTTGGAAATTTTGTAAACCTAGTTAACCATTTCAAAACATGGATGTGGTATAATCGTATCCACACATTTTTATATTTTTCATGAAGTTTAGTACTTGGAATAACTCTGTTTCTAGTGGAATAGCAAACTCAACTTTTTTGCTGGAGTTGACAAACATACAGTACTTTACTATGTGCAAATTTCAAATTTTTATCAGCTCCCCTATCAAAAATACTTAACCCTAAAATTTTGCATAAAATTTGAAAAAATCTCATATTTGTGAGCTTATGTAAAAAAAAAAGGAGCCAAATTTCAGGGCAAAATTAATTTTTACATAAACTACTCTAATCCAGGTACCTGTAAAAAATATTGGAAGCCTGTTGAAAAAAAAATTTACTTTCCAAAAGTTTAGTTTTGATAATCGTTGTATCAAAGTNATCAAAAATACTTAACCCTAAAATTTTGCATAAAATTTGAAAAAATCTCATATTTGTGAGCTTATGTAAAAAAAAAGGAGCCAAATTTCAGGGCAAAATTAATTTTTACATAAACTACTCTAATCCAGGTACCTGTAAAAAATATTGGAAGCCTGTTGAAAAAAAAATTTACTTTCCAAAAGTTTAGTTTTGATAATCGTTGTATCGAATTTTCAGGCATAGGAAACAAGATAGTCAAATTATTTTTGCAAAAAAAAATAGTGTAAAATGTGCTGAGAATAACAGTTTTTGTTTTAGAATTCTGTGACAAACCATAACTGAAATATGGATTTTTATGCAAACCTCTATAAATGCAAAAAATTACACACTGCATGAAAAAAAAAGTACACACTGTTCTTAAACGAGTTAATATAAAATAATAATCCTTTCTTTAAACTACCAATTTATAAGGGTCATCATCAATGAAAAATAAAATGTTTTTAAAAATGCCAAGCAAGGAGTGCTTGGCTACATGAAATGGATTGACCCCCATATATCATCTACATCATTTATCATTGTCATCCTCATCTACTCCCTCTTTCTCCTCTTCCTATCTTCCTCTTCTTCTGTATCCTCTGCCACCTCCTCTTTCTCCCCTGCCTCCTGCTTTTCCTCCTCTTCTCCCCTGCTTCTTCCACATCCTCTACCTTGTCCTTGTCTTCCTTTCTCTCCTTATCCTTGCCTTATTTTTTCTCTTCCATCATACCTCTTTTTTTTTCCAATATCATCTTCATTCTCCTGCTTAGACTCCTCCATTTGTGTACATAATCCGCCTCCCATTTCACCTCCATCTTCTACAGTCTTTTCTTCATCATCATCCTCCTCCTCCCTATCATTTCCATATTATCCGTCTCATTTTTCCCATCCTCTTTGGATCTTCCACGCTCCCTCTCATCTTTGGCCTCCGGAAACTATAAATGTTATTTTGCATACTGCTCATTAATTTTTATGAAACTGTATTTTCTTAAGTTTATAGAGCATGATGTTATTGTAGTTTTGACTCCAGTTGTATGTAGACTATTTTTAAATTACATTACATTTTTCATTCTTGACATTATGCAGTACTTATAGCTTCAGATTATTGTCAAAACCCAAAATCTTTAAAAGCTGTTTTCAGTTAATTTAAAAAAATTTGGAATTTTCTCACTTTTTTCAGCAGTTCAACCTAAACATGACGTTATCTGATCTCATCTTACTTAATGTTAGTAAAAATTATTTAAAATCCTTTTTAATGTTGTTTTCAATGATTTGTAATGACATTAATTTTTTATTGGTGTTTCTGGCAATGTAGTGTATGTTTACAAAAATGTGTGACAAAACTATGCATTTGAATTTTGAATCTGTAATTGAAAAAAATTGATGTCTTGATATATGTGCAGAACTGCTTCATATGTTACTAGAGGCACACTTGCAAAGTTTTTGTGAACCATTAGAATTTTAAAAAAGGGTAGAAAAAAGTTTGTGGTTGCGTAACATAGGTATTTTTGAAAAGCCGTGTTTGGTTATTAAAAAATTAAAATAAGGCAAAGCCCCTCACAAACATGGTAGATATAATGAGTTTGTCTGGTGGTTAGATAAGTATTTTGAGACACCAGTGTACACTGTGACATTTGGTTCTTGTAACCAGGTAGGTAAGTAAACCCTCCCCAAAAAATTTGGCAGATAATATATCCAAGTTTTTATATTTCTGTTCCAAAATTTTGAGGATTTAGTCTTCATTTTGAATCAATGCAAGCCTTATTGGAGTATTTTTTCCTAGCTTTGTGTCAATCAATCCAAAATGTTTGGTAGGTTTTTCTCAGGAATGTGCTGTTTGTCATGTAGGGGGGAAGTGTGGTACAGAGCCTACGAAAACTGCACATTAACATCTTTATCCCAACAGTGAGCTGCTTTTTTCTTCATGACACTGTGTAAGACCATGCGGCTCAACTAGATTTATCACACTTATTACATGCGTACTTGTTTACAAATATTAATACACTGCCTCCGACCAAGATTCAATCCAACTGGAGTGTATTCAGGTTACGTAATCTTTTTTATAAAAGTTTGTCTGTTGAAAAACTGAGCCTTACTGTGTGAATGTGTGATTTTAACAGTTTTCCATGCAATTTGCGAGTGAATGTTGGCTATGTGTGCAGAAGACAAAAATCAGTGTACCCCATCTTTGGCCTGTGGTTTACGCACAATGTGCTCTTGTTATAATGTGTAAGGGTTTGAAGAAATGTGGTTGTCTATCAGATCTTAGGGAAAATGAGGGAAGTCCGTGACCGGTGCGCATGTTGCTCGAGTTGTGCCGCTCTGGTCACTGACCCTGACGTGGACCGCACTGCATCTGCTGCTGCCATCGCCTCTGCTGTTTGGACGTGTGTTGTGGTGTAATGCCCTTCGATGTCTGATACTGCGGCGACGCCTGTGCCACACCAGGACTCGGGAGCGGCAGTGCCTAAAGGTGTGTGTTTCTTTACTTTCTTGCTCGTTTGTAATCCTTCAAGGTGGTAGACAGTTTTACACAGTATGGATTATGGCATAGTTTACGATATTTAAATATTTTAACCCTTTGCTCTCCTACATTGAGCCAGGTTCGCCACCACGTATCTCTAGAGACGTATACTAGACCACACAGAGAATTTACTGTTACATTCCAAAACAACTATAGAGAAATGCGACACAATTCTAGCAAATGGGGAACTGGCTCAACGAAGGACTGACACAGAAAATTATATATGGCAAATCTGACTGAACGCAGTAGTGGAAAGGGTTAATACATTTTCCCTGAGTTGTAGCTTTCTTCTACGCTTGAATTCTGAGTGATTTTGTAAAGCATCATTTCTTGGTTAGTGTTTTTTCCTTAGCTGAGAGCATTTATCGTCACTTTATTATATTTGTATTTCATCCTAGAGTGCACCAATCTAGTTTCCCTGGGCCACTGCCAACAAAGAAACTATAATGAAGTCCTAATTACAAGGCATCTAATGTTACTTCGAGGCCATGGTGGCTGAGCAGTTAGCCGGCTCGCCTCCCACCAAGGCGAACCCGGGTTCAATCCCCGGCAGGGTCACCAGATTTTAGCATGTGGAAATCGTGCCGGATGATGCCACTGGTCAGTGGGTTTTCTGGGGTATCTCCCGTTTCCCCGCCCTTTCATTCTGGCACCGCTCCGCACTCGCTTCAATCACCCTCATCTGCTCTCAAGACCTCACTGTGAAGAGCCACCCAAATCTCTTCACCCCTTCACTGTTTCTTCAGTCAGATAAGTGGAATATAAAACTTGCACAGAATTATAAACTGATACATTAACACTTGTTTCAAAATTCTACTGAATTAGCTAACGCAAATGGAAAAGATTCACAAAATTGTCCTGACAACCAATCTTCTGATTTCACCTGAAGTCTATCCTAGCTTCTTGATGAACCGTTTGGTCAACTCCTCTAGTCACTTTCAAAACCCACCTGACACATAATCAAAAACTGTACCCTAACACAGTTATTTCCCTCTCAAAAGAATAAGTTTGTTTAAAGGGTTTAATTTCACTTACTGTTATCGTGGCATGTATGCAATGTTTGTGATGTAGCAGAGTTCTATACTGAACTCTCTCAACCAGTTCGTGTCTTTTGACACTCTCCCCTCCTATATCTCAAGGGAACGGACCCTCCTGTTTGTTCTGAGACACAAGCCTTGTCTCTGTCATCTCACCGAGGTTAACAGCCAAAACCAAGGCTTTCAGTGACTTTTTGACTAACAGTCAGTCCTAGTAGAGTATAAAATTAATATAATTTATTAATTAAAAATGGTGTTGCAGTATAACATGTACACATTAATATAAGAAAATGTTAACTTTTAATTGATGCTGTGCTAATAATGATAGTATATATGATACTAATAATTTGTCAGTATTCTGTATGAGTTTTTGAGTGTTAAATTAGTAGGGTAATACTGATGTAACTTTTGGTTTAATGAAACTGAAATGAAAAATGATTTCATGCGACCCTAGTCCTATATTGAATGTTAATGAAAATGTTGACATTTTATCAATATTTTTATTTTCAAACACATACAGGCACGTAATCTGTTAAACTAAATTAAAAATACAATTTCAAAGTTGCACAGGATGATAATGATTGTACATTACAATAGTACTTTCAGTTTATTCCCTTTAATCACGTACAGAAATAAGTGGATTGCACAAAGATGAAATAAATGCTGTAGTAATATATTTGAGGAATTTAACAAATTTATCTGCTAAAATTTAAAGTTTATTTTGTATGGTTATTTTAGTAATAGTATAAACAAATTAATGCACATACAAATTTTTATTGTTATTTAATGAAACAAACCTTTGATAAGTACTGTAATAAGTGTTATTCATTGAAGATGATAATTTCATTTTCTTTGGATTTTCAGCAACCAATTTTCTTTGAAAAATCGAAAATGAAAGCTCTGATTTTTCATTGTCGTATACTTACCAAATATTTGCACAACCCTGTAAAGTAACCTAGTGATTTATAGTTGTCGATGTTGTACATATTAGAATTACAATGTATTGATATAGTCCATATTAGTTTGCTTGTGATGTACAGAAGTTTTGATCATTAGGTGTGTGTGTGTTGCGGCAGGTGTGGCTGGAGACAATCGGCTGAAACAGCTAGAAGCATTGTTTCTGGGGGGTCCCATTCAGGGTCAAGGGCAGAGCTTCAGTATCGAGACCCTTCTGGATATTCTGTTGGTGCTATATGATGAGTGCTGCAACTCTTCTCTACGCAGGGAGAAGACTGTTTCCGACTTCATCGAGTTTGGTTAGTAACCATAAACGAATAATTTCCCAGACTGTTTGCTATAGGCTACTCACGGTTTAAGTGAGCACTTTTGAATGCCCTTTCATTTGGAATAATAGTCAATAAATATATTTTATTTCAGCCTTAGACGTTAACTTCCAAGTGCACTGTGTTTATTACTTATATGGCAATATTCATTTTAAAAGAAAGGATAAAAAAAATGGCTGAAATAAAAAAGTAACTAGAGCCTCAAAAGTGCTCATTTAAACGTGAACAGTCTATAAATAACTCATAATACTTTTGTGGCTTTGGTTCTGAGGCCGGTTTCATGTTAAGATTCTCTTGAATCTTTGAATAAATCCAAACCCAAACAGTAAAACTTAATCATCACTAATCAGTGAGTCAGTCATAACACCAGAGTAGAACTTTATAATGTTGTATTATTAAATAATTTGCACATAAAAATTTTTTTTTGTGCATATGAATTCTTTTTTTCATTGAGTACGTTTAGTATAATATTTCTTGTTTGCAACTTTTTGGCATCAAATATCTTGTACAGTAGAACCACTATTTTACATTTTTCTGGGGACAAATGTAAAATGGTGTAAATGAAGGGAAACAATCTTAACTTGAAGACAATATGTTTAAAAGTTAATGTTGATGTAGAGTAATTGGTTGAACAGGTTTTAGTGTATTATTTTAAGATGCCAAATCATATATATTAAGTTTTAATCGTTGTTTTCTATTTGGATCAGTTATTGTAGTGGAGTATTTTGCTAACTTAACAGTATTTTTTTTCTATACTGGTAACCTTTTTATTCTTTGACTAACCCAGTGGAATTGTAAGTTTTTTTTAGAACTAAATCACAGAATAATATATTTATCTCAATTTAAGTTATCCTTTAGTCTATAATCCTTCTCCACATCTGATAACTTTTATCCAGTGTAAACACTTTCAGTGGTGATTCTTTTACCTTCCAATGAAATGGTTTTTTATGCATATTATTGCACTCTCAATATCTGCATTAACGTGTTTTGTTAACGTGACTACAATGTTTGAATTTCCAAAATTTTGTTAACCACGTGAATTTAAAAAAAAAGCGTAATTCAAGGGAAATCATATTGAATTGCAGTGTAAATTGCTGGAATTTAATACATACATTGTGAACATAAGGAAAATGGTGGGACCTGAGTAAATGGGTGTATGTTAGGAGAAAATGTAATGGACGGTAATGTAAAATCGATGTTCTATTGTTTATGTATATGAGAGAAAACTGAATTTTATTCAGTGATATTTTGTAGTTAAGTGTACTTCATCACATTATGGTTGCACATTTTATACTAGAAATTTCTGTAAAATTTTGGGGTGTGACTTACATATGTGAATCACTTGCTAGATACTTGGAAGAAGAAACCTTAACACCTGTTAATTATATAGTAATTATTAAGGTCATCAGACATCTATAGTTTTTAACCTGCTGGGCACTTACTTTCAAAATGGTGGTAATTTTAATATTTAGGGTAATATGTCATATCTCTGGAACTATTCAACCAGTTTAAACCAAATGTTGTATGCTCCCAGAGCATTGTGTAAATTAAAACAATATAGATTTTACATTATATTTCGAAAACTATATAAGAAATTCTCATCCAATTTGGTATGTAATTAATACTATGACAGGTCAGGTAAATGTGAGTAATTGAACTTGATGAGGTACTAATTTTCAAGATTGCGGTCATACAAATATTTTATGTCTGTTTGGTATATTTAGTATACAATTGAACCAATTTTGACCAAATTTTGTGTATTAAAGGTATTTATTATAAGCATTATATATGCCAACACATAGCCACTTTTGTCAGCCATTTGGTAAGATAGCATCACATGAATAAATTTTTTATGTCATATCTCGGTAAACAATAAACTAATTAATACCAAATTTGGCAAACAAGTAGTACTGTGGTTGATTATGTTATATGATATGTTTCAGGAATGTCAGACACTTATTTTAAAATTGCGGCCATAGTCATTTAAGCTTAGAATGTTATATCGTCAAAACTACGTAATCGATTCCAACTTAATTTTGTATGCTGGCAGTATATATTACATCTATCAAGTGCTTCTACATGGATCATCGTTTGTCTGCCATTTTGTAAGATTAATGCATATAAATAAATTAATTTTTATGCCTATCTTTCAAAACAATTGACCGATTCCTACCAATTTTGGCAAACAATTTGCGCTCCAGCCGGTGGTGTAAACTGCTATGTGTTAAGAAGGTCAAGAACCTAGTTTCAAAATGGTGGCTATATAAATATTTTAGCTCAGTATCTTTTATTAACTAAACATATTCGAATTAAACTTTGTATGTTGGCAGTATCAATTACAATCATCAAATTGGTCTATACAGGCTCTGATTTCTCTGCCATTTTGTAAGTGAGCCCTACAATAAAAATGATTTTTTAATGTCATATCTCTGGGAAACAATCTACTCATTCTTACCAAATTTGGCAAAGGAGTTATATTGTGATAGGCCATAGAACTATTTGAATTTTTGAGTGTGATAGACATTAATTTTCAGAATGGCAGCTATAAAATCAAGCTTAGTGTGTTATACCTATTAAACTATGTGATCTATTTTAGCTTTACTTTGTATACTGCCAGTATACAATCATTGAATGTGCTAATACATTATATTTTTGCCCTCCATGAAAGATATGGACATTTTATGCAATATCTCGAGACCAATCAACCGTTATTCACGAAATTATTCACACAAGTAGCGCTATGGTAGGCCATGTAAACTTGCTTAAGTTTCTCAGTCACTTATTTTCAAATTGACAGCACTGTAAATTTTTTATTTTAGTATATTGTATCATTCAAATCATTAAACTGATTAAATTTAAAGTTGATGCTCGAATCTGACCTCCGTAATGCAGTTGATTGCACACTAGTGTATGGTACAAGGTTTTCTTGATTTGATCCCATCAAAGGTTTTAATTCATAAAAATAAAATAAAATATTTTAAACAAACAATTTCCTGGCTATTTTTAGTATCACTGTAACAGTTTTTGCACCAAAATGTTATACAGTTTCAACATTTTTACACTGAAATGTGGTACCGTGCTTTAGTCTAATTTAAAACACTACAATTGGTAAATTTAATTTTAAATTTTTTGGGGTCCTTACATATATTTTATTGATATGGACTAGTAAATGTATTTTTAATCAATTTTCATTGTTATTTATTACATATCTGCAAGATTTTTTTTATTAATGTTTGCAATTTTTAAATGGCCTTGTAAAATCACTGCCCTCTTTATAAATCAAATAGTTACTGATATAATAATTAATTATCCTACTTTCCTCACCATGGGTACAATTAATTTTTAAATAATTTCTTAAAAGCTCAGTTGGTAGGTAGGATTTGTCATCTCGAAAGCAATATCATTAGAGATGATACCAGAAACATATGCTACAGTAGTGAGAATTAAAAATACACAGGTGCCTTACTCAGGAATCAAAATTAAGCAGAAATTACATATGTTAAATTACGTACAAGAATATGGATCACACTGATTTATAACCTAGGAGTCAAATACATAAATAACATACCTGAAAACCCTTTAAATGGTAATAAATTAAAAATATTGATGTCAGCTTTTGTGTAAATAAACAAATATCTCAAATGTATCCATTACATCACATCGAGTACGGAACCACACCCTTTTTTAACTTAAGATACGTAAACAACATTTCTGTTTGCCACACATTTGTCATAGTGAAGTTTTATTCTGTTTACCATTTCTTTATTTTTAATGAGCACACAGTTACCCTAATTTTACACATTACCTCTACAATTTTTGTGTTCACATTTCAGTACCCAGGCTTATTTTTAGACATTTATGCTGTGTAAGAGCTGGACTAAAAATCAAGAATTGATGGAGAGAATCAGTGTTTGAATCACTATTAAAATGTTTGGTATTGATTAATCATAAATTAGACCTCAATTAAAACCATGTAGTAAGTAATATAATAGTAAAGTAGAACCTCACTTTTGCAACCCCTTTTACTAAGACAATCACTTTTTAAAGACCCGTTTTTGAGGAACCGTAATAATTCTGTTAAAATAAGTTGGGAATTTAAGGGAAATCAGTTAAAAAACAGGTTACTATGGATTGCATTTCTCTTTTCAAATACTGTACTCCAAGCAGTGCATATGTAATAATAGATACCACCCACATTTTGATGTATAAGGTTTTTGGGGTGGGTCAAAGTATGTCAAATTTTCCAAACCCTCTATTAAGACCATCCGTCACTAAAGTTCATTTCATATAAGAAGGCCACATTCTGACAGTCAGTGAGGGGCAGCTTAAATATTCAACACAAATAACGTGCCATTTACAAACTCCTGTATCAGCTGATGCACGAATGAACAAAAGTTAATATTACGTTGGCTATTTTGAGAGCAGTGCCGAAGCACATCACACAAGCAGAAAATATGCGGATAAGAAAGAGTTCGTAGATTAATTAATACATTTAATTTTACGTGGTCATAAAACAGCAGTTTTTAGTTTTAGAAACAAAACTTTGTGATAAAATCGTAATGTATAGGTGTTCAAAATGAGATGCACAATAAAACGATACATATCCAAATGAAACAAAAAAAATTAAAAGTTTCTAGACTCTCCAACCATGTGCTGCCATCTTGTGAGGTACAAGCACACTATCTGTTACAACATGCCCTTCCACGCCATCTGTTATCCATATCCCGAACTACACCCAGAAACATATTATAGTTTTGTTGTTTAAAATAACTTATTTACGCGCATATACAAATGGTTTTATTTTCCCGCGAGCTCTGTATAATTTCTAAAGTAACTTATACTTAGTGTACCACGTTTACGGACGACCCTACACACATCCACCAAGCTTCGTTTACAAATGCAGCGCCACCCAAGCAGTTCACCAATTGCCACACGTAGCAGCACCTCCTGGATGCGCTGACTCGCCACATCAAAGCCTATTCTTGACACACCAGTTGATGGCGAATGGATACATAAACGAAAAGGCGCGGCGATTGTCAACTGTCAAGAATGTGGCCTTCTTATATGGTACACAGTATAACAACTGTATTCCTAGAAACTAGAGGTCTTAACAGTGGGTTTCTACTGTATTAGTCACTGAATATTTAAGTTTGTAAAGATTTATACATCTTTAAATTTTAGACATATTAATAGCATCATTCTTATTTTATTTTATTTTCTCCTTCAGAGAGGAGTTATGCTGTAATTTAATCTGCTAACTGAATTTTTTGCATGTAATTTAAATTTAATTTTAATTTGTTGTTAGGTGTATTTCAGTGGTCTTTAGAATTGTTCATCACTAAGTGTGCCTTTGGCCTTGCTGTTACTTGTGTTTGTTTTTTAACCCAGAGTGAGATAGTGCAGCGGTTAACCACTTGACTCGCATTTGGGAGCACCTGGGTTCGATTCCCGGTCTAGCCATCCTGATTTCTGTTTTCCAGGGTTTCCCGGGATCACTCCAAGCAAATGCTTGGCTGGTTCCTTGATTCAAGACGTGGTCAATTCCTTCTCAATATTCTAAATAAATTGGGTTCACTTACTAAGGTCTTGTGTTGTTCAGGATCTCTTAAAAAAATATTTTAAAATAATATTACACCACATAAAAAATTTAAATATTGGAGAAGTTTTTAACAAACAATGGTGATTTTTTTTGTCTTGCAGTTAGACCTGTGGCTGCATGTGTGAAGAGTTTGCGCCTGACTCGAGACGATTTTGAGATAGTGAAAGTGATAGGCAGGGGGGCGTTTGGGGAGGTGTGTGTGGTGAAGATGCGGAACTCGGACAAGGTGTTCGCCATGAAGATCTTGAACAAGTGGGAGATGCTGAAGCGGGCTGAGACAGCTTGTTTCAAGGAAGAGCGCGATGTGCTGGTTTATGGCGATCGGCGGTGGATCACAAACCTCCATTTTGCCTTCCAGGATAACAACAACTTGGTGAGACACAGGGACTGTGTTTATTTCTAATTCTTCATAACTACTGTAAAATTTTGTGAAAAAATATGATAGTACACAAAACAAAACTGTGTAGGCAGTTCCATTTCACTTATCCAACAAGAAAGAAAATTTCGTAAAGCCTTAATGTATTAAATTAGTGTACAATCGCCACAAAAATTGGTCTAGAATAAACTTATTTGAAAGCAGTAGTCTTAAAATGTTTAAATATCTTATGTTTATCAGATGTAATTTTTTTTTTGTTCTTTTAAGGCCCTATTTTTTTTATCCACTTCATTATGCATTTCCATTTGATTCCATTCAAAATGTTTATTTCACACATATGCCACCATTTGCTAGCCAAACCGTTTCCAAACCAAGTAACTCCTATAGAGATTGCAGCAGTAGGTTTCTCTGCATGTACTATGATATCTTGTTAAAGGTTATATTGCTTAGTGTGGAACTCCTGTTTGTGCGTAGTGTCTTTATAGTCCAGTGAAATGAAGTAAGCTTCATAATATTAGACAGTTGGTTGACTGTCTTTAATATGTAACTTGACATTATCTACAGAAACAACATAGTCTGCAGGAAATGGTTCTGGGACTCCGCTGATGTACAAAAACCTGTTTTCGGGTGTGGTAAAGCGATCAGTTTGGGGAAATAATAAAACACTAATTTCATAATACAATTTATTAAGCACAATAAACATACTGTACATGACCTAATACACGAACATCACCATTCGTACCAACCAACTTTCTAAAAATCCAAATAGCATCTCCGAGCTCAAACCTAAGCTTACGACGAGAATACAAAACTGGACTTGGAGAAATACCAATAACAGAATTATTAGTAGCAACAAGTTCATTAATTGCAAAAGTCTTCCAACATATAATGTCTCTTGAATCTATTTGACTAAGATTATTAACACCAGTCACTGTACTGTCGTGTGGATGCCTGTAGAAACAAACTTCGAGAATACCAGATCCATTGTGTGCAGTCATTCCCTGGAGAGCAAATCTGTACATAAAACTCGCGAGGACGAAACTTTCTTCAGTAGTTGTAACTTGCTTTACGAAAACATTATCATCCTTCATTACATCACAATCAAACGAACCTGTATTCCGAACAACAGGTCTTGAAAGATACCTCCTCTTATGCCAACGTGCTCGCCTCATGGCTCTGTGAACGTTAATGGAGGTTCACGACTATTAAATACGCACTGCTCCAGAACGACGCTCTGTAAAACTAGGGGCTGCCGAGCCGGGCGCGGCAGGAGATAACGGCCTATCAGCATTCAGTGACATCATACCGAGTGGCAGATTGGGTGGCAAAGTTTGCACATGCAGTGATGCTATTTATAAATTAACTCGTAGTACTGAGAGTACCTGGATGACAATATATCCCATTAAAATAAATATAATTTGTCCTAACTGTGATTACAGCACAAAATAATGCATGGTTTTAATAAATACATACTGTTTATCTTTGTCTTGTTTTAGCTATTTTAGGAGGTGAGGCCCAAGTGACAAAAGGGCGGGCCACCATGAGAGAGACCCAGTGATTACAGGGCGAACAGAAATAATCAGCAAGCAGAATTACTGCACACAGAAATATTATACTTTAAAAAATGTATACAGTTAGCTGAAAATATAAAATTCTGGGTATAGTCTTATGAATACCTGCCTGTTTTTAATATTCTGTATCGCTGACAGCTCAACACCGTTTAAAACATTGAGTGGCATATAAAGTTACACTGCACATTCACAAATTCTACATTAATGATGGGTGGCTTTTGTTGGCAGTACCTGGTGATGGATTACTACTGTGGCGGAGACCTGCTCACGCTGCTAAGCAAGTTTGAGGACCGGCTGCCTGAAGACATGGCACGCTTCTACATAGCAGAGATGGTGCTTGCAGTGTGCTCGGTCCACGAGCTGCGTTACGTGCACCGCGACATAAAGCCAGATAACGTGCTGCTCGATGCCAATGGTCACATCCGTCTGGCTGACTTTGGTTCCTGCCTCAAGCTGCACGCAGACGGGACGGTGCAGAGCAATGTGGCTGTCGGCACCCCGGACTACATTTCCCCGGAGATCCTCAGGGTAACTGCGACCACTTCGCTGTGCTTAGACGTATGTTACGGAGAGCTCGCTTCAGTCGACTCTCGAGATTACATTTCATGGTTCCCCAGAAAATGTTTTGTTACAGTAGAACCTCTTTTATCAACTTAATTTAAAGTGACTTGTCTTTCTATAACAAATCATTTTCGAGAAACCGTAAAGAATTTGGATGAAAAAATTTGCACATTTGAGGGAAATCTGCTGAAAAATTAATTTGTTGCACTTTTCTTGGTTGCTGCAAGTTGCATTTTGATTGGCAAGTGCTGTACGGGCCAGTTCTAAAAATAGATACCAATTCTGTAGGTTGCCAGTGCTAGCCAATACACATTTACTGTGCCCACTCTCCACCCCTCAGGTGGCCGAATGTTTCCGCATGCAATGCGACTATCATCAGCAAAATGGTTACATAAAAATTTGTACACAGTAGTAGCTTGCAAACCGCTGGGTTTACCTTTTTAAAGAACACTGCATTTCTGTGAGAACAACTACTATTTACCTAGATTGACTGCCATTTTTTTTAATGATATTTAAATTTCTTGAATATGAAACATATGTTCAGAAAACTAAAAAATGGTAATCAATCTGATTCTAATAAGACATCAAACTTCATTATGAAACATGGCACTTCAATAATTGTTTTTAAAAGTATGTTTTTTTATCCCTGCAGAGTTTGTTTTTAATTATCTATTGTATAATACCAACTTGAATTTTTAATTGAACTATTAATATAATTCATTATACAAACGTCTTGCAAATAAAATAATACCACAAAAGTGTACACACTTGATCTCGTCAGCAAAAATGTTTAAACAGAAAGATGCATATATATTTCACCTATGGCAAGTACATTATCTACGGGGGGCCCTGTGGTGTAGTGGTCAGACTACTCCTCTTACACCTAGATGACCCAGGTTCGATTCCCAGTGGGATCGCTTCCGGATTTTCGTATTTGGGAAATTGTGCCAGACGATGCTGTTAGTTTGGCGGGTTTTCTCGGGTATCACTGGTTTCCCAGCCCTTCATTCTGGTCCTACTCCATACTCATAAGGGGCCATGGTGGTGTAGTGGTTAGACTACTTGCCTTGCCATGGTGAACCGTGTTCGATTCCCGGCAGCAGGATCGCTCCCGGATTTTTGCATATGGAAATCATGTCGGACAATGCCGTTGGTTGGTGGGTTTTCTAGGGGATCTCCTGTTTCCCCCACCCTTGCATTCTAGCGCTGCTCTGTACTCAACTTTGCTTCACCCTCATGGGCTCTCAAGACTTTGATGTTAAGAGCCACCCAAATCTCTTCACACTCTCTATACTCACCTCACTTCACCCTCATCGGCTCTCAAGACCTTGGTGTTACAAGCTGCCAAAATCTCTCCACTCGATTCCATTCCACATTTTCAATGTCTTAATTTATTTCAATAGATACACGTTTTAGGAGTAAACATTCGGATCCCGATTTTACGAGGCCTCACGGTTCCTAAAAATGGCCTTGTAAAATTGATGCCCTCAGAAAATCGCTGCAGGTAGATTTTTACCTTCCAAAACCCAAAAAAGTTTATTATGTTTGCGTTTTTCACGTGAAGTCTGTTTTTAACCATCTCTGGTACAAAAATAAGTTTTTTAAATGAAATGTTGAATTATTTCAATAGACAGACGTCACTGAAATAAAATGACACCCTAGAACAGTATATACAGCAATTTCTTGTCACAAAAAGAAGTAAACATGGGGCGCTAAGTTACTTTAAGCGAGCGCCATGTTCATTTTCAGTAGCTTGCTGCAGAAAAATCGAGTAATTTGTTCATTAAATATTAATTAATTTTGATAGACAGACTTCTTCCGAATAAAATTATACACCAGAACATTACAGTGGAACCGCGTTATAACGATTATCGCAAATGGCAAATTAAATTATTTCTATAGCGAGTTATCGTTATAACAAAATTTACCATGGCCCGTAATTTTTTTTATTGTATTTACTCTTGTAGATCCTGTGTTTAAAGAAAGCCGTAAAATTCTACGTCGGCCAGCGGGATTATGTAACGACCAGCAGACGCGCGACTGTGCTTCCTCCTCCATTCTCAGTCCCATCCCCCAAATTTTCGTGGTGGTGGGAGGGAGTAAGTTGCATACCAATCAGCATGCTACTTCACTCATTCTCTCTCTCTCTCTCTCTCTCTCTCTCTCTCTCTCTCCCCCCCCCCCCCCCCCCCCC
>NQII01001216.1:315254-358423 GCA_002778355.1 Clitarchus hookeri
CTTTTATTTCAAGTTAAACCTGTCTCTCTCCCCTGTGTCCGTTTCCTTTCTTCTCCTGTCACCACTCCCTTTCTCATTCATGTTGCCGGATCAATCAATAAATTCCTCCAAGCCTTCTTTGTTTCCGTGCCAGACAGAGGATTGCCAGCCCCTCAGGTAGAAAAGAAGGAAAGAGGCGACACAACTTTTTTTTTTAGTGTTCATATTCCAGCACGGCAAAAAAAAAAACCAGCATGTCACTGTGTAAAAGAAAAGACAAGTTATTTAATTAAAGTATTTTCCACACATATAACAATCTCCACACGTTAATGTACTAGATTAATTTATTACATACTAACAAGGTGCCACAAATTGTTGGTGCAATTTTATTTTAAAAAAAAATTTCTTCCTGATACTTGTAAAAATAATGGTGCGCACTATACACGAGTAAGTACGGTATTATAAACTATGTAGCATTGTCTAGCAACTGTTATAGACGTAATCATGCTTTTCTCCTTACACACCTGTCACGTGGCGATGCGATGACCTTGCAAGCGGTAGGCTGCTAGCATCTTGCAGACCCCTACTACATTTAGCAGTACTTACCATTCCCCTCTGCCCTCTCCTATTCTTCATCCAGCGTACCCTCCCATTTTTACTTGGTCTCGACTAGCTCTACTCCCATTCGTACCTCTCCCCTCTACTTTCATTCTCTCCTCCTTTTCCCCTCTTTGCAACACCTGCAAGCACCTCTTCACACGCTTCTCTTCTCACGCTACTCTTCCCACGCTCCTCTTCCCGCACTCCTCTGACGCAAGTGACGCCATGCGACAGACTAACAAAGGCTGGCTCGGGCATGGCAAATGGATGGATGTCACTTGCGATACGTGTTTTTAAATATTTAAAAAATACGAGTTTACAAATGTTAGTATCGCTATAGCGAAATGCGTCATTAACAGATTTGCGTTATAAACAAAATTAAGTACCTTTTAAATGATAGAGCAAATGACAGTGCATTTAAAAACTATCGCAATAGCGGACGTGACGCCAAAGGCAATACTCGCAATAACGCGGTTCTACTGTATATACAAATTTCCCTTGTCAACAAAAAAGCGTAAACACAGCAGTGCGTACTCATTGTGCATGTATTATGTAGACACTACAACGTCCATATTTGAACATTTGTCACACTGGCACAGTTGTTTTTATTGTACAGGTAAGGGAGATGTCTACCTCAGAAGTGCCAACAATGTAAAATATTAGCCGTTATGATAGGCTCGTATCATTTCCCAGATTAAATTAATTTTTAAAGCTCTCTACACAAACACAAAGACACAAACAGGAAGTTCATGCAATAAATCAGTACAGGTGTACATACTAAATATTTTTGCATATTTTATGCAATTTTTATACCATATTTTAAGTTGAGAGTTTGTGGTGTTTAAATTGTGTGGGGGGCATTGAGAAATATTTTTTGAAGTGAGGTTTTATAACTACCTTAATAAAACTAAAATGGTGCACCCAAAACGATCTCAAAATAATGTGGTAATAATTCAATTATAACAAACGCTACAACTACATAATATATGATGCTGAGGTTGTTACTTAACCGTTCACACTCTGCCGCGCAATGATTGACATGTGCCAGCCACAGCAAACTTTCAATGCAACACCGCGCCTGGCTAGGCCGATGTGCCGGCACGTATTCTCACGCCCTACCAAAACAGTGATTTTACACTTTGGCAACACGAAATTGAAGGAACACTGATAAAAATATGCAATTTAATAAAAATGGAATTGAATGAAAATGGGAAAAAAGGTAAGAATTAAAAACAGAACCATAAAATAAATCATTCTGAAATAACATGAAAAATAAATCATTATGGTGTTTTAGAAGAATTAATCCGGTAATCTAACCTTGACTGGCCTTGAACTGGTCCACGCCGATACGGCGTAGCTGGCCCGTTCGGCAGATTGGTGCATCTACGTTGATAAGGGAGGGTGGTAAGGTATGGGGTGGCTGGCATACTAGAGCAGGTAGGGATTGGGAGGAAGGGTGGAGAGGAGTGGCGTGGCATGGCATGGATGGCAGACTAGTGTAGTTAGGCGAAAAGGTAGGGGGGGGGGAAGCGTGGAGAGGCATGGCTGGCTGCAGTGAGGGGTGGAGGGAAGGGTCGCTCCACCTTTCTCCCTCCTGGCACGTCTAAAAATAACTTGTTTACTCACCTCCAACATTGGGTCGCTCCCTGCTGGCCGCCATGTTGTGTGCCAGCTGCCAGTCTGCTATTCCACATCTTGTCACCCGTTGCTCATAAAAGCTAGTATTGTATAAATTACGCTGTGGCGTAAAATATGTAGAAATATACAGTACCAATGTGACAACTGGTCAGCAGTGAAGTTAAGAGAACTTCCATTTGTGCTGGTGAATACGTCATTGCATCTGCTGTAAGTTTTTCCAGCTGACACCTCTGCTAGACGTTCACACAATCACGAAAAGGGCAGAGGGAAGGGTTTTGTTGAAGCATTGGCACTCTTTTCTGTTCGTTATTTGTAAACACTGAATTAGTGTGTTTCCACCTTTCTTTTTGTTTAAGGCCCCACGATTGGGTAGCCACTGAAATACGTGTGCTATCTTGTTGGCATCTCTGTATTGATTATGATGAGAGAAAATATAATATTTAAGTGAGTGTTGTTTGTAACATTGAGTTGTAGCATTTGTACCAACTGTGATAGCATTGCAGAGACAAACACGACAGCATCAAATATCAACTCAATACTTAAAAACTTGTGCATAGCAAACTTCTGCAAATCTACACGAACTACACTGGGGTATAACGCCAAGTAAGTCTTAAATACTTAAACAATTAAAAAAAAATAGTATTAATCCATTGAAACTTTATTTGAGAATGAGGGATGGCATATTAACATTCCTTTACTATGGTGTCTATAGAGCCAGCGGCCTTTGCATTGTCATCTGGGCACACACACTCTCTCTCTCTCTCTCTCTCTCACACACACACACACACACACACACAGACACACAGAGACACAGAGAGAGGGAGAGAGAGAGAGGTAGGTAGGTCTACAATATCAAAACATTCTACAATTTGTCGTAATGATTCTCACAACAATTTTTTGTAGTCCACATCTTTGTTCCCATACATGTTTCTACTAAAATGTAGTGTGTTGACTCTTGCAGGCGATGGAAGATGGCCAAGGCAGGTATGGCCCAGAGTGCGATTGGTGGTCCCTTGGCGTCTGTATGTACGAGATGCTGTATGGTGAAACGCCGTTCTATGCTGAATCTCTTGTTGAAACGTACGGAAAGATCATGAATCACAAGGTAATGTAGCAAGATAAAAATTTTTCTCATGGTATATCGGCTACACGTTGGCCTTCTCAACTGTTAGAGTTTCTGTTACACAAAGTGGTAGATTTCGTCTAATTTTTTTTTAAATTGGTTTATTGTTGTAAATCACCTTTATCCATTTTTTTTGCATGCTGTCTTTGCTGTATATACTGTAAATATTAAAAAAATATTGTTGTGAGAACAATTGTTACAATACAGGACTAGAATCTATCAAGATAATCTACAATATCGTTTTTCCATAAAAAGCAGAAAGTTAAATGAAAATTGCAATAAATTGTAAGTAAAATTGAAATGGGTGATTTATTGCACAAGATTGCGGTCACCTTCCACCATCAACTGATGGGTCAAGTAGCGGTCGTTTGTATGTGTTTATTTATCTGTGTGTGTGCGTGTGTGCATTCATGCATGCAAGCAGGATGTGCATGGGTGCGTGCATGAAGGGAGGAATGGATGGATTCATGTATGTAGGCAAATACACACATTATTTATTAATGGTTACATTTTGGAACATACTTTTTATATTCAATAGGCTGAAAATTATCTTGTAAAAATGGCATACTGCACTTGAAGATACAAGTATTGTTTGTGTGGGAAGTATTTGTTGTGTTGTCAATGAAATGAAATTTTTTAAAAATATCTTCCATGCTAGGGTAACCCTTTTACAGTTCCGTGTGGTCACCAAGAGATCCTTGTAGTGCTTCCAAACACACCGCCTACCTAGGCCTATCTTCAAACGAAGTAGGGAAAGGATGGGTAAAGTTGCTGCAGCATCACAAACCAGAGAGTTCACCATCAGCCCAACGTACAGGACAGTTTAGAAACAAATTCCGGTTTGGTGCCTGTAGTCCTTGCCGAAAATGAACAGACTCGACACAGCGTCAGCCCACGATCGAGCAGTCATCATGTTGTCCAAAAACTATTTCATAAGTTTCTGTTCTGTTGTAATTATTAATAATTTGTATATTAAAAATTTATCTTTACTTTTGTATGTAACTAATAATCTCAATAGGTTTTAAAATAGAAATAAGAGAAAAATGTAGTTAAGAAATATTTGTAGTATGAATAATATTGTTTTCTTATTACTGCCAAATTATAATGTGAATTACCTTGGAATGATGCTTAAGTGAGGTTCTTTGAAGATTTTCTGCCTCATGTCTGTAAATTTGTGGAGTTAAAATTTCATTTGGCCAGTGTTTTATACGTGTTTGTTATGAACTTAGGTTTTTGTACGTTATTCATTTCAGAATTGTTTCGATTTTCCCTCGGATACGGGATACGAAGTTAGTACAGAAGCCAAAGATCTAATGAAGAGACTAATATGTAGTTCTGACTATAGGCTCGGTCAGAATGGAATTGAAGATTTTAAGGTTTGTTCTAATAAAATGTCATAGGCTAATTTCGAAAGTTGAAAACAGTCATGTTCAGTGGTGGTACAATTCCACATTTTGCAGGTTCTGGTTCATGATTAAATTCTAATATTCTTGTTTTTATTCTTGATACTGGACTTTCTTTGATTCTCATTATTTAATAACAATCACAACCACCCCAAATGTACTAGGAGAAGGTTCTAAATTGGCATTTGAAATATGGTTATAAATATATAATATAATTTTGTATATTTAAAAAATAACACTTTTTCTTTTCAGTTTACGTAGTTTAAACAATCTGTTGAACCAAATTAAAGCCATTGAAGTTAAAAACTTTGATCCCCTAATTATAGCCAAAATCAGTAGAATTAAAGAATCAATAATATAATTGTCCCATCACAAGTCATATTTTAATGATACTTAACGTAGTATTTATAACCTTTTTGTAGGTAAAATTGTCTGCATTGTGGAAGTGATGTCTAAGAATCCTGAAAAAGGGTGACAGGGGAAATTTGCAAAATACTGCATCATATTGCAGTATTGCAAGTTTTTCACAAAATTTCTGAACTTTTCCTCAAATCTTGAAGTTGGGCATGAAATAAAATGTTTTGGTGTGTGTTTACATTACGACACCATACGAGATTATGGTGGACAATCAATTTTTGCCAGTATTAATAGTCTCTATCTTTCCATGGTTTTGTTAAAGCCTCAAAAGATATCAATAAATTGTTGTATTTTGTCTTGTATTAATTTCTCTGCAAGCTCAAAACATTAATACGCCAATGCGTATTTGGACTCCAAAAATCACAACATGAATTCATCTGTGTGTCAATATGCACGTAGGCAATAAATTTTGTTTTTGGTTTATTCCTCTAGTTAATACATCGAAACCGTCAACAAATTTCCCGCTTAACTAATTAACTTTACCCCTTGTCTCTATACACGTGTATAATTTAACCCTTTTAATTATTAGTTTTCCTGCTTAATATGCATGATTTTTTGATTTACGGTACAAATGTCTTAATTGGGTTTTACTGTAGTTCAATTAAATTGTTACGTTCTTCAACATACACAGAATTTCAAAGTTGAACCGTGAGTGAGAAGTTAATGTGTTTTTTAAACCTAGAAGAACGTGCTCATTGAGTCAGATAATTATAATTGGGTTGTATATATTTGTACATATGCAGTAAAACCTTTCTAAAATGACCCCTCACTGTTTCCAGAAATAAGCTTGATATGTTGGGACAGTTACTGTAGATATTTTGGGAAATTTTGGAACCAATTTTGACCTAACCCAATACCTCATAATTTGCATTTTCTTTTTTTTCATAGTCAGTGTTCAATTTTTTTTTTTTTTTAAACTAAGTTTATGTTAGGAAGTGGTCCTACTTCATTTAAATTGTCTTCCTTCGCCATTAATTTTTTAAAGATGAAACTGCCTTTTTACTCACCATTCCTGGGGAGAGCATACGCTATCAAGGATATTGTGTGTGCACATAGTTAAACTTATCAGTGATTCTGCAGAATAAATTATTGTTACATTTGTGGTAAAATCTTTTCAAATGACTGGGTGTAATTTAGTGGAGCAACATTACACTGTGCATCGACTATTTTTTCAGAGCCATGCATGGTTTGAAGGTTTGGATTGGGGCAGCATACGTGACAGTCAGGCCCCGTACAAACCTGAAGTAAGTAGTCCTACAGACACCTCGAACTTTGATGTTGATGACACGGACATTCGGACATCAGATGCAATACCACCCACCGCCAATGCTGTATTTTCAGCATTACACCTCCCGTTTGTAGGATTTACCTTCACCCAAGGATGGTATGATGTCACGATTAGTTTTTTACTAAACTGTATTGATGTAATGTTTTGTAATACCACAGTAATGTGTGCAAGTTATATTTAGAAATCTTTTTGAGGTAATATCTATTTACTAATTACTGTAATAATATTTCACTTACATCAAAAATTTTCCAGTATGCCAGTTTATTTTTCACAATTTTTGTCACAACATTACAAAACAGATTTAGTTTATTATTTAAATTGTGATGATATATAATGTTTACAGGTATGAAATATTTAGTGTTAAGTGCATAATTCAGAACATCATTCTTTGCTTTTTTCTAGTGCTGTGTCAGATCTTGGCTCAATAAGTGTTCCTACAAAAATTATTGAAGACTCCCTTCAAGGTATGCAGTTTTGTTCATTTTATTTAAAAATTAATTACTCATTATTATGCTTGTATTACATATATTATTTCATTGTTTAATTTTGTGTATGGTTCTAGTTGACAGTAATTTTTTTATTTATTTCAGAATCAACTAAATGTCTTAAAGTTTCGAATTCTAAGGCTGTTAATGAAAATTCAGCTAAGCTATCTCCTACATCTGAAACTGGGAATGGAGTTCGGAAATTGCAGGATGAGATCAACGTTTTGAAGAAAAGGAACTCTGGTAGTATTTACTTTCATGTGCCTCAACTTCAAAGGTTTATGGGGTTATCAGAACTATTTTCACACTATCTTTCTTTTTCCCACAGAACTGGAAGCACTTCTAAGAAATTTGGAACAGCATCCAGCAGATGCGAAGCGGGATGTTTCTTCAACAGATCCTGAATCTGCGCAGAAAATCAAAGAACTTGAAAAGATGATAAGGCTCGTGAAACAAGAAAAAGATGAAGCATTGAAAGTAAAGATTATTGTCTTCTTCATTAGTAGTTGGTGTACTTCTCAAATTGTGATTGTTTTAATTCTCTTGTGCCCTTTTGCAGGATAAACTGGATGTGCAGGAGAAGCTGAAATTGCAGGACAAAGAGCTGAAAGATGCACTGAGTCAGCGCAAACTGGCCATGGCAGAATACACCGAAGTCACAGACCGGTAATTAGGACACATCATTCTTCTGCTACTCCCACCTGCTCCAGTTCTTTCCCTTCTTTTTACCCCCCATCCTATTGTTGTAGTTAAACTGTACTGATTCTTTAAAGTAGTTTTAATTGTAAAGCTCCACAATTTTGAGTATTCCAAGTTTTTAATTGATGTTTGAAATTTGAATTGTTTTCTTTATTTTGGCACCAATTTTGATTTGCTACATGAAAAATTTTACATATTTAGAAATAAGACGGGGATACTCAGTATTTTGGTTGCAATTGGCAGAAATTAAGGAATCTTATTTTACTTTTAAAAAAAGTAAAATAAGTTGAATTGTTATTTATTTTAGTATTTTTGAGCAACCAATTTTTTATGCTTCACATTTTCATGCCTTTATTATGCAATGATGTAATCTACTAATTATATTGTATTCTATCAAAGTATGCCTATAATTACAGTGGACTCTCAATGTACTGAACACTTGTACCGATAAACTGTATCCACAGTTAATTTTTCAGTGGTCCCAGAAAAATTCTTATATAAATAACAACATTGCCCGCTTTTATTGTTTATCAGATAATGCATCAATCAAAATATCTTTTGGTCCTGTCGCTTAAGATTTCCAGCAACAATAGTTTTTAAGCTGGTTGTTTATGCAAATGTCTAACAACTGAATGTAAAATAGTAAAATACATTTATCACTGCTGCTCGGTTCTCTTCTCCAGTTGAGCAGATGGTGTTGGTGACTCTGCGCCCGGTGGGCAAGTCTGGAATGTTCCCACCCCTTACACGCCTTAGTTGAGGGGAAGCGGTTACCTAGCAACCAGCATGTTATCCTTGCCATTTCTCTCCATTTTCTGTCTCTTTCTTATCCGCGCACCTTTCTTCATCCCCTTACATGCAGAACGAGAGAGGAAGCTGTTGTCTAGCAGAAATAAAAAAAAGCTGCATCATTTCTCTTTTTCTTGCTCTCTTTCTCTCTCTCTCGACTGCGCATTTACTTTTATATGCCAACGATTGTAAAAAAATTTTCAATTTTATCCATTACTCAAAATAGTTGCACACATCATTAGTTTTTAAAAACAAATGGTTTTGCCTGACAATGTTAAGTAATATATTTTAATGAGTAATTATTTTTTTGCACAGATGTTTTATTTTGTTTTAAGGGTTTTTTTTCCTGTAAAGTTGGTGTTTAATTGTATCTGGCTAAAATTAACATAGATTTTTAAACAAAATATTAATTTATCTCAATAGGCAGCATCTTCTGAATAAAATGATGTGCCCTCCCCTTGTGGTCAAAAATGTTTTGATTATCGAGCAACTTGTATTACCAAGCGTGTTGCACCTTGGCTTCCCCTTCCCTGTCTCGTCCGCGTGATGTGCATGGGACATTTAAAATTCGGTATCATATGATTTTATTTTTCAGAGTTTAAAAGTTTGGTGACAGGTAGCATTCTGTGTCGGATTACAATAACTTACATACAGTATTTTGTGATGTTATATCTTTTGTTTAAATGAGTTCAGGTGAAATATTTGTAAATGCTCTATTTACAGTAGTTTTAGTACAATAATACTTTTTTTAAAAAATTATATTTATATTATGTTTATTGGTTAAACTTTATTCACAGATAATGTACAGCCCTCATTATACTCAACATGAAGTTTAATAAGGCTAGAAGTTGTATTTTGATTGATGTACATTTCAAACCTTCATCTGCTGAAACTCTGGACGTATGGAAATTTTTTGACAGTCCTTTGAAAAATGGTAGATCGGGCATCCGCTGTAATTTATGAATACAGTCAAGCCCCGTAGTAACGAACATGTAGGTAACAAAAACAGCGATCTAAAATAAATATTTTCAAGAACAGTCATAAAAAATTAATAAATTAATGAAAAGAATAAAATATTTTTGCTAAAATAGAATAAATTGCAATGAAAACATAATAAAAATACATTCACTGGCCCAAGGCAATAAAATGGAAGTAGTTCTCAGTAGGTACCCTTAACCATCTGCTGAAAAAGAAAAAAAAAATTATTATAATTAGTTTAAAAATATGGCGGCGGTGATATTAATTAATAGCGCGCGCGCCTAGCGAGTTAGACTTTGTGCGACACATGACGTCATTAAGGGCTCCTTTGTTCTTCGCCCCTCACTCCCCACCCTGGCCGTCCCACCCCTAGCACCTAGCTGCCATCCAACCACACACGCATGGCAACAGCGGTAGCCGATAACAGTGCAAGTTAAATCTTACCATTTCCCTCCCACGAGCACCTTTTGTCTTGTGACCACACATGCCATGTCTTTGTGTTTCTTTGTGTGCAGTGTTAGATACGTTTTCCAATAGCGCTGTTATAACTGTGATATTTGGATTTTCTTCTTGCATTTTGATACGGATTGCGATTCGAATTGACTGCATTGCCTGTTAACGACCTGCTTATGCTATTTCTGATGGAACACGTTTTTATGTACGGTTTGGGATACAACACTTTACATCAATAATAATGCCAGCAGTGCCCATTTCTGCTGCACCTCCGCCTCGCTTCTCTGTTGCACGTGTCGCAGAACAGAGGGATAATATTAACGAACAAAAGGGCCTCGCCATGATCTGGGCAGTGAGTAAGTACCGATATGATCTAGAGGGGAAGCACTTCATACTCTGCACAGACAGCAAGACCTCCTAATGGCTGCGCGAGTCAAGAAACACCAAGGCCAAGTTAGGAAGATGGGAAATGTTCGTAATGGAGTTTGACTTTGAGGTGCAGCGCTGCACTGGCAAGTCTAACGATCTGCCGTAGGCCTTACCATGCCAGCCAGACCTAGACAGGGTGGGGGGGCCAAAGAAGATAAAGAATTGCAGAGAATGATCCCTTCTTTCCCTTCGAGAAGTCCCGAAGAACACATCCGGCTCCTCCAGCTACATTTCAGCCGATATCAAATCAGCTACCACCAACAGAAAGACCCGGACAACCAGCATCTCCACGAGAACCAACCCCATCGATTTGAACTTCTAGGCGACGACGTCTGGTCTCGGAGTGGACAACCTGGGGCCCAGTGGAAGATCTGGATATCACAAAACCTGAGGGCGGACAACCATGACAATTCACAAGCCGGTCATCCCGGCATTAAGGAGATGCTTCGGGACATAGGAGAACGCTACACATGTGACATGATAGTTCTGGATGTGCGACAGTAAGTCAACAACTGTGAGGCGTGCTGTCAAAGGCAAAGCCTACCCCCAGCCCCAACCTGCCAGAAAACACCGTCAGCCGCATACAGTCTGGACCCACTAGGCGGCCGATTTAATGGGGCCTTATCCCAGAAGTACGAAAGGAAACCGATACCTACTGGTAGTCGCCGTCCAATTTTCCCACTGGGTGGAAGTATTTCCCCTACCCAGCCAGGAGACCAAGAACATTATCAGGAAATTTGAAATTGAAATTTTCCCCAAATGGGGGTACCCACAGGCCATACTGTGACCGATAATGGTATTCAATTTACCAGCCACAAGTGGCAAACGGCCTGCAATGCATGGGGGTAGAGATGTCGGTTCTCCCCCCTCCCCCTCCATATTACCTACAAGCTAACCCCACTTGAACGGAGAAACCAGGAGCTGAAGAAGAGCCTCTGTCTCAGTGTGGACGATGATCACCGTCGCTGCAATAAGTATCTTCCCAGCATTCTCTTCACTCTCAGGAGAATAAACCATGAGACAGTAAATACCAGCCCCAGCCAGCTCCTTCTGGATGAAATCTCCACTGCACAGGTGACTGGCAGTGGGAACAAACTCCCACAGAGATTCCGCAACCAGAGGAGGTCAGGTTGGCAGTTCTGGCCTGTACCATGAGGGTGCATGCCACCCATGACTATTACATAGCCCACAAGTATCCACAACCTAAGACAGGGGTGAGAAGTTTCCAGATGGCCGAAGCAGTGCTCCTCTGCAGCCACCCACTCAGCAAGGCTAAAGGGAAATTTAGCGCCGGACTCGCCGCCAAGTGAGAAGGCCCCTACAAGATTGTGGGAAGACAAGATAATGTGTACAGGGCGGAGGACAACCGAGGACGAATCCGTAAGGCCACCAGAGGACAGGTTCGCCCTTTTCTAGCCGGTACCCAGGACCACGAAGAAATGCAAACCGCGGATGACGAGGAAAAAGAAGAGGGGAAGATGGAATATGATGCCCCGCCAACTACGCCCGCCAAACTTCCACTGCCAACCTTCCGGGACCCAGGACCCGACTGGACCACAAGAGGAGGAAGTGTTCAACCAAGTCCCATGAAGGAGGAACCACAAGTACTTTGGAGAGTAGTGTCTGTTAGGATGCTGCCCTCCACCCCAACAGACTTCGGAAGGCGATTGGTCGCCAGGTTCGGCAATATGACCACCACTGGGTCTGAACTGTCGTGGCGGAGCCGCTTAGACAGGGAACCCCGACGATGACGACAACAACCCAGCCCCTTATAGAAGAAGTATAAGGCAAGCCACGCAGATGATGCAAGGGTGCCTGGAGAGCCCCTGCATCAGACTGCTGCCACCACCACCGTCTCATCCACCCAGGAAGACGAGGCCACCCAAGAGGCCTCGACTCCTGACGGTGGCGAGACCCGCATGAGTTCGCCTCCAGTAAGGGAGGATGTGCCAAGCAGTGCAGAGGGGGCAGGGAATGCCAAAAAAACCCTGCCTCCACTGCGACCAGATGCCGTCCCTCCAGGATGAGAGGGCCCCTGATCGTCCCCGGTGCCTGGTAGCCCTGAGTTTGCCACTGCCGGAGACGTTAACCCAGAGCCCAGCAGCCAGTCCACGAGACCGTTGGCCCCCTGCACCTGCTGCAGCGCCTCTAAGCCAGGACGTTACCTTGAGTCACCATGGTGACCCACTTCCAAGTTCACATGGTTGTACCCACAGCATGCGGCCTTGAGGAAACGAGGTTGTCCATGTGCAAATCCAAGAATCCAAACAAGGAACAGTCAGTAACAGGAGTGCGTGAGTTGTCAAATACTCAACTGTGACAGTGTATAAACGCCAGTATTAGAACAGCAGTTAAATCGCTGTTATCAGTGACAGTGACGTTAGTCAAAGCCAGTAAGTGCCAATATAAGACAGACTGTATAATGCAGCAGAGTATAATAAAGCCGTAGTTGATTAACACAGTGACATACGCGAGTCATTGCTACATCAAATGCAAACGAACCAGTGCAATTAACCCAGGAGCTTTAATAGCTCCAAAACAGTGCATGTATCCAGAGACATTGTATAAGCCAGTTGTGTTTGAAATACCAAGGTTAACAGCCACGATGAAATAGACATCATAGTTAGTAACAGTGAAACACAAATTCTCCTAGTGAAGCACGGACTTCCTCATAGGTGAAGAATGAATTCAGGCGAACACCTGTTTACCCGAGGACTTTCTGATGAAAGCAGAATTAATTGTTGTAAATACTTTGAAATTCTATTGTGTGTCTTTGAGGGTAATATGTCTTTTTCTTTCTGTTGGTGGTCCGTACGTCAATTGGTTAGTATTATTATTCATTCCAGGGTATTCATGTTGTAACTATTAAGTAGATTAGTAGACCAGCCTAGGTAACAGAAGGCCTAGAGCCAACTGCAACGTTAGCGCCTTGTCACACGTAAAATTACCTGCCGTGCGACACATAGGAGGCTACTAAGTAGGGACACTTTCAAAATGCCTTCAGCACCACAGCAGGTAAATTAGTACGAGTAACACATCCCTCATGAGTGTGACGCCTCCGGCGTCCCT
The DNA here is from genome assembly GCA_002778355.1 of Clitarchus hookeri. NCBI lineage: Eukaryota > Metazoa > Arthropoda > Insecta > Phasmatodea > Phasmatidae > Clitarchus > Clitarchus hookeri. Next base: position 328,605 of record NQII01001216.1, read on the forward strand.
ATATTTTATTTGTTAGAACACACGCTCTGGTGAAGCTCGCAGGCGGACAAGACAATAAAGATTAAGGGTTAGCGGACGTGCCGGAAGAGTGACGCCAGGAGGGCGCGACCGCGCCTCGCAGCTGCAAAGGCATGCTACCAAAGGTTTCTGCACGTGCAACTGTTCCTGCACGTGCAGACGACATCCGGAGACAACGGAAGGCACCAGGGCGCGGACACAGCTGCATTTTGCAGCTGCCCAAGGGACACCGAGATCCCACCACCAGCTGCGTCTGTCCTGGGCTTGTACCGCAATAAACCATGAGAGCTTTTAGCGGGCGTGCGGGAAGAAGAGTGGCCATATCCGGGGACAGCGGAAGGACCACGTGCGCACCCACGCAGGACCCACGTGCGCCAGAGTACCACACACGTGTTTTATAACCCAGGGGGACGACAAGCACCCCGGGCCACGTGCAGAGACGGGGCAAGTTGAATATGGCGATGGAGCCTACATAACCACAAGGAGGAGGACCAAGCGAGGCAGTCGGCCGACGGAAACCGAGGAGGACGGAGCGAATCCGCGAGCAGACCACAANGAGTACTGCGTGGACCCGGGAAGAAGGAACTTCGAAGCCAGGCGTCGAGACGCCCACCAAGTTCGAGAGCAGTTCCAAGCCGCCAGCAGAGGGAATACAGCGCTGCAGTGTCAGATAAGTAGTTCTAAACCAATTGTAAATAATCTTAACCTCCCCCTCCCTCCCGACGCAAAATCGCCGCGCCAAGTATCACGTAATCTACGTACAGAAAAGGGAAGGAGTTTGTCTCGTGAGTTCATGTACCAGTTAACCTGTTCAAGCAACAATAAAACTCGATTATGTGAACTCGCAAATAAAGTGTAATTTATTAGTAAATTGGACCTAGAGGCAATAGTGTCGACACATTCCTTCGCCCTATCACTGAGGGCTAGCATAAAGTGCTGGCGCATCACGCAGAGGAACAGATTCAATACCTATTTGCAAACTTCAGCATTGGCAGGTATCAAGTGGGACTTGTACATACTACAAGTGTTAAATTTTTTTGGTTTTTGTGCCTGCCTGTTAATTGGTTATTTCAGAATAAATCTGTTCAATGATTGTCTTAAATAAACTCAGCCCTCAGCTGACCAGTGTGAGTGGCCCAGTAATACGTAACAAAAGCAGGGACATGTGCACAGTCGTTACCAGCTTGCTGACAGTTTCAGCCTGCACGCTAGAGAGTGACAGCGCTACGCATCCGTCTGATAAGAGAGACACCGTGTGCCACAACCCAGAGAGCATGCACAGAAGAGGAGTGCTACAGAAGCAAAGCCAACTTTCTTGCGAGTGACAGTTCTACATCACTCCCACTAAATTTTTTTCTCTCACCCAGATGAGACTCCGTTGCAATGGAGGGGGAACGAATTGACGTGTGACACTCTTTGATAAGTAAATATAAACACGACTTCGCCTCATCTACATATGGATTAACGTAACCCAGGCGGTGTGTGAACTTCAAGCAACTTGCATCCAGAGTCTACCAGCACGTGTCTAGACGTATATATATCACAGACAAAGGCAGCCAATTTAGTTCACATTATTATCAGATGTCACGCCAACCCCTCTCATGTGATAGAAGCCATCCTATCATGCCAGCTAAGCACCTAAACTCACGTCGCATTTGCAACCCCGCATGATAGAGACGCCTGATTTTGTCATGGACCGAGAGCCGAGAGATGGCACCAGAGAGCGTAGTTTCCCCCTTGGAGGAGGAGATCACCCTACCATCCCCGCATCTCAGAAATCCCACCGGCAGGTGGAATATATGTCTGTGCACAGCTGCAGAATGGCAGTTCATTCTCAGCAGCTTACTCCACTACTTCCAGTGGTGGAGCTCTGTGCTAACACCAATGTCTTCGTTACCTACCAGATGCTCTTCAAGAATTTCACCAGAAGCCCCCAAAGAAGTCAGCACCCTTTTCCTACACCCACTGCCCGTCTGGTAGTTGTACCCGAGTCCCTTCTGGAAAACAAACATCAAGTTAGTTAGGGTTAGCCAGTATCATAGCTACCTAGCCGCATCTGCTTTGTTAGTTCATGCCCAGGTCCCCTTCACCTGGATTGCGTAGGTTAACTTCCGATACAGTTCTTGGTAAATTAGGAGTTAGTACTTGCCACCTTGTTATTCCTATCGGAATAAACACATTTTCTATTAACTTCTAAGTACTCATTGCTAAGGGTGACAGTAATTCCTATTTCCATAGAAATCAGCCCACCAGGGAAGTGCAGGAGACCGCAGCATTTCCAATCTATTTTCCAAACCAAGTGTAGGACTGCGGGCTCCCTTAACCGGGTGCACGTCCTCAAAACAATACACATTAGATGGCCACCCATACTGTGCACCTGGTGTGCAGTACAGTAAGAGCTCTAACCATTAGGTCGCAACTACAAGGCTGTTAGTCAGTCAGTCCAGTCACTCATCCACCGTGCTGAATTTTTGCCAGAAAGAGTGAAAGACTGAGTATGGAGTTTGGTCCACACCCACGTCGTTGTTGGACTCCCGGGGTAAACCCACTGCTCTAACCTTCGCCCTGAACTGTTGCCAGTTAGATTACTTGGGTATGACTCTGGTTGGCTCGGCCTCGGCTTGACTCAACACTTAGATAGGGTACTTCCTTGCCTGTTCCTATCTTGCGTGGCAGACCGTAGAACTTACCTATATGCCTTACACCCGTAGGAGTGGTACCAGGTTGTGTATTAGAAAGGCAGCTACCAATACCAAGCTTAACTGGGGCTGTAACCCAGCCCCAACTGCACTTTGCAGCATAACCTCCCCGAGAATGAGCTCAAACCACCAGGCAGTTGGAGAGGCCTTGCCTCCCGGCTCCCTCCCCCTCCTTATTTCAGCCCCTATTCAAGACCTCCGGAGAACCACGTAAGTTCATTCGGCACACTCCAGAGTTTGTACCAAGCTGCCAAACCACGTGCCCCAGGTTGTATACCGGCCAGGCTCCAGTGAACAAACCATAAGTCAATCTTGACAGCCAGCCATGTCTCTGACCGACACACCTAACACTAGCCCTACTGTGACCTTCCCGTCAATCACAGACATTGTGTGTCTAAGTTTTTGATGGCGACATTTTTTCCTTCTGCAGAAATTATATGTTAGTGTTTGATAATTTTATTAAGTAGTTTTGTTTATGTTCGAGGTGTTCCATTTTGCTCATCACGTGTGTAAACTAAGTTTCTATTTTTCTTGAAGCTTGTATCATGGTTTAGAATCAGTGTTAAAGTGTTTAAGTGGTACTTCGATTGATGCACATTTTCCAATGTTGGAGAACATGTATCTTATATTATGCAGTAATGTTCATACGGCAGATGACAGCATTTATAATAGCATGCAGAAGCCAACAGAAACTGTCAACATCTTATAAATTAGCGTGATTTTTTTAAATTATGTATTATGTAGCTTGTACAGTTGGCCAACTTGTCAGAGCTCGGTAAGAACGTGTTCACTTTATTTCGTTCTATTATGTTTGAAACAACTGGGGAACTCATAAAATTTTGGTCAAATGAACGAAGTTCTGAAATTTGTTCCTTTATTATATAATATGGAACTTAATTTTGCGTTCCTGTTCAAGATCATANAATGAACGAAGTTCTGAAATTTGTTCCTTTATTATATAATATGGAACTTAATTTTGCGTTCCTGTTCAAGATCATAAAGAAAAACTCGCGTGCAAAATTAAAAAAAAAATTAATTTAATTAACGTATTTGCAGCAACAACTCGGTGAGAATACAGCCATGTTCGTAATTTGAGAGATAAATTCTACCCTGTTAGTTTGGCTGTTTTGACTTATTTACATTTTGCAAGTTTGCAAGATGCTTGCTTTTTAATGTGAAAGTGAAACATGAGTGTGAAATTGCGTTTGCATGATAGAAGTAAACAAAACTGAATAATTTTTGCTGTAGACTAGTTTTGCAAAACAATTTGATTTGTTTCTGAAAACGGAACAAAACATAACTGTCATGCAATTTATGCCAACTGTTGGTAAAGACCTTAAGTGGTGCAAGTTATTCGTCGTCGAAAGTAGGGCGGCTCATGCAGGATAGTGAGTTAACTGTAAATTCATTTTTTTCTTTTTTTTCGTCAGTATCTGAATTGGCAAATTTCAAAAGTAATAAGCTTATTGATAAAATTGATTATTGTCCGTCCCAATAAATAAAGTGACTGCGGAGATAATCATTATTAGTTTCGGAATTTGACTTGGATAATGTCTTGTGACACGTGAACAAAATTTTGTATGACTTCGGCTTTGCTGTGCGCTTAGAATTGCAAATGATTAATAATAATGTGGAGCACTATATATTTCATGCAAGTAAATTCTTAAACTGTCTTTAGAACTCCCCAGTTCAACAAACTCATGAGCATGAGTCAAAATAAATTGTACGCCCCACCTAACTATGTGTCTTTTGTCTGTTCGTTAGTGAAAAAACTTTTTTTTTTTTTTTTCCAATAAAATTTTATGTTTAAGCTGTGTTTGAGNAATTATAGTTCAAGAGTGAGTGCAGTTATAATGAAGAGATTATTTGTTGTAAGGACTAACAATGACCTTACTGTAGGTACTGTCCGAAATCCCAGACAGCATTAAATGTGACAAAAATACCAATAGAAAGTATAAGTGGAAAGTCCAAGGAACTTTTAAAGTTCCTTTCTAGGAACTTGAACTGATACTAGTTCCTGTTTTTAAAAAGGAACTTAAACTGGAATTAGTTCCTTTTAACACTAAAGGAACTTAAACTGGAAATAGTTCCTTTCTGTGACTTTTTTTCCAAGCCCTGCATCCTTGACACGTGATGGTTTAGAAAGAGGGACGTCACGTCAAAGAGTGGGGAAGCTTTTACTTCTGCACCAGGTCAGTTGCGCAGGTTGGGGATGGGCTCTACTGTGGAGGCATCTGTAGTATGACCCGTCGTCCTCGCACTGGTCCCTTATATATTGTAGGGTGCGTCGGGCGCTTACTTGGTACAAAATCTTTGAGGGCGAGGTGATACCACCGGTTGTTGGACACATGGGTTTGGGCTAGCTTACCACTGGTGCCACTCCCTTTTGGCAGACACTGGGCCTGGCTGGTAGACTTCGGCTCCGGCTGGAGCGGATGGCTGAGCAGTCTGGCTCGGCTGTCGCCTACTAGTGACCGGGGAGCCGGTCGAACGGCACCACTCCCAAGGGAAAAGTGTACCCCTGGCGGAGTAGTTCGACATCGGGGTGAGAAGCTCCGGGAACCCTAACCGGGAGGCCAAATAGGTTCGCAGGGATGGTAGCAGAGTGAGGCTCCAGTAATTGCCTGGCGGCTCGTNATGAACGAAGTTCTGAAATTTGTTCCTTTATTATATAATATGGAACTTAATTTTGCGTTCCTGTTCAAGATCATAGAGAAAAACTCGCGTGCAAAATTTAAAAAAAAAATTAATTAAATTAACGTATTTGCAGCAACAACTCGGTGAGAATACAGCCATGTTCGTAATTTGAGAGATAAATTCTACCCTGTTAGTTTGGCTGTTTTGACTTATTTGCATTTTGCAAGTTTGCAAGATGCTTGCTTTTTAATGTGAAAGTGAAACATGAGTGTGAAATTGCGTTTGCATGATAGAAGTAAACACAACTGAATAATTTTTGCTGTAGACTAGTTTTGAAAAACAATTTGATTTGTTTCTGAAAACTGAACAAAACATAACTGTCATGCAATTTATGCCAACTGTTGGTAAAGACCTTAAGTGGTGCAAGTTATTCGTCGTCGAAAGTTGGGCGGCTCATGCAGGATAGTGAGTTAACTGTAAATTCATTTTTTTCTTTTTTTTCGTCAGTATCTGAATTGGCAAATTTCAAAAGTAATAAGCTTATTGATAAAATTGATTATTGTCCGTCCTAATAAATAAAGTGACTGCGGAGATAATCATTATTAGTTTCGGAATTTGACTTGGATAATGTCTTGTGACACGTGAACAAAATTTTGTATGACTTCGGCTTTGCTGTGCGCTTAGAATTGCAAATGATTAATAATAATGTGAAGCACTGTATATTTCATGCAAGTAAATTCTTAAACTGTCTTTAGAACTCCCCAATTCAACAAACTCATGAGCATGAGTCAAAATAAATTGTACGCCCCAGCTAACTATGTGTCTGTTGTCTGTTCGTTAGTGGAAAAAAAACCTTTTTTTTTTCTTTTTTTTTTTTCTTCTTCTTCAATAAAATTTTATGTTTAAGCTGTGTTTGAGTTTTGTACTTCACCATGTTAGATTTAAGTTGGGTACCATAACGTTTAATGCCAGCATTAAAGCAGGTTACAATCTTGGTTCTTTTTAATTCTACTCCTTTTAAAAGTATCTTTGTTTGGTTAGGTTGTGCCATGTACATTATGTTAAAATTATTGATGTAATGCTTACATACTCAGTATAAAATTTTCCAATTGGCTGTAGTGGTGACGGAGTGCACCGGAGTGTCACTCCGGTATTTTTCCAAGCAGCCAGAGCTTAGCTCCAGCACTGATTTTGGTGTTTAGAAAGAAAAAAAATTAAAAAATGTTCTTCCCTTTATGACATAGACACACACAGATCCAGATGGTCACAGTAAGGCCTTGTTCGAATTGGCAGATTTTGTTGTCGTAAGTTGCGAGCTATTTGTATACAAAAATTATGACGTGTACCTTTTTTATGCTCGTTTTTGCAATTTAAGCTGTGAAGGTTGCAGTTTTTATGTTTTTGTGATGCACAAAAAAACNACCTTTTTTATGCTCGTTTTTGCAATTTAAGCTGTGAAGGTTGCAGTTTTTATGTTTTTGTGATGCACAAAAAAACCAACTATTAAATTTAAAGAATTAAAATGAAAAAGTATTAGCTTGTCAAATTTGTAGACATCATTGGGANAAAAAAACCAACTATTAAATTTAAAGAATTAAAATGAAAAAGTATTAGCTTGTCAAATTTGTAGACATCATTGGGACGCTTGATATTAAGAAGATTGAGTTTCTTATTATATGTAGATAAATTGGAATATTTTTTCACATATATTTAAGAAATTTCTTGCAGTAGCCAATGACAAAGAATTTTTAACCTATATGGTTTTATTTCTATAAATTATTTTTATATCATGAAAAAAAAATCATATTTTTAACTCAGAGAACCGATTACACAAAAATCATGCACTGGAAAAAATATTTATATAATGAAAATTATCTCCATTATGTTGTCGACAAAATGATGAGTGTTTCACACCCCTAGTTCAGTTTCAGTTTCGTTTTGTGTTCCATTAGTTTGGGCGACATTGTAGACCACATTACTTTTCAGAATGCATTGTGTTTTATTGTTAGTCACTATATTACCTATTACGTTATCCTTTTCAAACAGTTCATTCATTTACAATCTATCACACAAAGAAAAACCTTTTTTTCTTGGAGAAGCAGAAATATGAATAGCTCCGGCACTAAAAATTTGGGAATACAGCCCTGATTTATATACTTTACAGTGTTGCAAATGAGGTCTGAAATTGTATGAACAACATTTTAAATGTGTTGTTATAATCAAAAATTGTATTTATGAAAAACTGGTAGCAATTATAGTTCAAGAGTGAGTGCAGTTATAATGAAGAGATTATTTGTTGTAAGGACTAACAATGACCTTACTGTAGNAATTATAGTTCAAGAGTGAGTGCAGTTATAATGAAGAGATTATTTGTTGTAAGGACTAACAATGACCTTACTGTAAGTACTGTTCGAAATCCCAGACAGCATTAAATGTGACAAAAATACCAATAGTAAGTATAAGTGGAAAGTCTAAGGAACTTTTAAAGTTCCTTTCTAGGAACTTGAACTGATACTAGTTCCTGTTTTGAAAAAGGAACTTAAACTGGAATTAGTTCCTTTTAACACTTAAGGAACTTAAACTGGAAATAGTTCCTTTCTGTGACTTTTTTTCCAAGCCCTGCATCCTTGACACGTGATGGTTTAGAAAGAGGGACGTCACGTCAAAGAGTGGGGAAGCTTTTACTTCTGCGCCAAGTCAGTTGCGCAGGTTGGGGATGGGCTCTACTGTGGAGGCATCTGTAGTATGACCCGTCGTCCTCGCACTGGTCCCTTATATATTGTAGGGTGCGTCGGGCGCTTACTTGGTACAAAATCTTTGAGGGCGAGGTGATACCACCGGTTGTTGGACACATGGGTTTGGGCTAGCTTACCACTGGTGCCACTCCCTTTTGGCAGACACTGGGCCTGGCTGGTAGACTTCGGCTCCGGCTGGAGCGGATGGCTGAGCAGTCTGGCTCGGCTGTCGCCTACTAGTGACCGGGGAGCCGGTCGAACGGCACCACTCCCAAGGGAAAAGTGTACCCCTGGCGGAGTAGTTCGACATCGGGGTGAGAAGCTCCGGGAACCCTAACCGGGAGGCCAAATAGGTTCGCAGGGATGGTAGCAGAGTGAGGCTCCAGTAATTGCCTGGCGGCTCGTGCTCTCTTCATTGGGGACTTGCAGCTGAGGGCTGGTGTAGATTGATTACTTAGGGGGTGGCGAGATGCGAGTATGGCAGCTGTCCTCCGGGAGTTCCTCCTGCTCCCTCGTCTGTGAGCAAACGTTGTGGACAGTCAAGGTGCTAATGTTCATCCTGTAGAGTGCGGCAGGCAACAAACCTCTAGCTAAAATATGCTCCAGAAGTACCTGGATCGAACCTCGTCAGGCCTGGCACCCCTCCGGCAAGTTTATGCGCTCTAGAGGGAATGGGTTGGCTGTCTTAGTTTGCCCAGATGCTTCGTCGTGTGTCTTTCTAGTGGTTGGGGCTCTACCGTACTTATGCACCGTATACCTTTACATACCGGGTCCACAGTATGGGTGGCCGTGGAATTTGTTCTTGTTTGTGACGTACATGCAGTCCTGGTTAGGGGCTACCCGTATTCCTACTCTACGTCGGAAACTTGTTGCCAATTCGTGTTCCCCTTCTGCTCCCTTCAGGGGTGATGTTGGGGTAAAGGCAAACGTTCACTACAGAGCAAGGAAAGACAGGAGTTAGCTTGACTAAGTGTTTTATTCCAGTGAGAATAGAAACACGGTGACCTATACTACCTCCTACCTCTACACACACTAAGTGTTCAACGGACTTTGTACAAGAGCATGACAGGTGAAGGGGTCTGTCGGCTTGAGAAGCCTGGCTTGAAGAGTTTATAATTAAGTAGTTGTGAAAACAACTGGACCCTAATTCTGGCTTGTAGTCCTGAGCACCATGTGTGGTGTACGTGTCGGGTGTGTTGACTTTTGATGACAAGTGTCGAGGGGGGGTAATGATGACTCTTTGGCTACTGTGATAAGGAAGGCGTCATCGGCTGAAGAACTGGTAGAAGACTGGGTGGTCTTGAATAGTCCTTAGAAGGACTGTTGCTTTGCGGTAGAGAGCCTTAGCACGACTTGTGTTGATACGAGCTACCTGTACAACAGGCGTTTCTGCCAAGCACACGTCATTATATTCCCCTCGGATTCGTGCCGGGCAGCGTCGCTGCTGCCATCTCTTGGTGGGGTGGCGGCAGGGAGGTTTTGCGTGATTGCGGGTGGTATCCGCCGCTCGCTTTGGGGCAAACTCTTGCATGTCCACGGCTGCTTCCCAGCGGGATTACAAGTGGCGGGGGCAATGGCGTTACTTCCTATCATTATGTGGGTGCTGGCCTTGTTGGTGGCCAGTCTGGGTTCAATTCCCTCGGGGCACATGTCGTGCACGTGATGATGCGGAGTCAATAATAATAATGCGTCAAACATCATAAAAATTTTCGTAAATAAACCCAATGACATCTTGTTTCTGAAAGGTGGCTTCCATGACCAAGGTTAAGGTGTCTATGGATCGTGAAGTCTCAGGTTGAAATCCTGGGTATGTCTAGAACTGTACACGATTAAGTGGAAGATGAGTTTAGTTTAATTGGTAAGCCATCCCATTTTTTTTTGTTCCAGCATAAAAGTGGAAAATTTTAATAAGTCTTACAAAATAAAAGTTATGAAAGTTTTTTTTTACATAATGTGTTTTTGAAGCTACAGATAGATTATTGCATTTTATTTGTGTATGAAAGAAAGGTTGCATAGCATTTCCATGAAACATGTGATGCTGCATACGTATCCCAAATGAGTGGCAATGTTGGTGGTGGCAGATTGTCGGAGCTGCGCCAGCAAAAGCAGAAGTTGTCGCGGCAGGTCCGGGACAAGGAGGAGGAGCTGGAGGTGGCAATGCAGAAGATAGACAGTCTGCGACACGACATTCGCAAGGCGGAGAAGCTCCGACGTGAGCTAGAAGCACGCGTGGAGGAAGCCATGGCAGAGACGAGCAAGGAGCGCAAATTGCGGGAGCGTAGCGAGGAGTATTGTCGTCAGGTGCGTACACAAGTGCCATGTGTTCTTATTGGAATGATAAAAAATGTTTTATATAATTGTGCATTTAAAGAAAGCAATAGTTATACATACCTTTAAAATAGGGTGCTGGTTCCGAAATTTGGATCGTACTGGATTACATGAAAAGTTTTTCTGTCAGCTTTTATTCAGTAATTTTACAATGTTTGTTATTGTTAATAGTATTAATATTGATCTATGTATTCATCTTCAATTTATTACTACTGCATATTATAGGGCATTATTTTTAAATCAAAGAAATTTAACAAAGAAAATAAACTAAAATCTATAATTCTGTAAACCAAAACCAAGCATAAAACATGGCAATGCACTAGCAGTGTTTAAATTTGACACATGTTTAAGCATTTTAATGTAATGGCTAGACATGAAAATGGCAGTTTAATTTTTGCTGAAATGTGGTGCTATTTTTCTTGGAAAACCATCCTTATTTTCCTGAAAACTTGGTGGGGGAAAAGAGGGGAGGAGGGTGAATGGGAGGAATTATAGGTTTTTATTTTGTGTATAATTTATTGGAAGTTATTTACCAGTGATATAATTATGAAGCACCATGAAAAATTTAATACGTAATATGATTAGCTTTATTGTCAAGTTTTTTTTTACTTTTTCTATTCTTTATAGACTACACACTAATAAGTAATTCTATAGGTGAAAATTGCTATAAAATTAGTAGAAGTGCCACGCTATAGATATAAAAACAACTCCTAACTTAAACAGAGAAATACATGACCAGGTATTTGAGAGTGTGTGTCGAACATATTATAATCATCACTAAGAATGTCTTCTGCTCGCTATTTTGTGCCGAATGCATTTTAAACAATTCAAACAAACAAGAAAGTGAGAATATTTATAATAATAACAAGAATATGAGGTTAAATACATTACAATTCAATTTACTAATACAGTGGAAACACTATCCATCGAACACAGATGGATCGAAAGTCTGTGTCCACAGAAAATTTTCTGAGGTCCAAACTAAATTCCTATGTAAATAATGATAAAAAAGTCAGTTTTTGCCAAACTCAAAATTTAATTTTTACCTCGTCGATCAAACCAAAATTTCTGTTGCATTGCTGAAAATTACATGCTCCAATCTTTTAACAACAAAGTATTAACAAAAAAGTATAAGTATCAACTGTATTCACCATGTCATACAAAGTCGGTTTACAGTATGTTATGTACACATGCACAAGTAATACTAATAGATATCACAAATCAAATAAAATTTCAACACGCATTGTTTTTACTTACGTTTCACTGACCTGCGTTTAGTCCTATTCATGTAATTTACTACTACTGAAATAAACTGTTGTTCATTTCGTCACAATGTTGCACTTAACTTGTACTTTGTTACAAAAAATAATAAATAATAACAATATATGTCTCAGATTACACATAATGTACACAAAATATAAAAAAAAATAATTTAAAAATGTGGAAATACAATACATATGTGTATGNAAAAAAAAAAAATTTTTTTTTAAATGTGGAAATACAGTACATGTGTGTTAGGAATATGTGCTGTATAAGTTTTATTAGACGTTCAGCAAGCAATTGCAATGTTTACGGTGGTGGCCATGTTGGTAACAAACAACTAGCAACCACAAGAAACAGTGGTGTCATATTTTCAAGATATAAATTTGCGATGCGACGTTGCCAACAACACTCACAAGTGTTTTCCTTTAATATTTTTACAAATGCATACATGTATAAATGTAACTCCAATAAATATTCCCGGAAAGTTAACAAAAAGGGCAACGCAAAATTAAGGAAACCCTATTTACTGCACTTTATCAATCACGATATTCAAAACACATTTTTATTTTTTACATTACGTTTATACTGACACCTGAAACCAGAGTTTCAGTAACCTAGGTTTTGGAAAGCAGAGTTTGTGTACGATATAAACACCGCCAAAGTGAGGTTTTGCTGTATCTCGATACGTGAGGTTCGTAATTCAAAATTTTCGTTGAATATTAGGTTTTGTGCGCTGTATAAAACTAAGAAATTACCAGCACACTCCTAGGCAAGGGGCACCCACGGACAAGTCGGTCAAAACCGTATTAACCCTTATGTCAGACGTCACCGACTCCCCTCCCCCTCCCACCTTATTCTCTTGTGATAGAAGTCAGCCAAGCAGCCCAGCACTGCCCCTAAGCTCACGGGAGCAATGCAACCCGCATATGAGGTAAACCGCCTCCCCTGAGAGTTGCGGCCTTTGCTGCTAAGGGAGGAGCGCCAGCACAAAGATACCAGAATACCCGACTAGTGGAAGGGTCCATGTAGGCGAGCAGACAGCACCTGTCTCCCCGGTTTTTACTCAGCAGATTACTCCACCACCGCTACCTTCAAGATATCTTCCAGGTCTTCAACCCGTGAAGAAGTCTTCAGCTCCCCTTAACACTCACTACCACACTGGTAGTGACACTTCGAGTCCCTTCTAGAAAACAGCATTAGAGTTAGTTAGAGTCAGTTAGTATTATAGCTACCTAGCCGCTTCTGCTCTCGTCTAGATTAGACCCAGGTCCCCTTCACCTGGTGTTACTGTAGTTTACTTCCTTTACAGTTCATTGTTCGTTAGAGGAGTTAGTACCAGCCGCCGTGTCTATTCCTCACAGAAATAAAAATGTGATCCTAACTTCCGAGTATTCATTTCTAAGGTGACTGTGACTTTAATCCCAAGTAGACGTTGGCTCCATCTACCACGTTGTTATTTTCGCCGGAGGGAGTAATTTGACTTAATTTGAGTGGTCCAGCCGCGGCTGGCTTTACACCTAGCTAGAGATCTTTGTCACCTGATCTTCCTTAGCGTGGCAGGCCTTAGTTCCTACCTCTATGCCATACACCCATAGGAGTGGTGCAAAGTGGTGAGCTAAGAGGGCAGCTACTGCCTCTGAGCCTAGCGTGAACTGTAACCTAGCGCCAACTGCCCTCTGCAGTCTAACCCCATGGGAACGATCTCAAGCCACCCGACAACTGGAGAGGCCTCAGCTCCCAGTTCCCTCCAGCTCCCTCTTTCAACCACCCACAAGACCGCCGGCGAGCCACATCCTATCGTCCAGAAATACCCAGTACCGCTGGGAATAGACAACCCTTGGTTCAGACCCAGCCGGACCAGCAGCCCTCCACGGGCCCCTACCAGCACCGCCAGCTGCAGCACCGCCTTCGCCCAAAGACTGGGCACGAGAGTTCCAGCCGGCACCAGCAGCAACAGCGGCCAAGTCAGGAGCTAACCCGAGCCATGCTCAATCCAGTGGCTGTGTGCAAACCAGTAGTGCGAAGGACCGTTAAGCCCACATCAGACTTTGTGTCATGCCGTCAAGCCATGCACCCTAGCTTATATACCGGCCGGGGACCAGTAAGCAGCCAATATAGTCTATCCAGTCATATAGCCTGTGTCTCTGACCGACACATTAAACCTTGCACTGCAGTGACTTCGTCGTCAGTCACCCGACATCACACGTCATGAGTTTACATGGCGCCCAACGTGGGGCCACAGTGCTTTGTTAATTGGTTAATAAAGTAGAACCAGGCCAGCACAACCCCTAGAACCAGTAAAACTAGCCAGGAGTTAAACCGAAACCAGCCAGACTTTGGGCAGTCGGAATACACTCCGTGGCACTCAATTGTAACTAGCCGAGATGTGCGAATCAAATTTGAGCCTTGCTGACCAAGGTGAAGCCATCACAGCAATGGAAGAAACCTTTGACAACCAACCTGAGAAGTGCAATATACCCACATGCCCTGGAGCAGGCGTTAACATTAATTGCGCACACTGTCAAAACAGATTCCGTTACCTACGCTTGGTGTAGAATGACTAACCCCGTTACAGTGACGTGCTGGAATACCGATGTAACGAATGTCGGACCTGCCATTCTGCCTAATGCAGCTAGATCACTTTCACCGGACAAGGGAAAAACACTGTAAGATGTATTATATGTGTGCAAACGTTTCTCAACAGGTATGCATTGTCTGGCCGGACGACAGAATCACAAGATTGGGCTTAGTATACATATGTGAGGTTTGCTAACATGCGGCAGATTACAGACCACATAATCCCGGCACTCAACACAGTATGACGTCCACGCAGGGTAGCAACGGGCCCCAACTTCCAGAATTTGCAAGAAGACCCTGCCAAGGACCTGGTAGCATTCACCCAGGAATGGGAGGAGTTTAATGAAAATGAAGTTCCAGTTAAACAATGGGTCATTAAAACCCAGAAACAGTTGAAAGGGAAGGTGTTAGACTGGTGGAACAAATATGGAGAGTTCATTACAGAATGGGGGCAACTTTGTTCTCGCTTTGCCACCCAGTTCTCCAGTTCTCAGGCGAGGAAGTATTAGCGCATTTAACTACCTAGTTCCACAGTCGAACCCAGACCACCGAGGAAGAGGTCGTAATTTTTATCAGGCGTAAAGTGCAAATCTACTGGAGAATTTTCCAGAAGGGAACGAGGAAAGCTGTGTACACAATGTTATCGAAACTACGAAATCTTATTCAACTTCCACAGCCGCAATGCATAAATGAATTAGTTGAGAGAACTCGCGAGACNTATCGAAACTACGAAATCTTATTCAACTTCCACAGCCACAATGCATAAATGAATTAGTTGAGAGAACTCGCGAGACCGAGCAAAATTTCAAGGCGCAGGCCATTCTAGGCAAAACACGCAGCTGTAAGAACCAGGAGGTCACTAAGCCACCCAAGCCGAAAGGGAACCCTCCTTTTCNATTCTAGGCAAAACACGCAGCTGTAAGAACCAGGAGGTCACTAAGCCACCCAAGCCGAAAGGGAACCCTCCTTTTCCCCTCACCCCTACGCTTCCTAAGTGCTGGGTTCTGTCCATAACGGCTTTTTAACTGGGACTCCCCAGTCAATCACATGCTTGCTGGGGGCAAGCGGGAGGAAGGGGAACAACAGGCGCACTTGAACCCCTGCAGCGCATGACAGAAGTTAAAGGACGCAGCCGGGGTGCTAAGCAGACCTTCACCAAGAAACACGGGCCCGTCTACATTCAAACATTAGCTGAAGAATACGACCCACCTGAATCCTCGCACATAGAAGTGGAGATTAATGGACGTCGGGCACTCACCCTCTAAGACTATGCAGCTATGGGGAACTTCTTACGAAGTAACTTGCTCACCCCTGCACAATGAACTNGGCACTCACCCTCTAAGACTATGCAGCTATGGGGAACTTCTTACGAAGTAACTTGCTCACCCCTGCACAATGAACTTCACTTCGCCCGCAAACCCGCCTAGTTCACATGGCACAGCACAACCAGACCCTTAAGGTTGAAGGCCTAGCTACTCTGACAGTAGGGATATACTGTCAAGTAAACAAGACAGAATTCGTAGTCTCACGTGACATTACTGAGGAGGTAATCTTGGGGCAACCATGGCTACGCNTCAAGTAAACAAGACAGAATTCGTAGTCTCACGTGACATTACTGAGGAGGTAATCTTGGGGCAACCATGGCTACGTCAACCACATTGCAATATGGATCACGGCCAACAACATGTCTATATTGGAGACAATCACAGGGTGACTGTCAACTGAGAACACAGCCCGGACATGCTGATTCTACCCCATACAGCGCCNTCAAGTAAACAAGACAGAATTCGTAGTCTCACGTGACATTACTGAGGAGGTAATCTTGGGGCAACCATGGCTACGCCAACCACATTGCAATATGGATCACGGCCAACAACATGTCAATATTGGAGACAATCACAGGGTGACTGTCAACTGAGAACACAGCCCGGACATGCTGATTCTACCCCATACAGCGCCNATATTGGAGACAATCACAGGGTGACTGTCAACTGAGAACACAGCCCGGACATGCTGATTCTACCCCATACAGCGCCCAAAGAAATTAATCACCAACTCGCAGAACCAAAATTTGCCCAGCTACAGTAGATATTAGCCAACCACATTGGAGTTTTCAGCTAAGGGGGATCACTACGCCAGACATGTAGTATCCAAGATGAAATTTGGCCCACCACTGTCTTGCCCGTCTACAACAGACCATACCACGTGTCCGTTAGAGGCAACACCTCATTATGACACAAGTCCAGGCAATGAAGGAGCAGGGGATTGTGGAGCCATCAGACTCGTCTTACAATTCCCAGGCGTTTCAGTCCCAACGAATGACAGGCAACTTAGATTCTGTGTGAATTACAATCTACGTACTTATTATTACCACCACCCCTACAGTACTACATCGAATACTAGTTTCCTGGGAGATAGGCTAGGCAGCTGGTGCCTGTTGTACGCAACGCTTACTGCCATCTTGCCAGGCATTATAACATATTGTACAAAAATGCCTAGTGCCTAAACGGGGCGTCTGTGGACATCCATTCTCTGACAAAAGTTGTTCCTCGTTACATTACCTTGTCGCCTCGGTGCTCATCCTTAGTGGGAATGGCAGTTGGAGGGTGGCGCCAAGGTACTTCCTCCCTGGGCGATGGTGAAGAGTGGTTGCCAACTNCTTAGTGGGAATGGCAGTTGGAGGGTGGCGCCAAGGTACTTCCTCCCTGGGCGATGGTGAAGAGTGGTTGCCAACTGAAATGGGTTTTTCTTGGGGCCTATGTTGCTGGTTTGGCCACTTCTATAATAGTGTGTTGTGCCTTAGGAGGCGCACTTGCTTGCGATGGGTGATAGAGACGTTATCGGGCCGAGCGAAGGTAGGTGGCTTCTTCAGCGGCGTTGGTGGCAGTGGAGAAACTGCACATGGCACGCGGTTCAAGATTNTCAAAGACTGGGCACGAGAGTTCCAGCCGGCACCAGCAGCAAAAGCGGCCAAGTCAGGAGCTACCCCGAGCCATGCTCAATCCAGTGGCTGTGTGCAAACCAGTAGTGTGAAGGACCGTTAAGCCCACATCAGACTTTGTGTCATGCTGTCAAGCCATGCACCCTAGCTTATGTACCGGCCGGGGACCAGTAGGCAGCCAATATAGTCTATCCAGTCATATAGCCTGTGTCTCTGACCGACACATTAAACCTTGCACTGCAGTGACTTCGTCGTCAGTCACCAGACATCACACGTCATGAGTTTACATGGCGCCCAACGTGGGGCCACAGTGCTTCGTCAATTGGTTAATAAATTAGAACCAGGCCAGCACAACCCTTAGAACCAGTAAAACTAGCCAGGAGTTAAACCGAAACCAGCCAGACTTTGGGCAGTCGAAATACACTCCGTGGCACTCAATTGTAACTAGCCGAGATGTGCGAATCAAATTTGAGCCTTGCTGACCAAGGTGAAGCCATCACAGCAATGGAAGAAACCTTTGACAACCAACCTGAGAAGTGCAATATACCCACATGCCCTGGAGCGGGCATTAACATTAATTGCGCACACTGTCAAAACAGATTCCGTTACCTACGCTTGGTGTAGAATGACTAACCCCATTACAGTGACGTGCTGGAATACCGATGTAACGAATGTCGGACCTGCCATTCTGCCAAATGCAGCTGGATCACTTTCACCGGACAAGGGAAAAACACTGTAAAATGTATTATATGTGTGCAAACGTTTCTCAACAGGTATGCATAGTCTGGCCGGATGACAGAATCGCAAGATTGGGCTTAGTATACATGTGTGAGGTTTGCTAACATGCTGCAGATTACAGACCACATAATCCCGGCACTCAACACAGTATGACGTCCACGCAGGGTAGCAACGGGCCCCAACTTCCAGAATTTGCAAGAAGACCCTGCCAAGGACCTGGTAGCATTCACCCAGGAATGGGAGGAGTTTAATGAAAATGAAGTTCCAGTTAAACAATGGGTCATTAAAACCCAGAAACAGTTGAAAGGGAAGGTGTTAGACTGGTGGAACAAATATGGAGAGTTCATTACAGAATGGGGGCAACTTTGTTCTCGCCTTGCCACCCAGTTCTCCAGTTCTCAGGCGAGGAAGTATTAGCGCCTTTAACTACCTAGTTCCACAGTCGAACCCAGGCCACCGAGGAAGAGGTCGTAATTTTTATCAGGCGTAAAGTCCAAATCTACGGGAGAATTTTCCAGAAGGGAACGAGGAAAGCTGTGTACACAATGTTACACTTATGCTGCTATCGAAACTACGAAATCTTATTCAACTTCCACAGCCACAATGCATAAATGAATTAGTTGAGAGAACTCGCGAGACNCCGAGCGAAGGTAGGTGGCTTCTTCAGCGGCGTTGGTGGCAGTGGAGAAACTGCACATGGCACGCGGTTCAAGATTGAGCTGGACGAGCTGGATGCGTACCCTCTCTTATGTGCCGCCTTCTCCTTCTTCCAGGTGTATACCTGGTTGACACCTGAACCACTATCTTTAGGACCCCAGCCTGAGCTAGCCCCTGCTTGGAAGCTTTGCCCCGCCCCGCCCAGCCCTATGGTGAGGTAGATAGTGTATGGCCAGTAAGGGATAGAGACAGCCTGATGGAGAGTAGGGTGTAGGGTAGGTGGCCTGACCTACTGACCTTCAGTCTAGTGGCTTGGCGAGCAGGACATCGTTGGCAGACCCAAGTACCAAACTAAGGGTTACAGTAGCAGGACTAGAGGCTATCTCTCCCGTTGCTCCCTGGCGAGTGAGACGTCGCTGACGGACCCAGATATCACGTAGATCAGGGCTCCTCAGGGGTTAGCCTATCGTTTCCAAGCAGGTGACCTAGCAAGCGAGGAGTCACTGGCAGACCCAGGCACTTACTGGAGGGGTGGTAGTCCAAGTTACAACTGGCCTAGTGTTGCCCAGGAAGACAAGCTTCCTAAGGTGCACTTTGAGACAGTTCCCAAAAGTTGAGATTGAGGATGGGTTTTGGCTCGTGGCTATCCCTGGAATAGTTTTACTAGGAGTGGTGACAAAACAGGAAATAGCAGGAGCAAGGTGTAGAATGGATAGAGTGCTGGAAGAGACAACTCAACCAAGTCAGATTTAAGTNAACAGGAAATAGCAGGAGCAAGGTGTAGAATGGATAGAGTGCTGGAAGAGACAACTCAACCAAGTCAGATTTAAGCCTGTTTTATTGATTGCTCAATCACACACACACAAACCAGCATGTACCCTGACTAGAGCTTGAAGGGCCTATCTTAGGTTGCAAACTTATAATTGACCTATTCTCGGATCTGAACCGTCGCGTCCCCACTCCTGATGGGGTTCAGACGCCATGTCTTACTCGAGTCAACTGCGGTTGCTTCGGTGTGCTGGCGGGCAGCAAGGCGACATCGTGTAGAGTAGAATTCTCGACAATGCTGCAAATTGCAGTGACGACTTGAGGAAGTCGGTTGACTCTCTGGTAGAGTGACATTCTGCGAAGNTCTCGACAATGCTGCAAATTGCAGTGACGACTTGAGGAAGTCGGTTGACTCTCTGGTAGAGTGACATTCTGCGAAGCTAGATGAGACGTCAGATGGCTCTGGCAGAGTAACGGCATGCTACTGAAGTGGCACGAGACAGTCTGGAACTGAGGACTGCGAGTCCTATTTATATACGCACACAGGGCTATTGCACTGGTGGCAGGGTGTGGTGAGAGAGAAAACACAGAGAGAAGAGACGTAGAGAGAGCGGCGGTGAGCCAGCGTAGATGGTTGAAGGCAGCGAGTTCCCCTTTTGCAGCCAAAGGCTGGAGGGGTAGAGAGCAGCGACATGATGCAAAACTGGTTGCGGGGCAGCAGGCGGCAACAGTTGGACCAGCCAACTCTGGCTTGAAGGCGCTCTGTTGCGTGTACAGCGTAATGGCTCTTCTTAGGAGGGGGCCGCGGCTGTGGCGAGGCTAGATGAGAGAATGACGTCGCTCGTGGCATGTCAACCTATCACCGCTAGAAGTTTGTCGCAAAGATTCTGTGACATCCTTTTAATATTTTAATATATATATACACAATAAAGAGACACGTGCACACGCATATATTAAAAAGATTTTACTCTTTAAAGCAGATGTTATTATACTTTCAATTTGTGTCATCTCAAATTTCAGTATAATAGTATGTAATATTTTCACTTGTGTAATTTTCTTTAATTCGTGCTTTTTAATTTTAAACAATTTTTTTCTTTTTCTGTTTTTNGTAATATTTTCACTTGTGTAATTTTCTTTAATTCGTGCTTTTTAATTTTAAACAATTTTTTTCTTTTTCTGTTTTTTCCTAATTGTGATTTGACCTTTTTTAATATATTACAGGTTACGTTGTAGTACATGAGCCATTTTCATTCCATGTGTAATTTCCCCATGCTCATCATTCATGTTAGTATTCTTANGTTACGTTGTAGTACATGAGCCATTTTCATTCCATGTGTAATTTCCCCATGCTCATCATTCATGTTAGTATTCTTAGTTCTATTCTTTAATAATTCGGTTTTTTAGTCCTGCCCAACAGATGAAAACCAACATTGAGACAAGCATGTGTTTGAATATGATTTTATGTATTTACTTGCACACACAGATGTACTATTAAATAAAACAAACATTATTTGTTATTAATAAAATGTTCATGTTCTTAACTTTAATCTACTGGGGAGCAATGCTGAAGTGGGGTTTACACTGTGGCAGATGGAGGAGGAGGCGGAGCGCATGCGGCAGCGCAGCTTGGGAGGGGTGGAGGGGGCAGCAACCAACCAGACTCATGCCACGCAGGAGATAGCACGCCTCAAGGCAGAGCTGGAGCGGCTAGAGCGGCAGTGCAGCGAGAGCCTGGCACAGCAGCAGAGCCGGCATAGCGCAGAGTGTAGCAGCCTGCGCGATCACCTCCAGGAGTCTGAGAACATGAGGGACACGCTGCAACGAGAGGTATGTCTTGTCCACCCGTATCCAGGCAATACTTTTTTAGAGTGAACAAATATAGCGCCCAACACAAGGCAGATAGATAGCTGTTGATGGTAAGAGTGGGGAGTTTTCTATCCAACTGAGCAGTATCTATTAGTCAAGTGACAGGGTACACATCATGTCTAGCAGGGGTTTGCAAGTACAGGTTTTTGAATCTGAGTAGTCTTTCAGTAATTTTTTTGAGAACCTAAATAGTTTGAGTTTGCTGTAGTCGNAGTACAGGTTTTTGAATCTGAGTAGTCTTTCAGTAATTTTTTTGAGAACCTAAATAGTTTGAGTTTGCTGTAGTCGCAAATTTTATAGAATAGTTGTTTGAGACATTTTTAGTATAAAATTAGTACTGCAATCAGCAAAACTGTATATTTTGATACCATTAATATGAAGTAATTTTTTAACATTAATAAAATTGGAAAAAAATCATATTATAATTATACATTTAATTTACTACCACGTTATTACTTGAGAACGCGAAGTACAAATAGATAACACTTCATGTATTAACTGTGTGGGAGTACTATTAGTGACATGCATGTTTAATTATTTTATTTTGTTGTGAATGATGTTATATCGTAATAATAAAATAAATTAACAATACAGTGATGTGTTTATAATTGCAAAGTACACTTGTCAAAATCATGGACTTTATTACTATAATTTCTATTACAGAATATGGATGTACTATCAACTCTAAAGAAAATGACCCTGGTAATAACTATTCCTTCAAAGTAAAAACGATTTTTTAGGTAACACACAAATTTTAATTAAAAATTGAAAAATTCAAAGAAATTGACTGAAAACTAATTTTTTCCCATTTATTTTGGCTGCTAAGTGAGATTCTCTTTGCCGCTCCTAAACAACTCTGAAGAAGGAAATATATAAAAATAGACACCACTTATGAACATGTACAATAAAATTTTGACGGAACGACCTGAGTAATAATGATTCCCTTGATGTAAAACCTTTTTTGGTGAATCATAAAAAATTTGGTTAAAGAATGGAAATATTTGAAGAGAATAAGTAGGCATTTAAGTTTGTTGCAGTTATTTTGGTTACTGATGGTTTTGATTTTTTTCGTTACTCCTGTACTACTCCAAAGATGGAAAGATGAACACCACTCTAACACACAACTTTCTGCCCTTTTCATCAAGGTCACCAATGTATAACGACGTATAATGTATAACGGCAAGCCTTCAGGCTTGCCGTTATTCAAGTTGTGGGTCAGAGTTGCCTAGAAACCACTTTTTGTGAGGCTGCGTATTAAAGACACTGGATTGAACTGCTCAAAGGAGAAATAAAGACTTATCTTTTTTTGACATGGCTATGATTAATTATAAGTTAATATCCAGATACATTATTTTTCTCATANAGTACAGGTTTTTGAATCTGAGTAGTCTTTCAGTAATTTTTTTGAGAACCTAAATAGTTTGAGTTTGCTGTAGTCACAAATTTTATAGAATAGTTGTTTGAGACATTTTTAGTATTAAATTAGTACTGCAATCAGCAAAACTGTATATTTTGATACCATTAATATGAAGTAATTTTTTTAAAGTAATAAAATTGGAAAAAAATTATATTATAATTACACATTTAATTTACTACCACGTTATTACTTCATAATGCCAAATGCAAATAGATAACACTTCATGTATTAACTGTGTGGGAGTACTATTAGTGACATGCATGTTTAATTATTTTATTTTGTTGTGGATGATGTTATATTGTAATAATAAAATAATTAACAATACAGTGATGTGTTTATAATTGCAAAGTACACTTGTCAAAATCATGTACTTTTTTACTATAATTTCTATTACAGAATATGGATGTACTATCAACTCTAAAGAAAATGACCCTCAAAGTAAAAACAATTTTTTAGGTAAAACACAAATTTTGGTTAAAAATTGAAAAATTCAAAGAAATTGACTGAAAACTAATTTTTTCCCATTTATTTTGGCTGCTAAGTGTGATTCTCTTTGCCGCTCCTAAACAACTCTGAAGAAGGAAATATATAAAAAATAGACACCACTTATGTACATGTACAATAAAATTTTGACGGAACGACCTGAGTAATAATGACTCCCTTGATGAAAAACCTTTTTTGGTGAATCGTAAAAAATTTGGTTGAAGAATGGAAATATTTGAAGAGAATAAGTAGGCATTTAAGTTTGTTGCAGTTATTTTGGTTACTGATGGTTTTGATTTTTTTTCGTTACTCCTGTACTACTCCAAAGATGGAAAGATGAACACCACTCTAACACACAACTTTCTGCCCTTTTCATCAAGGTCACCAATGTATAACGACGTATAATGTATAACGGCAAGCCTTCAGGCTTGCCGTTATTCAAGTTGTGGGTGAGAGTTGCCTAGAAACCACTTTTTGTGAGGCTGCGTATTAAAGACACTGGATTGAACTAATCAAAGGACAAATAAAGACTTATCTTTTTTTGACATGGCTATGATTAATTATAAGTTAATATCCAGATACATTATTTTTCTCATACGTGAATGTTATTAGGACGACAGGTGATGTGAAAGCTTTGTGTGTTATTATAAACAAAAACATTTTACACAAATTTGGGTTTTTAAAGCTCTTTTCCTACAATTTGATCCTAGGAAACCAATATTCCTTGCTTGGGTAGCCTCAGAGGTGCTGCTAAACATCTTTCATTAATAAAGAGTGATCGGAAGTTAAAATATCTGCATAACAGAAGAAGGGGAAAGGTAATTGGGATTATTTACCTCCATCTCATAGAAGCGGAGTAAATCAATATTTACAGTCTAGGAGTTCCTCAAAACGGTAGGCATGAACACACATTCCCATCTCAAAATTGCCATAAAAACAAGGCTGCTATTAGTCTAAGATGCAGCGTCGGATGTGTTATGTGTTTACAGTTTGCTAGCAAATAAGACATAATTTGTTCACTAAATAATGTTTTCAAATGTAGGCGTGACCCAATTAAAATTATTCCTCAGAACTGCTGATGTGAACACACCTTACTATCAAAATTAGCGTAAAACTGGGTCTGGAATCGGTTTAAGAAGCTTCGCTCAATGATACATTTATTTTACAGGTTGCCTTATAATAAGAAGTTATTCATTTGCAAAATCATATTTTAAAATGTAGCCATGTTACAATTAAAATTATTTCTCAGAATTGCTGATATGAATGCAGATTATAGTCAAAATTAGTATAAAAATGGGCTCACGAATTGGTTTTAAGAGTGACACCAGAGAGGTTTTGTTTACATTTTGCTAGAAAATAATAAGTCATCCGACCACGTAATAATATTTTAATATGTAGTCTTGTTCAGATTAAGATAATTCCTCAGAACTGCAGACATGAACACAGATTACCATCTAACCAGTGGTAGGCAAGTTTCAGTTTTACAGCTTCGAGTCAAGTCGAGGTAATGTGTACGAAACTCAAGTCCTGTCAAATTGAGTTCAGTATAAAATTTTTGTAGTTAAAATCGAGTTTGCATCATAAATGTAAATGTGTACCATACGTACACTGGCATAACGCCTGCTCCTTATAACTTGCTCACCCTTATATAGTTATGGTTTACGAAGAATAATCCTTTGCCTGGTTAAGCGATTCATATATTTATGTTTTCCCTCCCGTGGTCAAGTGAAAAACTATGGCATAAACGGTAATGTCAGCCTTGTAATGCTGATGGAAAAAGATAAAAAAAAAAGAGAGCTTTTACAGGGGTGGATTTGGAGGGTAGCTTTTAGGAAGCAGTCCACATTTAAAGTGTTAATTTATAGTTGTCTTTTTTTTTTTTTTTTTTAATACACAGGTTTTTAAAATTGGCATTACATGAGAAAAATAAAATCTTTACCATGTTTATGCGTATTTCTACTAAAGGTGTGATGTGACATAAGCTAAAAAGACCTCTTTCATGTGTAAATAAGTCCTGTTGCACGTAATTTTGTTGTGCTAAGACTGTACCTGTCAAGGTTGCTTGCTGGGACACAGCTTGTCCAGAGCGAAAGCAAAGGAAGCTGTTAGCATATTGCATTTACATTAGAATATCCACCTACAGTGGACTTTAAATTTACAGAAAATGCATGTACCGATAAACCATATCCACAGTTAATTTTTAGTGGTCCTGGCAAAACTCGCATATAAATAATGATAAAGCTACCTGCTTCTATCGTTTATCAGATGTTGCATCGATCAAAATAACTTTCTGTCTCGTCTCCTAAGATTTCCTTTAACAATAACTTTTTTTAAGCAGGTTGTTTATGCAAACGTCTAGCAACTAGATGTGAAATACGGCATGTGTGCCGCCGTTTATCACTGCTCTGTGGCGCGTGGTCTTCCCATTACGTCTGCGGCGCGGTGTGTGTCTGGCTTGCTACCTCCCCTTACACGCATGATGAAAGGGGAAGCAGTTACCTAGCGACCAGCATGGCGACTTTGTGTACTCTTTCTCTCCTTTTTCTGTCTCTCTCACCCGCTCATCTTTCTTCCTCCCCTTACATGTCTTCAAGATAGGAAGCTGTTGTCTAGCAAGAAAAAATTGTGTCCTCTTATCTCAGCAGCGCGCGCTTGCCTTCACTCCTTACACACCTGGTCCTGGCGGTGAAGCAAATTAAGTGTGCCTGGTGATCGTAGAAATTTTATCAGATTATCCTTTTCCCGAAATAGTTGCAGTTATCATCACTAGTATTTCAAATCAAATAAAATTAAGCTTACTTTCCATTTTTTGTCAGAGTCTTGACTTGACTCAAAAATCTGAATACTGGCAGATCCCTAATGCCAAGTGGGCATAGGGTACAAATATCATCAAAATGAAGAATTGATGGAAATAATAACCTTATTAAGGATAAAAATGTTCTCCAAGAAGAACTGTCCCACTTCTGTTCTACCCACCACATATTTTTCATAAAGATATATAGGGCCGTATTGTGTGTGTACATTTTGTAGATTTAAAATAATTCAGCTTATCAAACACAAAAGTTTTATATGTATTTGCATGTAATTAACTGTGATGGAGTAAGATCAAAATGAATTTGTCCCTTATTTGATTTTGTTATTTTACCAGCCAACTTCACACTCTTAATTTGTAGCAGACATATTTGCTTTTGTTACATTTACGATTTACTTTATTCACGTCATTCATTCCTCTGCTTGGTAATAATGGGAAAACTACTATCAGAAGGAAACAGTATCCAATTTAACGACCATCTGTCTTGTTATATGTGAGCCACTGTTTCAACAAACTCCAGTCCACCACCACCACCACTGTCATTATGAAGGTGTTCTCAGTTGAATGAATAGTAGCTGGCGAGCCACCAGTTTTTATCCCTATTGATGTGGATTCTTCATACTTCTGCAGGTGCACCTGGTGAAAGAGAAGCTGGATGCAGACAGACTGGAAGAACTGACGAGCAACGAGGAGACAATAGCGGAGTTGAAGAGGCGGCATGAGAGGGAGAAAATGATGCTGCTGGAGGACAAGAAACAGCTGATGATGGACCTGGAAGCGGTGAGAACTTTTACACTTTGAGGAACGATATCTTGTTACCTACACATGAACAGAAGCTGTATGTTGGTGGTGTAAAATTCTTTGAAAACTCAAATGTTAGTCGATTTTTCTTAAGCAGTTTTAAATGTCTTGACAAAGTACAAGACTGATCAAACAAATTTGACTTTCGCAGTCAATATGCATTACATGACCTAGTGTACACTGGTCAGATTATCCCTTCATCCTTAATGTTGAAAAATTTTTAATGTTTTCATGGAAATATGTACTGATTAAAACTAATGAATAACAAGTTCCATCTAGGTGTGATTCAAATTCTTACAAAAACACTAAATTGATATCCTAATAACAACATGTACAATTTTTGCTATAAAATTTACTGGATAAATGAAAATATTTTTATGAAGAAATGGTAAAATTTTATTTACGAAATTAGCTCATTTTATTTGCCATTAATGTAGGGCACTGACCATTAAACCTGGGGTCCTGGTGGTATTTTCAAAGGCATGTAGAACAATGTAGAATACATTGTTACTTGAGAAACAGTATATGAGTATTCACAGTTTTTAACATGCAAATGTGTAGTCATTTCATCAGTATGCAGTTTGAAATACAAGGAAAATTACCATTTGTTGCCTTGTATGTATTCAGTTTTTAAATTACTTTCTTCCCTTAACTAATGTATAATTCCAGTAATAGATTTTATTACTATATTATTTTATCATTTAAAAATGTGGTATTTATGTCTATGATTTTTTTAATTGATACAATAGTCCTTATCTTGTTCTTGATTAATTTTAATGGTGAGTTAAAACAATAAATTATTATAACAAAATCCAGTTATAAAGGAAAAATTGTTTTGTAACAGTTGACAGATAGTATAACACAGATCCAGAATGAAAGGCGACAGCTGGAAGATGAATATGAAGAGCTTAGAAATAAGAAGGAAGCAATAGCACAGTGGGAGGCACAGATCAGCGAAATCATTCAGTGGTAAGTTTCGCACTCTTTAAATTAACTGAGTGAGGTAACAGAATTGTAACACACTGGACTCACATTCAGAAAAACTAGGGTTTAATTTTGCCGCTGAGCTACCCTAGCTTTGGTTCTCAGAAGTTACTCCAGGCAAATGGAGGGATGGTTCCTTACAGTTGTTAATGGTTGCTTTCTTCACTTTTCCTGATCAGACTTTTTTAATACCATTTTTAATCACATAATTGTTGCACATTTTATACAAAAATTTTTTTTGGACATTTGGGGGTGAGGCCATAATGGAAAGAAAGTATAAATTTTTAACACATCCAAATTTAACACTTTCTTTTAATTTACCCCTAGTTTTTGGGTTTCATTAATTTTTTTCAGCTGAAATTTCCCTATTTTTACACTTTACCTTGCACAATTTTTTCCTGGACCCTTAAAATTTTTTAAAAAGTGGTTTCAATGTAAGTAGTTATACACTTAACTAAAAAACATTTACAGCACCTATTTTAATCTTAATGTTAGGTAATTATATTACTGGTCAGCAGTCAAAAATTCATTCCTTGTAATAAGTGACATAGATTATTGCAGGACTGACATGTGTATGGATTTGATCTGTTTTTACATATTTTTATATCATAAAATATATTAAAGGATTTAAAGTCAAAATCACTGATTTTTTCATACCATTGCACACAGAGTTGTTTACAAATGAAAGGCTGGAGTCATAGATCCGTATGCAATATGGATGCCAGCATTGGAATCTTCAGTACAATGAATACCCAAGCGGTAATAATTTTAACTACACTACAATCGAGTGTACTGGTTTCACTATATAAAAGAACTGAAGTATAATGTTTACAGTTATTAATAACCTAATATTTGTTTTTTATTTAAAATTTTTATTTGATGTTTATAATTTTAACATAATATTATTGTTAGCCAAAGATAGTTATTTTTTATTTTATTTTTTGCATAAACATAATTTTAAATCCCTGACGTCATTATAAAATAGTTGGCTAATTAGAGTCCCAGAAGCAAGTTCAGAGTCTAGGAAGTCTTGTCATGCAAGAAGAGGGCTAGAACTACTATTAATAATTTTGATTAAAGGTTTTTACAAATTCTTTGAAGAAGATGCATTGGCCAGTGCCAGGTGTTGTAGGCGTCATAGTGACAATACAGTTTCATTCAGGTGACGCCATCCATTTTACTACGTTGGAGGGGTCTGTAAAAGCATTCTAACGTGCTATCAAGAACTGTGAATTGCAGTTCTACGTAATTACCTTAAAATTTCTGCAGACTCAAAAAATGTTTTGACATATTTAACGAGTTATACCCAGTGGTCCAGCTCTTCGACTGTCGCTTGGGAAGCCCACCTTCCCGAATAATACCAGAGCAGTTGCCGCTTTGGACTATCACCCCCTCCAGTACGTGCCTGGGTCCACCAGCGACATCCCGCTTGCCAGGTTACTTGCTGGAGAACGATAGGCCAACCCCCAACAAGGAGCCCTGTTTCTTTGTGATGCTTGGGTTCACCAGTGATGTCGCGCTCGTCAAGCCACTTGACTGAAGGCCAGTAGTTTATGCTGCCTACCCTTCCAACAGCCTTCTCCCTATTCCCATTAGGCTATGCCTACCCCTATTGTACACCCACTATCCACCCCTCTGTACTGTCACCCCACTTATGCGTCGTCATAGGGCTGAGCAGGGGAAAGCAGCCAAGCAGGGGCTAGTCCTGATTGGAGTTCTGGAGAGCTGAGATCCAGGTGCTAACCGGGTGTACTCCTGGAAGAAGGAGGAAGCTACACGCCAGAGAGTGTCAGCCAACAGCTCAGCCAGTTCATCACAGAGTCTCATCTGGCACGTGCCCCGTGCCGTGTCACCATTACCGCCTCCGCCGAATAAACCACCCACCTTCACCCATCTGGTCAATGTAGACAAGGTGGTTAAATTGCTTAGTATAACACCGGCATACACCCCGACGAGAGTGTCCACATGCCCTATTCTAGCAAACGCTTCTCCCAAGGCCCAACACACCATAATAAAAGTGGCCAAACCCACCACTGTAGGCCCCAAGGCAACATACCCCGTCAGAGCTGTGACTAGTGCTTCTCCGTCACTTGGG
>NQII01001216.1:385788-434535 GCA_002778355.1 Clitarchus hookeri
AAAATCTTTGCAAAACTGTTTCCTGCTTTGAGCCCATGTAGAGTGTAAATTTTTCTGCTTGGATTTTTAATATTTTCTGTTATGTACATAGATTGTTTTTATACTGTAGTTCTTCTGTATATTTTAAATTATTATTTTAAAGCCGTTGAACTGCAATTTTAGTTAATGTTTTATACATTTCGTTCCATGGCGCCAGTTAGGTGGAGTTAAACTTTTGACTCTAGATCACTTGACAGCATACTATTTACATACTTGTATATATAGTTTTAAACAAATAACATCCTATATTACTAAAATACAAATGCAGTAGTATTATTTCATTTTTTACTAGACAGAACAAAATATTACCTTAGACTTTTCCCCAAAAAAAAATTGTTGCCTACAGTATTAGTAGTAACAGACCTCAAAGTTGGTCACTTTCTCACTTTGTCACTTAATTTTACATAAGTCACTTTTTATCATTTATTGATATTAATTGGTCACTTTTTTCACTAATAAGACAGTGAAGAGTGAAATTTGGCTGTTAGTTCATTTTCCTTTTCAGCACAGTTTCTCTATCACTTCATTAGCAAGTGCTTTGCCAGTAGATATTGATGTTGACACACTGGTGGATGAGTGAAAGATCCTTCAATAAAAGGATGTATGTAATACGTATGATGGTATTGAAAACTGTTGGTCTTGGTTTTTATATCTGAAGAACAACATGGGACATACAAATATTTAAATTTCATACTTGTAGCGAAAAGTACTTTGTGTCCCTCTCATAGAAGTGCAGATTTAGAGTACAACTTCTCAGTTTCCAGTGAGTTTCTGACTGAAGACAAAGGATCAGCGAGTGAAGGAATGCTTAATTCTGCATTGTGTGTAAAAAGCATCATGAAGTTGATCCAAATGAATCTACAATTGGTGCAAATGACAAAATAATGGTTGGTATTTGCTCATACACATTAAAAATACCAGATTTACTTGGAAGCTGAAAAAAAGTTTCATGAAGAGGCAATTATTAAACAAATACAGGAGGAAGAAAGAAGGAATACAGAGGAAACTATAAGGAAAGCTATATTGTGACAGCGGCCATGTACTCCCGAGGGCTCTCATAGGAAGACCTCAAGGACATCTGCATTCAGCTCCACACAAGGTGCCCAAAATCTGCTCTTGGCCATCAATCCAAATATCGTACAACTTCAAATGATAGGATTATGCAAGAAAATAAACTGAAAATACTTAAATAAGCAAAACTTAATTTAGTTTCCATTATTATATGTATGTTTAAAAAAGGCAGAAAAGGAATAGAAAGGAGACACTGCATCATTTTTTTGGAGAAAGGAAATTGGTAATGATTTCAGATAATTTTTCCAAGAAACCTAAGAATGTTCAAATGTTTCAGTGTACTGTTTTGTTTTTAATTGCTATTTAGGAAGCCAATAATTGGTTGTAATTGTTACATATTTATAGTCCTTCTAAACTTCAATTAAATTGTATTGTTTTTCCTTGTTAAATTAAGGATACAATATTTATTTTTAATGTGATTACACGTGTGGTTTCTTCAAGATTATTTCTGTAACAAAACTGGGTAAGAGAATTGACAAATATTTATTTGTCTGTATGTGTGTGTCTATATATGTTGTAACCAATTAGGGTGTAATTTTAACCAGTGTTGATTTATAAAAAAAAAATACTTAGATGGGAATTGTATTGTATTACAGTGAATTGTTTATCCATCGTTTCTCAGGGGACTGACAAAATATCTCGATACATGTGGACTTTCAATGAATGTGTGCTTGAAATGCAGATAAATCAAAAATGGGACCACAGAATATCTTCCATGGATGCAGACATTCAATCCATGTGGGTTCCGAAACATAGAGGTTCCACTGTAAAATACTCAAATTTCACTTGTAGCTCTGTGTGTGTGCTACAACTCTGCAGCGTGGTTCATAATTTTGTTAGACTGTTGTTTTGGTATGAACTAGATCACTTTCAGCACTAGTCGTAAATATCAATAATTAGTAATTAGTATTACCAAATTGAATATTTTTTTTGTTGTTTATCAGGTGTTTTTTTTTTCTTCTTTCTTTAGTGTCACTTCTAGTTACTTTTTACACTTTAAACATCACTTACTTACCTCTAATTTTTGTATGTAACTAACCACTTTAAGGCCTATTGTAAAATTGTGGACTAATTAAGTTATTTCAAATTTTTAAAAATAACACAATGTAATGCATCTATAGATATGTTGTTATAAAAATAATATCTGTTTAGCCTGTCTTTGAATTTTAATTATGAAAATTGTTGTTGTTTGGCCTTTACTATCATAAAAGTTACATGGATTGTTAACTTCGCAATGTTCTCACTAACCCATTTCTTTTTCTCAGTTTCTAAGTAACACAAAATACTTTTCCTGTGATCTTAACAATTGCTTGTAACTTTGACACATGTTTCGAACATGTGTATTTCATATTCCTTTTGTTGCATGTAATGTCCACTGAAAAGAAAATAATTAATTATTTCATCTTAACGTTAATAATATTAATAACCATGTATTTAAAGGAAAATAACTGAAAAATTTACTCATTTCTATTTAGCCTTTTTTGCATGAAACGCAAAGGCTTGAATGTGAATTTGACAGGCAAACTTTGGCTGCATGTTCAAAATGCACATATGACTTTATGATCTGAAATGATTAAGTGCAGCCCTAGAAGCCTTTGAAGTTGGAGCTGAAGGGCTACATTATTGTAAAAAATCATAGAAAGTTAGTATCTACACTGAAGAGCCAAAAAAAACTGGTATAGGCGTGCGTATGCAAATAATAGATGTATGGAACCAATCAGAGTAACACGATGCGGTCGGCAGCTAGATCGGTTACTGCTGCTACAATGGCAGGTTATCAAGATTTAAGTGAGTTTGAACGTGGTGTTATAGTCGGCGCACGAGAGATGGGACAACCTTTGAGTGTTCACGTACAACCATTTCACGAGTGTACCGTGAATATTGGGAATCCGGTAAAACATCACATCTTCGACATCGCTGCGGGCGGAAAAAGATTGTAAAAGAACGGGACAAACAATGACTGACGAGAATCATTAAACGTGACAGACGTGCAACCCCCTTCTCAAATTGACGCAGGTTGGATTTGTGGACTGACCTGCAGGATTCATGGTGTGAATTGCCTCGTGCATACCTTCAGACATTAGTCGAGTCCATGCCACGTCGTCTTGCGGCACTTCTGCGTGCTCGTGGGGGCCCTAATCAGCAAGCGCACAGAGACCTGCATCCCCTTAAAAATCTATCACCATAAAAATAATTGAAGTTACCGACTTTTATATTACATTAAATTTTGTGGAGTGGAGTGGAGTTGAGTCGATTGGAGAAATTTGGATGGCTCTTAACATTGAGGTCTTGAGAGCCGAAGAGGGTGAAGTGATGTATGGAGCAGCACCAGAATGCAAGGGTGTGGTAAANTTAACATTGAGGTCTTGAGAGCCGAAGAGGGTGAAGTGATGTATGGAGCAGCACCAGAATGCAAGGGTGTGGTAAACGGGAGATACCAAAGAAAACCCACCAACCAGCAGCAGCATCATCCTACATCATTTCCACATGCAAATATCCAAGAGCGACCCCGCAGGGAACCGAACTCGGTCACGTAGTTGGGAGGTAAGTAGTCGTAACTACTACACCACTGCGACCCCTTTTTGTGAAGTGAAAGCATGATTTGTTACCCCACTGTTTTCAAAGAATTGCAGCATAAATTTAACAGTGTAGTACTGCATTACCTGTTTGGTGGGTAGTGTATACACAATACTCAATGTGATAGGGCTGCTGCACGTCATGGGTGCCGATTCCTACGGGAAGTATACCACTACGAAAGTATTGTGGAGAAATTCTTTAGTTTATAGCAAATGTGAAACAGTTACGTACTGTACAAAATGTTATGTTTTGGTATGTTGTTTTCATGCATGAAAACATGCGAGTATTGTATGTCATTAAATATTTTCGTTGAAAATAAGGAGGTTACCATGTGAATTTGTGCAGAAATGTTTTAAACAAAAAATAGGCAATTACATCACATTTTATTACTGAATGGTAGGGTACAGCGACAACATTTGAAATCTTGGAAGTCAGACAACAAGTAAAACACAATATTCACAGAAGGAGCTTTCCATAANTGTTTTCATGCATGAAAACATGCGAGTATTGTATGTCATTAAATATTTTCGTTGAAAATAAGGAGGTTACCATGTTAATTTGTGCAGAAATGTTTTAAACAAAAAATAGGCAATTACATCACATTTTATTACTGAATGGTAGGTTACAGCGACAACATTTGAAATCTTGGAAGTCAGACAACAAGTAAAACACAATATTCACAGAAGGAGCTTTCCATCATTTCTGAATATGCCAACCATTTAAACTCATCTAGCCACCTCAGCTAAAATGATCTGGAGTGTGTTTGATCTCAGGTAGTTTGCTTGGGAAATTTATAATTATTGCAAGGAATCTGTATATTGTTCAAAAGAACAACTTTTTTGTCATTGTTAAGCAGTTTGACTTAGTAATTGCAATTGCCAGAGTAACTTTAAATGCTATACACATTATTAATTGTCTCACATAAATTATGAAACCCACCTTCATTATTTACAAACTGAGATTCTATTGAAATTTCTCCAAATACAATCAGTCTCCCCCCCTTCCCCCTCATGCATGCAAAAAATCTTTTTTTTTTCTCTCTTCCTCCCCTTAAATACATCCCTATTAGAGGGTGTATTCCCTGAACAATGGATATGTCACACTGGTGTCATTGCCTGCCTGCCATTATTAGTCATTCTCATTCTGTTGGACATTTTCATGCAGGGTGAAGCTTAGTTTACANTCTGTTGGACATTTTCATGCAGGGTGAAGCTTAGTTTACAACGCCCAATAGAGTGTGAAGGTAATTTCATCACACTGATAGTTGCAAATGTCACACTGTCTTTCTCATACATATGTTTTAATATCATTGCTACGGTACATCACTGTGAATTGATGCCCTCCTCTAAAATGTGTCACTTTCAGTCAACTGAAATGCACTGTCAATTATTGTTTGCTCATAACACTTTAGTTCATGTTTGTCTTGTAGGAATTGGTACCCCCAATATGNAGAGGGTGTATTCCCTGAACAATGGATATGTCACACTGGTGTCATTGCCTGCCTGCCATTATTAGTCATTCTCATCCTGTTGGACATTTTCATGCAGGGTGAAGCTTAGTTTACAACGCCCAATAGAGTGTGAAGGTAATTTCATCACACTGATAGTTGCAACTGTCACACTGTCTTTCTCATACATATGTTTTAATATCATTGCTACGGTACATCACTGTGAATTGATGCCCTCCTCTAAAATGTGTCACTTTCAGTCAACTGGAATGCACTGTCAATTATTGTTTGCTCATAACACTTTAGTTCATGTTTGTCTTGTAGGAATTGGTACCCCCAATATGNAATGCACTGTCAATTATTGTTTGCTCATAACACTTTAGTTCATGTTTGTCTTGTAGGAATTGGTACCCCCAATATGTTGCAGCCGTCTCATGTTAAGTGGGGTGCATGAAGCCTATCTATCCGGTATTGCAGTACTTTCTCAGAAACAATGGGGTTTAGCTTTGTGACACAAAGCACACTTTTTAACCAATTTTGGCAGATGTAGTAAAGAGCCATAGTTAAAAATTCCAATCAATCATTTGCAATACAAAATTTAATACAAAATGGTGACAACCACAGTTTGAGGCCAGTTACACCAACGTGGAATGATGGTGCACTGGACCAGTATCCCTCTAGAGACTAGGGAAATGGAGTCTCCTTAATGAGGATTTTAAGGGCGCCATATGGGCCGATGCATCTGAACCCTGGGGGCGTCTGACATTGGCTCACCAGAGCGCGTAGCTGAGTACTGCGGGTTATGCTATCCCTTTTATGTCCCTCCTGGTGATAGGGCGTTTAGGAATAGCTGCAAGTGCACAGTTATGCACAGTTAATGATGTTACTTTAATTTCAGAGGATAAAATTAAAAGAAGAATAAAGAATTATGATTTTAGAGGATTTAGTGGGTGTCCTGTAGGCGCATGCACAACCGTAGATATGGTTTAAAACTAAGTAGCAGCGCGGGGGATGACAGGTTCTAGCGTGGTCCGTCCAGGAAGGAATCTACTCTTCCTAGGGTTGGTGCCTTGGGGTAGACCCCTGCTGGAGTCCTATTGATCGATCGGCGCTGCAAAGTTCACTTCACGGTGGATAGTGCTCGGGCCTATAGCGACTTGGGGAGAGAGCCCTCTGATCCCCCTCGGTGAGAAGTTGAGTGAGCGGCGTGACCAGCTACAGATCTCTACTGCCACTCCGGGTTCACAGAGTTCCCCACACAAGGATGCTACGGCTCTCGGTAAGCGGCGTGGCCAACTTCTAGCCTGAGAGTCGTAGTGACCTAATATGTTTGTTCTCTTCAAGCCTCAGAGAAAGGTTCTCTCTCCCCTTGCCACAGTGGCGTTAGAGGGCAGTGTGACCAGCTAGCACTAGACACCAAACATTAACAAGAGGTGGGAGCGCCCTTCAGTGGGAACTGGGTTTGAATCTCTATTGTGGTGTTCGTGCATGCACCTGGACCTAGTTAAGTGGATTTGTACACAGAAGGCAAAACAGGCAAGGAAGGCAAAAGCGAAAGAGAAAGATTGGACCAGAAAGAGGTAACTGGTAGATATATTTTTTTATTCCTTCTGAAGGAGTTTACAATACATATTTCTCCGACCTGTGCCCATGAAGGTTTGATGGACGAGGGACAAAGTTTGCCAAGCTTTTTTACTGCATGGCAGCAACGAGATACGAACTGAAGTTTGGGGCGACGCGACGCATGGACGGTGCATGTTGCCAACACTCGTGACTAGGAGAAGGCTCTGTGGCAAGAGCTTCTGACTTCTTTGTTTAAAAACACAAGTTACAAACTGTTGACGTAACAAGACTAGGCTCAACGATGCTGCCGAAGGCATGCGCTACTGCAAGCGTGGCGCGGTAGCGAGAGTTACATCTATACAACTGATGCGAACTGCCCTGTCCTAAGGGCGTGCAAAGTAATAAATACCCCTGAGAGATTTGGCGACCGAGGGGTGGCTGGAGCAGGCTACATGGAGGCTGAAACCTNGAGATTTGGCGACCGAGGGGTGGCTGGAGCAGGCTACATGGAGGCTGAAACCTCCCCTGATGCACTGCGAGCATGCGCTTCCGATGCCTGCCGGCTAGGGCAAGGCAAGCGAGGGGGTGGGTCTACCTACTCAGACTGAAGCGTGGCATCGTGCGGATTGCCTGTCCCTCAGGCGAGAAGTGGTTGACTCGCTTGTGGATAGAAACAGCGCAGAAGTGAAATGAGTTGCGGCGTTCGGTGCTACGGTAAACTAGGGGGAGNCTCCCCTGATGCACTGCGAGCATGCGCTTCCGATGCCTGCCGGCTAGGGCAAGGCAAGCGAGGGGGTGGGTCTACCCACTCAGACTGAAGCGTGGCATCGTGCGGATTGCCTGTCCCTCAGGCGAGAAGTGGTTGACTCGCTTGTGGATAGAAACAGCGCAGAAGTGAAATGAGTTGCGGCGTTCGGTGCTACGGTAAACTAGGGGGAGCACCAGAGGCTGAAGCTTGGATATGTGTCCTACTGCGCTCATGGCGCATCAATTTTTTTTTTCTAGCATTGCTAAAGCAAAAGTTTTTACAGTACATCTACGATAACTGTGAATTGAACTTTACATGGCTGTATGTCATTTTCGTGCATAGATACATGCTAAACCGATTATTACTGCCATTAAACTCCATCACAAAATAATTGATGTATATATGTTCATATAGCAGGCTGAGTTTTAGTTCAGCAGATAGAAGTTTTCAAGCAACTAACATGCCACCTCAATTATTAAAATGTTTTCCACAAATTAATTTTTATTTCATCCTTGTAAGCCGCAGAGAAGAAGTAGTAGTGTTTGTAGTTGTTCTAACACTACTTCCTAGATAGCAGCACTAATTCTAAAAAAACAAGTCGGGGAATAAAAACCATGTTTCAGGTATGGTAAACTCAGTATTTAGATATGATATATCTGTGTTTAAGATGGTGTATGTTCTTTTTGTGTACAAATAATTTTGAAATCACAATTCACAACTCTTTCAGATTTTTTGACTATTGAGAAGATGTAGCTTGTGCAGTTATAAATGTTACTTTAAATTTCTATCAAACTGGTTGCACCATTCCAAGTTGCAAGTCATGTCCTGCCCGTCCACCCCCCATTCCCCCAAAAAAAAAATTCAAATTAATTTGCTGTGTCAGCAAATTATTTTTTAGCATTTGTTGCTAACACTGTAAATTATTATTAATATACCAGATGTAATAGTATGTTACATGAATTAATTTTGTGTGCAAAAAAAAAATTGAAAGTAGGGGATCATTCAAAGATTCACAGTTTGGTTGAATGCTATCTGGGCAGCACAGCAATAATTGTTGGTGTCCATTAATTAGGACAGTCTGGTTCGAGTCCTGTTGTGGATTTGACTTGCTGGCTTTGTGAGAGATTTCCGGAAAATCTGAGTAAAGAGAATGCCTCAGTTTTTATATTCCTATGATTTATCAGGTAAGAATGTATATATAATATTTTGAGCTGAAATTGCACGGGTCATGTTATAATAAAGTTCAATGGGCCACAGTGCATATTATAAAAATATTTTGCATTTGAATATTAGTGAGTAAGAAAATTTTTACTGAACAGAACACTATCCTGTGTCACATAAAGTGTTTTTATTTTTTGAATTGTACTGTTACAAAATTGGAATATTTAGAGAACTAGAAATGTGCATACTAAGGTCTTGGCCCTTTGTTGAGAAATGCCGGTGATTTGCATAAACTGTCTTTTGATTTAATTTTTACTTTAGTTTGTTATGTCTCAGTATTTCTTCACAATAATTTCAGAAGATATCAGTGATGAAAGTCACAATCTTATTATTTTAAAAGTTGATTTAATTGAAGATTGCAGGCTTTCGCAGCCACTGTCCGGTTAGTTATCTTGGCTTCTGAGCTGTAGCCGCGTCTTGGTTTGTTCAACCAACGTTTCACCTCTTCCAGCTCCTGGCTTTCAGTCCTGTTCGAGACCTCTGAAAATGCCTGCTGCGAGGTATGGTGAAACATCGGTTGAAGAAACAAAGACGCGGCTCCAGCATGGAAGCCAAGACTACCAGTTGATTTAATTGTTGCCTTAAAGTCGAGGAGGATGCACCGCATGGTTATTATTATTTACTTTAATTTTGGTTTTTGCAAATCAATGTGTTGTGTGTTTCATTTAATTTGAAATGGATTTTTTTTTTGTAAATGTTTTGTTTTGACTAATGTGAAAAGTCATGCTGATCTCAGTGATTGCTGCTGTTATTGACTGCACTTTGTTGTCCTTGTCGAGGGTTTACCATGCCCCCCTTCTACCCCTTGGAGTTTGTGGAGTAACTAATCATGGTATATAGCAGCAGTCAGAGGTACACGATAGTTGAAAGATGGCACTTGCAGTGTCAAGAAGAGCGCATGACTTTTAAACTGTTTTTTGTGAGTATAAAACCACTTCCTTGTTTGAGCTATTGGCATTTCTTGGCGGCTGTGATCTGTGTCGTTTAGGCTGGCCTAGCTCTGTCGCTTTCTCTTTGTCTTCCCCTGTCTGGGCGTGTCAATTTAACATGTACTAATTTTTCTTACCAGTGGTAACACATGTTAAATGTCATAATTATGTAGGATATTTTTTCCACCATTTTTACAGTGTGTATGATGTTGGGCTCAGTAACACTTTGAACTTCTTTTGCATTCATTAGTTTTTAATCATAATACTTTCACTATTAATTCTCAAAATTACTAAATATAGTTAACATGTGCAAGAGTATCCAATACCAAAACTCATCCAACTGTAGAATCTTTTACTCGAGGGGTTACAGAGGGCTACATTTTCACATTTTTTTCTAAAAATGAACAGCTTAATGTAGTTAAAAGGACAACTTTGCACAAAATATCCAGTAGGAAATAAGGTGTTGTTTTAGTTTCACAACATTGTAATTCTGTAAAAACAGTTAATAGGAATGTTTAATTTTTTAACACTGTAAAGGAATTTCATAAATCCAGGTGTTTAATTTAATTCATGTTTGATAGTATTTGAATACAAATAATGTGTATTAATTCAGGTAAAGCAAACACAAATTTTTAAAATGCAATTTTATATTTTGTACTTCAAAATGTGGCATGGTTTGTGAGGAGGATACTTCCCTGCCCATCACAAGTCTGTAATTGTATGTGTGTTCAGTTTCCTGGGAAGGCTGACGGTGTATGTCTGTATCGTTGTTATAAACAGTTGTTTTGATGGTGAGAAAAAAACACATGACTCCATGCCAACCAGAATGTGTTTTTTGCATATCTTTGATTATCTGCCACTAGAGTTGACACTGTGTGCTTACAAAAGGTTACAACTGTTGAACTAGAAATTACTGCTGTAGTTTCTAACTTGCAATTACTAGCTACAAATCTGCTATAGGAAATTCTCTAGTTTTAATCCAAATGTTTGAAGTTAACATTGTTTAAGAATTCTGATAATTAATTATAGTTTGTCCCCTGTAAATTGTTATAGTGCTAATCATTTGTGGCTATCAGAATCTAATTCATCCTTGAGTTGACATAGAAGAAAATACTTTATAGTGTCAGACATTCAATTTACTGTCTTGAGTTGGCATTTTACCATAAATCAACTGCAATTTAGAAATAACAGCAACATTTTAGTGATTTTGTCAGAAATGAGCTGTAGGAACTGNTTACCATAAATCAACTGCAATTTAGAAATAACAGCAACATTTTAGTGATTTTGTCAGAAATGAGCTGTAGGAACTGTGAATGCATCATGGCTTCAAAGCACTATTAATTTGTTAGTTTGTGAAGTTAATCGTTTGAGAAAACTGCTTGACAATTTTTTTTTATGGCACTGTTTACATGCTGGTCTTGTACAAAACATTGTGAATTCCCATCACAGTGATGCTGGTGGAAATCAATACTGGGAGATACAGTACATTTTAGAAAACGTAATTACTGGGAGGTATAGTACATTTTAGAAAAACTTTTATGAAATACAGAATACAAATATGCAAGACGTCTCCTAGGAATTTCTTTCAG
Organism: Clitarchus hookeri; assembly: GCA_002778355.1. Taxonomy (NCBI): domain Eukaryota; kingdom Metazoa; phylum Arthropoda; class Insecta; order Phasmatodea; family Phasmatidae; genus Clitarchus; species Clitarchus hookeri. Next base: position 396,973 of record NQII01001216.1, read on the forward strand.
AATAATTTGAGATTGTACGGTGCATTGTAATCATGTTATCTAAGCAAGAGCAATTATCATAGTTGGAGAAAGATTTAGTGTTTACTGTTTCACTCCTGCATTCATGTTTTCACATTGAGAAAAATCATCTTCTCTTGACAAGCATAATGAATTGTGAGGAACCAGGGTGATGATGCAACAAGGTCATAGGACTAGGTTATTAAGATGATTGTTCAATTTCAGTATGAGTATGTTTTGGTGGTGTGCATAGTTTTCAGTTTTTACAAATACTCAATTGACAAAAAGAAAGAAAGAAAGGAGGTATTTTTTACAGTGGCGCAATGAAGCACTCAGAAATTTCCAACATACAAAATCCAGTTTTCTGAAAGTCTGTTTCGTTGGGTATTTAGGATATGCACAGTTTTTAAGTACGCACACAATACTCTCCTCTTCAGTTATTGCTGCTAATTGGAAGTTCTCTGTGCTGGTAAGCTTTGCTCTGCGGCCAAATATAGTTTAAATGTAACTATGGAACTCTCTCTACAAATTCATTTTTCATTTAACTAAAGATGTTTGGAACCTTTCTAATTTATTCTGTAAATTTGCAATGAGTTTGGACCCAAATATTTTTTCATGTGACTACATACAATTTCAGTATACAGTATATTTTGGGATTTCTAGAGGCCAAGGAACCTAGTCACTTTGTAAATTATCGTGGAGGAAATACAACTACATTATTACAGGGTTTCAGTCCTATTTGCATGCCATTTGAGACAGTTCTTTCCATAGTTCTAGTGCAGTACTACCAGTTTTCTTGTCATCCTCAACCCTTTTCTTTATTTTCAGATTTTGATGATTGTACATTGTACCATAATCAACAGAATGTAGTATGCTTCCCTTGCACATGTAATTCAGCCATCATGAGGCAGGTTGGCTGGGATCTTTCCCTGCTGTTCTTCAGGTTGTGGTGCCAGCTTTGGGAGTTGGACAGTGTTGGTCTGTGTAACAAGCAGCATAGCCAAGTGTGAGTCAGCTCTGCTGGTCCCATAGGGAGGTTGTTCCCTTCAGTCGGTCAGCTCGCAGCAAAGACCTCTGTCCTGGTATTGGCCGAGGTGGGGGAAGTTCACACGGGCTGACCTGTTTTGGAGCCCATGTTTTTCCCTGATGTGTCAGCACCTGTTACAGAATTTTGACATGTCGCAGTAGCCATAGGTCCTTGGAAGAAAATGTTAATTGAAACTGATGAGAGACACAGGATCATTTTGGCTTCCCGAGACTTTGATCATGCAGTGCAGCTTTTGACAGACTAGCTTCTCTCTCATGACACACTGCCTGAAGGAAACATGATCACGCATTTTTTTTGTTTTATCAGCTGGCTCACGTCCATGGTAGCAAACCATGCTTCGAGTCACGGGAGATCACCGTTCATGTACGGCAGCCATGCGCTGTTTACCAGGACATTTAGCCATGTAGTGCCTCCATCTTTGAACCCTCTGATGGGTTTAACAAGGGCTGGAGCTTTAATTTGACAACATTAAGGACCAGATTGTATAGATTGACCATGTAGCTCCTGCAAGCCATGAAGCTAATCCCGACAGAAAGAATGACAGAATAAAGTGTCAGACAGTTAATTTTCTATACTTGTCACACTTCCCTGACCTCAGCTGGCGAGGACCCTGAAAAACGTTGAATAAGCGAAACTGCAGTTTTGCATTTGTTTGTTTATTGCATGCATATGTGGGATGAAGAGGAGAATGGGAGTGCTACATTGAGAAATGGCATATCCTCACTGCCTCCCACCCTTGTAAGCTGGGCAGATAATGACTCAAAGGATGGCCAGGAACAGGAACTTACATGCTATGCCTTACCATACAGGAACAAGCTGTTCATCTGAATCCACCACAGTCTTGCTCGAAACCTGTCCTTGTGGTTGCTTGTTGGCTGCAGGTATAGTTAGTTTCACCACTGATGACGAAATTGCCAGTTCCAGGTCACAATAATTTATTTGTGTTAAGTATATTGGCCCGTTGGCTATGCAGTTATTCCACTGGCCTCCCACCATAGCAGTCTGGGTACAATACCAAGTAGATTATAGTCTGGATTTTACCATAAGTAATACTAATGTACAAAACATTTCCTTTGTTTTGTTTCTGGAGGATTCTCTCATTTCCCCCACCATAGTATTTTATAATTTTTCCCTCTTAAGGTCTTAGTTTATTANATTTATTTGTGTTAAGTATATTGGCCCGTTGGCTATGCAGTTATTCCACTGGCCTCCCACCATAGCAGTCTGGGTACAATACCAAGTAGATTATAGTCTGGATTTTACCATAAGTAATACTAATGTACAAAACATTTCCTTTGTGTTGTTTCTGGAGGATTCTCTCATTTCCCCCACCATAGTATTTTATAATTTTTCCCTCTTAAGGTCTTAGTTTATTANTTGTTTCTGGAGGATTCTCTCATTTCCCCCACCATAGTATTTTATAATTTTTCCCTCTTAAGGTCTTAGTTTATTACATGCTTACAAGGATGATGGCTGCTTAATTTTATTTCTCGCCAAAGAAACCACTGTGTGCAATAATACTACCCCACCACATGTCAGGAATGTATCCATGCGATGAAAAAATGAACTTGTAACCTCAAGGTATTGGTTTTGTGAATGGTAGCACCTAATATATAATGATTCAGTCTATCGACCATTGTTTAGGAAACCAACACAGTTTGACTAAAGTTATATTTTACTAGTAGATCATATGCTTCATGTTTGAGAATAGTTTAACTAACGTCACCAGTGGCGTAACAGCTAGGAGGAGCAGGGTGTACATTGCCCCTCCCTAAATATGTAAAGGCCACTAGAATAAGGGTAAATGGGCACCCAAACGGTTCTCTTCACTAAAATGCATTGATATATTGTAAACAATATCTAATGAAATGTTATGATATATTTCTGATACTTATATACATCTTCACTTCTGTGTTGTAGACTTGTTTCTGTCTTTTATAAGTCACATGATTTAGGTTTTGGTCACACTGAAATTAAATTTATGAAAGAAGCATAATATCTTGAAAGGTGTGCCCCTTCCTAAGTTGGTGTTGTTTCACCACAGAACATCGCATTAAAAGTGTTAAATAATGTGTTTTAATAACAATATAGTACAGACAAGATATTATTTATAAAATTGATTGGGGTAAGCCAGTTTTCAGTGATTGTTTTATAATAGACTTCATAACTTGTGTTCGTTTTGCCATTTTCTTTTGTGGTATTAATTCTGAAATAGGCATTAAAGAAAACGGTAATTGATTTGAAACATAAAATGGCCTGCATTTCTTAAATTTTTATAAAGGCGAGAAATTATCTTGTGTGTGTTGGTGTGCATGAGAGAGCGTGCGTGTGTACGTGCGTACGTGTGTGCGTGAATTTAAATTTTACTCTTGTAAGAGCGTCGTTAAGCCAGTACTGTTAGTTATAGTTACTGAAATTATTAGTATATTTTCTTTAGTCTATTTTTGTCAATGAAGCTTATGTCCGTGGTTTGCAGATGCATTCAGTTTTTGTGTTATAATGCAATCTGCCATAAAGTTGTGTCTTATGTTTTACATGTATATCTGTCCTGTGTTCTTTATGGTTTACGAAGGTGGATAGGTCTCCATATTATAGCAACTTTAATGTGCTCAGCTCTCATTTTTTATGTGCTTATAGGTGTGGCTTTTTATTGTCTTATAGGTGTTATGCAATTGTTTTATTGTCTTATTTGGCTTTTTAGGAATTCATTGGGGGATGCTGACATGTTTGTTAATATAATTTGTTTATAACTGTAGATATTATTAGAGTATCAAATCATAATATATTATTTTAAACTAAGTACTGATTGAAAATATTTATGTTCAAAAGGTTTTAATTAACTTTTTTTGTTAGTTCATAAAATATAAATTATTTTTTTCAAGTGCAGAAAGTTAATATACATTAGTGTTATTAATGCTGGTTGTGGCATATGTTGTGAAAAAGCATCAGCAAGGTAATAGGATGCAAGGTCACATACTTATTAAAAGTGTTATTCACGTGCAGTGCGTGTTCATTGGGTGTTGTGTGTAACATGCGTCAGGCACAACATCCGTGTGTCGGCGCCATATCAGCACAGCATATCGCTATGCTGCTAGTTGCAGTGCGTTGACCTTAACGCCCGCTGTTTGCAGCTCGGTGACGCTCTTGTGGCCCCCGGCCTTAGTCTTTTCACAACGCCGCAGGCCTAGGTCACAACAGAACACTGTGCAGTGCATCTGAAATAACTAGCATTCATTCTTTAATTTACAGTGCTTGGAATCTTTATGAGTTTGAAAGTCACCTGCCAAAAATANTGAAATAACTAGCATTCATTCTTTAATTTACAGTGCTTGGAATCTTTATGAGTTTGAAAGTCACCTGCCAAAAATACTATGCTGACATTCTTGAAATTTGTCATTGGTTGTGATAACTGCAGGCAAAGGTGCCAAATTTTAATAAAATTGGAGTATTTATGAACTTTTTTTTTTATGCACAATACGGAGTAGAGGATGTTTTCCTTTCATACCTACAGGAAATTATCAAGTCCTTTTGCTATCAAAAATCTATGAACGGCAAAAAAATAATATTATTCAAGAAACCCCCATTTAGATTAAGATTGCTCAGAGTTCTGGGTGCTTTTCTAAGTTACTTAAGAAGATAACATGATGGTTGGATATCTAGTATTTTTACCCATGTTTCAGAAACTTTAACCACAAACTGATTAATTGCATTGCTATAAGAAGCTATGAAAACACTATGAAACAACCAGAGTAGAAATATAAATATGGTGTGATGGCTACAAGAAAGTAAATAATACATTGTTGCCTTTAAAAATTATCTTTGCAGGGTTTTTATTTGTATTTCATAAGCACATTAAAAAATTTAATGAGTTCATGCATATCACACACTACTGTTTCTGCAGCATTTAGGAGTTAATGGTATGGACTGTTGTTATCTGGCTAGTGGGATCTGTATTTTGCTGTCCTGGTGTCTTCACTGTAGGCGTGGAATGGACCTTACATTGCACTGTGTGTGGATTTCCACATATAGACCAGTCATCGCCAGTAGGAATCCCTCTTAAGATCAGATTCTCCCTTTGCATTAAGATAGGGAGCCGGGTTGTCGTAGTTAATTTGTTGCACCAGTGCTTCTGCTACCAACACACCTGGGTGCATGGAGATTTGTTGCACGTTTCATAGCAGAGCCATCCTGTTTCATTCCTATATGGGTTTCTCCCAGCCTCGTAGGAATTCCTTCAAAGAGAGAATTTTACGTCATCTGGGATTGAGCTTGTACCTGGATGCCTCCATATGAGATGTGTAGATCCATGTTTCTGCCTCCAATACGTGAACACAGAACTATTGGTTCCACAATTCATTATTTTGGTACCCGTCAAGAGGGGTTCCCCACTAAATGATTTTGGGATGCGGTACGTGCGCTGTCCCACTTTCTTATATCTGCGCAAGGATCAACTCACACTGCAGTGATGGGCACCTGACCACTCTACATAGTGGACTGTCCTTAACATAGGCCTCTTACAAGGCTGTACAGATAACTGACTAGGAAAATGTGCTCTCGTTCCTTTTCTTTCATTCTCATTCCAAACCCATGCTTGAGGGGAGGTGCTTGTGCATAGAAGACAAACAGCGGAAAAATCCCAACCACTCCTCGTGCCTTTAGGTAGCGGAGTGACGTAGGATGGCAGCAGACGAATGCCAAAGCCAACCAGTTGCAAAGTAGTGCTATGCATCTAGTGCTGTGCCAAATGCCACCATAGTGCTATGCTATTTCTCCTACATGCACTCTTGTCTGTTTTTTCTACAAGTGGAGCCACGACTCATGCTGGGGCCGATGGTGCTCAAGTCACACCAGTCTGCCCATCAGACTGAGGGGTGGCAGAGCGGTTGACAAAATACTATGAAATGGCAGATGGGCCAAGCTCATCACATACTAAAACAAGATTAGTTGCATTTTTTTCTCTTCATTTATGAAGTTCGTTGGTTTAATTAGTGAGAAACAACGCTATATTATTGTTTTGTGTTATGAAAAATTATGAGGGTGCAATTGGTTTGCTGATATATTTAGTTGATGAAATATTTTGGTGCACTATGTTCTGAAGTACGGCAAAAATAAAATTGTGGCACATATGCTGCTGTCACTTGGTGGCTTGGGACAGCGGTGGTTAGAGCATCAACTGTGTGGTGACTGCACTTTGAGATGTAGCATTAACATCTACTAACGTTGTGTGCAACTGACGTAGCTAGCATTGATTGTGTATCAGGTTGGGTGCCACTTGTCTAAAGTTTATTAAAGGCAATGGCTAGAAAGGCTGTTGGTAGTATTTTTGTATGTGCTGTCTCTGTCTCTAGGAGTGGCGTGTCTCTGTTGTCACTACAGTGGACCACGGCCCATTTTTTACTTTGACTTTTTTCAGCTGGGGTGGAATGAACACATCAAACTTCAAACTGTATGAGGGTGGCTTCTTTTTGGAGGAATGGGAAGTGTGCATGTCATAATGTCAGTGTTCACTATGTCTATAGGGGGATGCTTGGAGGGTAGGGGTGTTTCCTCAGAGAATGATGTTACGAAAAGGAGGAAAGGTTGGCTGCCACTAGGGAAGTTTTAAAGTGTTATGCACACTTCCTTCTCTTTAAGATGTAGGTAACAGTAATAGTCTTTTGCATAGACTTGTGATCTTGGTCAAGCTTTAACTGTTTGGAAGCAGGTGGAGGGGAAGGGGGCACGTGGGCCGGTACAGAATATGAATACAAGATTGAAGGATTATCATATGTGACTAACTCTCGCATAGTGGATGTATTTGGAATTTCACAAGTTAAAGTGGATCAATCTTCATGCTGGTTATGTTAATACTTTTTGACATATAACATAACGCTAACACAACAGGGGCCACGGTGGTGTGGTGGTTAGACTACTTGTCTCCCACCTATGGGTTTGATTCCCTGTGGGGTTGCTCCCAGATTTTCGCATGTGGGAATTGTGCCAGACTATGCCGCTGGTCAGCTGGTTTTCTCTGGCATCTCTTGTTTCCCCTGCCCCTTACATTCCGGCGCTGCTCCATACTCACCTTGCTTCACCCTCATCAGCTCTCAAGACCTTGATGTTAAGAGCCGCCCAAATCTCTTCACTCACTCATTAGCACAACAAATGAAATATGCACCAGGCCTAGAATACAATGTCCGTTTACATGGATATCCATGGATATAAAATGTGACAGAAACCACATCTTTAGTAAATAAACTTTCGACACAGTGTTGTCCTTAGTGCTCCAACAAGCCCAAATTTTTTAAATTAAGTATTTTCAACTATTGCTTACTTGCCAGCAGGTAACCACTCAGGAGATCCTTTTATTTTGTGATATGATGCGAAATAAAAGTGGTTTCATGTAGCAAGTGGAAATTATTGCTGGTCAACTATTTTCCTCTATACAAGGTGATCCTGCAATTTAAAAATAAGAAATTATCTGCTGCAGCGACCACACCCCTCAATTTTCTTTGGAAACTTTTGCATAACAACAATCACACTGGCACTTCTCCAATGTCTTGACCATCCTAAAGAACAGTCAGTCTGTTTTCTGTTTTCTTGTTGTCCTTTTCTCTGAATTAATTTTCAAATGCAAAACAACAATGTAAGATTATTAGTTTGTTTACAAATTAAAACAGTTACAAATGAAACAGTTTTTACTTGAATATATTATTTATACCCTTCTGAATTTCACCTTTGAGCTCTATGGAGATGCAACGTATGACAACACAATCAATTGACAATATAAATAACTAGTGACATTCAGAGCATACTAATGTTTCACTATTTAAGCATATATGTTGGCTATACAATCTAATGAAATTACACCACAGTGCTGTGCTCAATATGGCAAACGGACTGTATCTACACCCACACTATCAGGCTCCTGTGAGCCTCTCCTTGGNCACAGTGCTGTGCTCAATATGGCAAACGGACTGTATCTACACCCACACTATCAGGCTCCTGTGAGCCTCTCCTTGGCTGTAGCCCCAATATTGCTCGCTCGGCCACTAATATAATGATGATCTAGAGCACCAGTCTCTCAATCCCTTTATCCAGCTCTAATTGGTACTGCACATGTGCAAACGCCATCCTGCAGGCTGATGCAATGCCTTGTAATGCTTGCTTTCATTATGAGGACCTGAGTCACGTGGCCACCATCTTTCCATGTGACTTCACATGAATCTTATCTCACGTCTTGTGCATGAGCTGTCCCTAATGACTAAGAATCAAAAGCAACAAAGTTGCCTGCAATTACAATTATGTTTCAGTGCATATATTTTTATAACTCGCATAATTTTTTACCTTGGTAGCATTCAGCTGCATTGCTACACAATTATATTCAATAAAATGATTTAAAATAATCAGATATGCATTTAAGACATTTCATGTTAATAAAGTCTCCAATTTAGTTTGGTTAATAAAATAATAGGAAATTTTGTGTTCCATCATATAAGTTTAACTATCTCAAAAAATCTAATAATATTGGTTGCTGAGCACAAGGTGGTCTCCTGTCTCAGTTCCAACAGATCTGGCACCGAGAGGGAGCTGGTTCAAACTCTGGTGGGGTAGGCGAGGTCATTTCCTCTCTCGTCATTTAGAACCTTGTCTAAACACGTATCATCATGCTTTAGCTTACAAAGTGCAAACAAAATTGTCGACCATATAGTATAGAGCTANCCTTGTCTAAACACGTATCATCATGCTTTAGCTTACAAAGTGCAAACAAAATTGTCGACCATATAGTATAGAGCTATACAGGGAGATTACATCCCCCCAGCCATCCTCCGAAGTGCTACCATGAGATGTGCTAGCTCCTTAGGGCGTCACGAGCTTCTTTTCAGCGATTTATGGGAAATGATATTGCCTGGCCACATGCACTGGCAATCAGTATGTGATGACTTGTATTTCTCATTTCTGTAGTTGGTTACATGTCGAAGCAGTAACTTTGTGCAGCATATATGTGCACAATAATTGGACAGCTGTTGATTTAGCAGGAGAAGAAAAGTCACGGTTAAATTTTGAAAAATTTTCAAAGAACTGCACCGCCTGACAAGGACTAGCAATGCACACTTACATACTTCGAGTGAAGTGTAAAATGCTTATAAATCTGCTTTCCTGACACTGCCTTTTCTGGTCCTGACTACATTTAAATGTACTTAAGTTTATGANAGACTACATTTAAATGTACTTAAGTTTATGACAACCTGGATAGTAGTAAAGCACATATATATTTTTCACTGTAACCTAATTCTTGATCACATTTAGTAAATACCTGGGGCTATAGTGTGGAAGCATGAGTCAGACCTGTGTGTGCAAATACTAATGATCTTATATTGTGAATGAATAACTAACTTCCTATACAGTTNATGCACACTTACATACTTCGAGTGAAGTGTAAAATGCTTATAAATCTGCTTTCCTGACACTGCCTTTTCTGGTCCTGACTACATTTAAATGTACTTAAGTTTATGACAACCTGGATAGTAGTAAAGCACATATATATTTTTCACTGTAACCTAATTTTTGATCACATTTAGTAAATATCTGTGGCTATAGTGTGAAAGCATGAGTCAGACCTGTGTGTGCAAATACTAATGATCTTATATTGTGAATGAATAACTAACTTCCTATACAGTTGCGCAGTTCAGGCTACAGGAAATGTTACACAGTATAATTTTTTTTTGTTTGTGTAGCATGTAATGATTCCCAAATCTGTATGCTATTACTTTTTCAAAGTATGTAGTATATTTNTTTTTTTTTGTTTGTGTAGCATGTAATGATTCCCAAATCTGTATGCTATTACTTTTTCAAAGTATGTAGTATATTTTGGCGGAAGTGCATGGAGTTTACATAATGTGGTATTGCCTTGTCTTTTGAGGCTATCATGCTCCATGATAATTTGTATTTTTGTATGTTGAGAAGTGCATGGTTGTTCTTTATGGCATATTGTCAGTTAAGATTGGCTGTAAGGAATGTAACATTACTTAATTTTTTATACTGATGCATAGTTATTTTGAAGAACTGTTATAGACTTATTAAAATAGCTTATATATAATCCCACAGTACTTTTTCATGTTTATTTAAATAAATCACATTATTTGTAGTGATGGGGCGATTCAAATTTTACTGATTCCAATTCTAGTTTAATTTCTGTATTCCGGTTTCAATTCCTGATTCTTGACTCTCTGTGTGAATTTAGGTACAATATTTAATTTCATAATTACATAAATTAAACTAGAGATGAATATCAGTTGGTAAGANGGTTTCAATTCCTTATTCTTGACTCTGTGTGAATTTAGGTACAATATTTAATTTCATAATTACATAAATTAAACTAGAGATGAATATCAGTTGGTAAGATTGTTACATGAATAAGTAGCACATAAATTTTATATGGATCATTTTCATACGTGAAACAAGTAAAAATGTTGGTTAAAACCACCTTACCAACAGCTGCTGCTGTTGTGAATATGACAACTGCTGAAACATTGGTAATCTTTTTTTACTTCAAGGTNCCACCTTACCAACAGCTGCTGCTGTTGTGAATATGACAACTGCTGAAACATTGGTAATCTTTTTTTACTTCAAGGCAGATGAAACCCAAAAGCTTAGAGTATTCTATCAAATTATTATTATTATTAAAAGTTTTACTGTGTCATTTTCCATCCCCAGTAAATGCAGTTCTACGTACAGTACTTGGAATACTCACCTTGTTGANCCACCTTACCAACAGCTGCTGCTGTTGTGAATATGACAACTGCTGAAACATTGGTAATCTTTTTTTACTTCAAGGTAGATGAAACCCAAAAGCTTAGAGTATTCTATCAAATTATTATTATTATTCANTCATACGTGAAACAAGTAAAAATGTTGGTTAAAACCACCTTACCAACAGCTGCTGCTGTTGTGAATATGACAACTGCTGAAACATTGGTAATCTTTTTTTACTTCAAGGTAGATGAAACCCAAAAGCTTAGAGTATTCTATCAAATTATTATTATTATTCAAAGTTTTACTGTGTCATTTTCCATCCCCAGTAAATGCAGTTCTACGTACAGTACTTGGAATACTCACCTTGTTGAAGTAGCTCAGTTCCAACATCCTTCAGCTGCAGAATCATGGTCTCCATTCCCACTGGTTCTCATAAATCCGGACAAGGGGGCTGCAGGGGCTCTATGAAGAAAGGTCTTGTAGTTGTCAGATGTATTCTCAGGTGAACCACCATTTGCCTCTTCCTATTTATACCACATGATGGTAAGGAAAATGATATACTAGTGATGGTGTGTGAGAGTCTTCTGGCTACTAGGGGAAGAGTGATGACTAGATGACGGCCACAGTGCCGCAGCAGCCACAGCACTCGCCCACCATGAAGGTGAACATGGTTCAGTTCCTGGCGGGAACACTCCTGAATTTTCGTACTTAATTGTGCTGGACAATGCTGCTAGTGGGTGGGTTTTCTTGGGGATCTCCTGTTTCCCTTGCCATTGCATTCTGGTGCTACTCCATACACACCTCGCTTCACCCTCATCAGCTCTCAAGACCCTGATGTTTAGAAATGTCNTTGCATTCTGGTGCTACTCCATACACACCTCGCTTCACCCTCATCAGCTCTCAAGACCCTGATGTTTAGAAATGTCCAAACCTCTCCACTCCACTCCTCCCCCCTCTCCTCTTTTTTTACGAGTTAATATCATCTGTGTTCCGTCATAGTGTCACGAGCATGCCAAGTGACTCAGTTCCCAAAACATACTTCCACAAGTTCTAATAAAATAAATCTACCTGATCCCCTACCACTGATCAGGGACATTTGTCCCTGACTCTGTTAACAATCATGAGTCTATTCAACCAGTGAAGAGCAAAAATTTCATAAGCTCTTGTGCTGCCTGTATATAAAGTCTTAAGGTTTTCTCACCCAAAAAGGATTTAGTAATTTTTTTACTTGTAACTCTGTCCTGGTTCCACCCATAGCCCTACAGTTAAGTGTTTTGGTATCTGAGGTAGACAGGATACTCCTGCAGCTTCCATTAATCTTATTGTGCCCTCAGCTGGATCACTCCAGTGATTAACTTTATTCAAACCACTTGTATTTAGTGAGCCATTAAGCTCTCACCAGGTTCTGNAGCTGGATCACTCCAGTGATTAACTTTATTCAAACCACTTGTATTTAGTGAGCCATTAAGCTCTCACCAGGTTCTGATGAACTTTCACAAGTGCTTCCTTAAAGTAATATGGCAGTGTACCACTCTTTCTCTTTGTCATACCTTTCACCTTTTTCTTGGTCCTATACATCCAGCTCTGCCTGTAAACTTTAACACTCACTTCCGCTATGCTCTAGTGTCNTTCACCTTTTTCTTGGTCCTATACATCCAGCTCTGCCTGTAAACTTTAACACTCACTTCCGCTATGCTCTAGTGTCTGCTCTAGGAGTCTTTGGAGCTAACAGACTAGCCTGCCATTGGCTGGAACTTGATCTTCATGGCCTTGAAGAATTGTGTGCAGCCTAACTTGATAACTGAAACTAACTAGATTTTGGAGCCTTCACTTCTGATGATGAAAATAAGGTGTGGAACCCAGCAGCACAGTACATACCTTATATGCCTTGATGAAGGGGGTGAAGAATGACTCAGTAGGGCATCCACGGTTTACTGCTCATCGTAGGGCAGGGGAAATAAAGTGACTGATTATGCTCCATATTTTTCTACTACATCGGGCATGAGTTTTTCATAACATCACCATTGGGATGGTCATGACTGAGTGCATCCCAGTGGCCAGGTGCTTTGTGTTTCACTCGATCCAGAAACTTGAGTCTGTAATACTAGTTGATAGCATCTTCTTATGATTTCAAACCCAAGAGGTTTATGCTGGGGGCAGCTGTAATTTGTGCCATGAGAAGTAATTCTCAATGTTGTTGACATGGTGGTAGGAGGCGCTTCTCCCGATTGAGCTTGGGACACCCCCAAGTATTTGACAGTTTGTGCTAAGATGGTGGACAACCTTTACTAGCCTATCTGCCACCAAGCTTTTCCCAACTGGGTTGATTAAGAGGCAAATAGGGGAAGAATGGTTCAGATGCTGGTTGAACTGACATGTAACACTTGCTCTCTGAAGATTTTGTCTCATCTTTCCCGAGTGGGGAACCTGGCTTTCACTCTGCCGTGGATCCTGTGATATAGGTGCTCCACGTCCTGGCTGACAAGTTCCTATATGTCAGATGGGATTTTCTCATTCCCCCTTGAGGAATTTAGAGTAGCTGGTGGAGTCTTAGTGTTGTGGATGACATAGTTCCTGAACACTTCACTGAGATTGTGGCAGGCCATGATATGATGTTCTGGCAGGTACCTGTTTTGCTGTGTAGCCTGTAGTATCTAAGGAATGAGAGACAGACTTCTACTGCTGATGATCTTCCCTGCTGCTTGTCCTTAAGGGTGCTGTCATCGACAAAATAGTGTTCAACCAGTTTTCCCAAGCACCTTACANAGACTTCTACTGCTGATGATCTTCCCTGCTGCTTGTCCTTAAGGGTGCTGTCATCGACAAAATAGTGTTCAACCAGTTTTCCCAAGCACCTTACATTTTTTCCCCTAATGTAGTGTACTGGGGTGCACAATGTGCTGGGTCATGGAATGCGTTGGGACACTAATCCACTCAGCACAACAGCACTTTACATCCTGTCATTGATGGAATATTTCAGAATTAGGGTGCAATGTGTGCTGAAGCATAGATGTGTGTGTCATTACTTGCAAGTTACACTGTCAGTGGTAGGGAGTTTCACCTTTCTTCATCATTGCATCAAGCANAGACTTCTACTGCTGATGATCTTCCCTGCTGCTTGTCCTTAAGGGTGCTGTCATCGACAAAATAGTGTTCAACCAAAGTTCCCAAGCACCTTACATTTTTTCCCCTAATGTAGTGTACTGGGGTGCACAATGTGTTGGGTCATGGAATGCGTTGGTACACTAATCCACTCAGCACAACAGCACTTTACATCCTGTCATATTTCAGAATTAGGGTGCAAAGTGTGCTGAAGCATTGATGTGTGTGTCATTACTTGCAAGTTACACTGTCAGTGGTAGGGAGTTTCACCTTTCTTCATCATTGCATCAAGCANGATGTGTGTGTCATTACTTGCAAGTTACACTGTCAGTGGTAGGGAGTTTCACCTTTCTTCATCATTGCATCAAGCACATGCCTCATATCTGGAATTCCTCCACCCTGGCACCTTCAAAGAAAGAGGGATACTGAAAATCAGCATGTGAACCTGGTCAATTCAAATCAGGCATCTGGGTGTCACTTCGTGAGAAATGTACTAAAATGTAGCTAATGATCTTCACTGTGTATCATCACAGGGATGCCTCATGAGCCACCGCAGTGCTGATCCAAGTATGGAGGGCCTAATGTCCACTTACTTACCAGTAACTCTATGAGCCAAGTGAATACATGATGTTAGGTAGGCAAGTTTGCTGGCTGATTCACTGTTATGATGAAACATGGGCCAACCAATCTACTAAATGCAGCACCACTTTGAAATATGTCCTTTGTTAATCACGCTTCATAATACAAGCTATTAACCCAATGGGTGGCCATTGGTGATGTATTGTAGTAATGTCAACCTCCCACCTAGAATGGAGCCCTGTGTGGGACCCGAGGAGTTAGGTATGTAAATGATAACTATAAAAGATTAGTGCATACTTGACCCATATTTATGCTAAACTTCCCTAACCACTATAGCTTAGTCTTACAAAATTCATGTATAAGGTAGCTAGCTACATTTACTTTGCACACTATAGTGGCAGGAGATGATAAACATCATAAGCATACCGCAACAGAGTGCAAAAAAGCAAACTGCTGAATGTAGCCCTTCAAACGTGCTGAAGTAAACCTCAGGTTGGGCTGAAAGAGCGGAACCAGGGTGAACAAAGCTTGAGACCTGGCCAGCGACCAAGAATACAATAAGTTCGTCGGCCACTACTATTACGCACATCATCACTAGGTCATGCACCTCTGTTACACTTATTAAAACTTCCATCTGTTTCTTGGCTAGAGATGTCAGGACCAGCTGATCTCGCAAGTATGTAGGACAATTCAGCATTAACTAGCCAAACATAAAGGAATGATACATGAGAATATACTTAACATTTAATTTATAAACCAGTGCCCTGAAATGCAGGTGGTCGGTATCTGTTTTTGGAAAATGCATCCTGGAGCACTTGCATGAAAAGCATACTAAGTGCATGTACAACGCGATTGGTCAGTCCATGTTGCACTCAAATGAATCGTAGATAAATATAATCCACACTTCATGACAACGGTGTAAAAACACGGAAACTATGATCCCTGTATCCCAGCTACGTCGCTGTTCTTCCGCAGCAGCACAGTTCGGAATGTTTACAAGATGGGCATTTCTGTTGAACTGCCTGCAAGAGCTGTAGCTAACAAGGCACTTTGTTGCTGAACACTTACATTCCCTAGCATGTCATTGAATAAAATTATTTTCCTATCCCTTTACCACCTGTGTAAGTCTAGCCTGTTAATTTTCAAATATTTTTTATGTAAACAAAATTTATTATTCAAAACTAAACTGTTTAGAACTCAGTTTCTCACTGCAGTAACGGATTCTAACACTTCCGTAATTGAAAAGAAAGTACTTACTGAGATTAACAAAACATTTGTACATCAAAATTGTTGAGCTCCATAATTGTGCTGTATTATAAACATCTGAAATTAAAATTTCTGGCTCATAATTTTGATATATAAGTAGCTGTAAAAATTCAGTAAATGAACATGGAACTTTCCCGTGCAATAAATAGTACATTTTAATTTTATTTATATATACTTACTAAACTAAAATATTAATTGAAAATAAAAATAAACTTGGTTCACTACAAATGATTTTTTAATAAGAGTCGGAATCAAAAATTTTATTTTTGCATTGTCCCATCACTACAAGATACTCATAAGTTTATTTATAAAATTTTGTAATTTTTTGAGAACCTATAAGAAATTAGGGGTTCATTTGTTTAGTTATTTAGTGCATTATTGTTGCTTATTTTTCCATTTTTTTTGCTCTTTAGACAAAATGCCCCTCTTTATTGGTGTCACAAGTTGTGTGTGGGGCTTACTTCTGCTCCTTATGAAAATCTATTTCTGACCGAGTTTTCACCAGCCCATCTCACCGTCTGGTAACGTACCTGGTTTGCTCGCTCGCTAGCCCGTCCACCTGCCAACTTGCTGCATTTTGCTTATGCCCTTCCACTTCATTTTGGCTCCAGTTGTGCTGTGTTTGAAGTCTCGAATGAAGTAATGTCCCTGGGTTTGTTCATTAACGATGTGGAAAAGCTCACATACGTAATTGCTGTGTTGTTGATGGACAGCCTGTGAGCATATTAACAAGTGTTTGGATTGCCCACTAATGTTGGTTTAGTTTACCACTTGATGTTTATACTTTACATATTTTGTATCATGTACTTGTAGATAGCCTTGCAAAAGTTGCATAAAGCAAACATACCAGCAATAAATACCACCACTTGTGTCATTAATATGGCAACAGTAGTTAACCCAGTCTTGTTTTGTATTTTAGCAGTTTCATTGTGCTTTAATGTGACCTTTTAATCAGTACAGTTGTGATGTAGGTTAACATCTAACTGTTGTGTGTTAACATCCATCAAACATTTTGCAACTTTCAGTCATACAATTTTTTATATAATTGGCAACAAATCACAGTTCAAAATTTACGACTGTTGTACTGTATATTGTCCAAAAAAAGTTGCTGAAGAGTTTCTCATAATGACATATAACAAAGAATCACTGTACATGTCTCAAATGTTTGTTATATGTTTACAAATCATTACAGTTTAGTGACTGAAATAAATAATTCTGTAAAAGTTGCAAGGTTGATTTTGTGCACTTGGAAAGTAGGTAGTGTGTAGCATGATGGAATATTTGTGCTGCACTACTAACAGTANCAAGGTTGATTTTGTGCACTTGGAAAGTAGGTAGTGTGTAGCATGATGGAATATTTGTGCTGCACTACTAACAGTAGGAAAAGAGACTGCATAGCCCTGTTACGTCTAAGTAACAACAATTAGGTCTCAGGTATTATTTTACCTAATTTTGAGACTGTAATTTTTAACAGGATATTACTTCGTTAGCTTACTCCTGCATGGATAAATGATATGGTGAGCAAGTGTTTGTTCCTTGGTAATTCTAGTAATCTGCCTTTGGCATTTGTAGGATCTTATTGTGTCAAACTAGGAGACTGAAAAAATGTTATGATCTTCTGTTGATGCCGTGCAGTAATCTTTCATATTCTAAGTTNCAAGGTTGATTTTGTGCACTTGGAAAGTAGGTAGTGTGTAGCATGATGGAATATTTGTGCTGCACTACTAACAGTTGGAAAAGAGACTGCATAGCCCTGTTACGTCTAAGTAACAACAATTAGGTCTCAGGTATTATTTTACCTAATTTTGAGACTGTAATTTTAACAGGATATTACTTCGTTAGCTTACTCCTGCATGGATAAATGATATGGTGAGCAAGTGTTTGTTCCTTGGTAATTCTAGTAATCTGCCTTTGGCATTTGTAGGATCTTGATGCTGTGTCAAACTAGGAGACTGAAAAAATGTTATGATCTTCTGTTGATGCCGTGCAGTAATCTTTCATATTCTAAGTTAAATTGATATTGACAGTTCTTGTCAAAGATAAATATTAAATGTGATTGAATTTGAATGCAGCAGTTTTAGAGCACACATTTGTAGCTCACGAGAAAAGTCAATGCTAGTAATTTGTGAATTCAGTGCTGCTAAATTGATGTAGTCTGCATGTGTCTCTGTGATAATTAAACTCTTTTCAATGTATTTAATTTAGCATCTCTTCAATATTAAATTGTTCTCATTCTCAGAACTATGGTAGGGAAGTTTTAAATGATGTCCCTGGTATTGAACACCTGAGTCATAGCTTCTGGGAAAGGGGTTAAATAATTGTATCTATGCTCTGCTATTCACTAGTCATTCACAGCATTATCCTTTCAAGAGTGATCTTTTGTAATCTTACATCTTGAACTGGGATTTGAAGATGATTAAGGTTTGGTTCTTAGAAATATGCTTCACCTACTTTATTTATGACCCTTAAATGTGGCTGAAACTGTTGACCTCCATGAAAGCTGGGCCTTATACCATGACTCCTGGTTCAAATTCACAGAGTTTTGCTGTTATTTTTTTCCCCAGTGAACGTCTTATTGACTCGCATGTGTGTTCATCAGAATGGTATAATTGGTAGATCAGTGGGTTGCAGTAGCCTGTCACTCACTGGAGTTGAAGACCTACCTCTTTTAATGTTGCGAACTGTATCTTGGCAGCGAGCAGTAAACAATTATGGGGTGTAGGACAAAGTTAGTAATGTGCATTGCTGATGGTGTAACTAGGTAGGCGAATTCCTCTGTGCCATGTTACACTATCTCAGAGTTTGCAGATTGCCTACTATCTGTGGGCATCACTAAATTACATGCCTCTGAGATTTCTTGTTTGGGGTGGAATGCACATGCAGTTATGCTCAGTACGCCCTAGGCCACTGTAAGAGGAGTACAACAGCTTGAATCAAAATGGACCACTTGTTGTGGGAGGCCAGCTACAACTTTCGTCTACTCTTTCTTCTCTTAAAGTCAGTACCACTCTCCAACTACAACCTGAGGTTTGTGGACATCTTTGCTTTGTGTTAAGCTCCTAGATGTCACTGCCCTGATTACAGCCTCGAGTGGTTTGGACAGCTGTGTCCAGCATTCTCAAAATAAAAACCTGTCATAAGCCAACCATCCAACCACCTTACTACGAAGACTTTTGTTTAAAAAAAAACCCTTTCCTCCAATCTAACACTTATCACAAATCACTGCTCAGCTTAGAACGAGTCACAGCTATTGGGCTAAGTACTGCTGACCCAATCTGATACACTGTTTGTAGATAGATTTTACAGCTGATCCCTTGATGCTGCTAGAAGCCCTGTTTCTGGTGGAAGGCGAGTCTGGCATTCTAGCGTGCTGGTTATGCCAAAGCCAGGTATGGAACTAGAAAAACATGAGGTTTTCTGTTAGCCCTTCCCGTGTTATTAACACAGACAATGTCCCGACTGCAGGCCAGTCCTGCAGAGATCTTTCTACTACCTCTATTGTACACATTTCTTAGGCCTTGCCAGAATACATGCTGACACTACTTTAGTAAGGCTTACTGGCTTGCAAAGAGCGAGTAATTGACCAGCCAGGTGTCTCACAGTGAACTGCCAGAAATTCTGCATCAGAATGTGCTGCAAACCCCAATCTGCTGGTTGTTACATACCCTGTTGTAATGGTAGGAAGATATACAAACTAGGGTTGGAAATAACCCTTCTGCCAAGTCTCTTCACTTCAGGTATGTAAACTTGCTGTCCTTTCCTGCAATAGTTCTTGGTGCTGGGAGCAGGCCACGGCCAGCACTACCTACCACAGTTTTCTGTGCAGTTGCTGCATCCAAGTTTTTCTTCATCCATCACTGGTGGCATACTAGTGGTTGAGCACTAGATTACGAGAAGGGATGATGGATTGACCAGTAAGTTAACGGCCATTTATGGTGACTGGAGAGAGAGAAAGAGGGATACTAAAATAGATATAAACTTGCATGATATAAAAAAGTTCTCAAGGAAAACCTGGAGAAATGTTTAAAAAGGGTAAATAATTGCCCAAGTGCAAGTGAAGTGAGAGGAGAAGAATGGAGGAGGATTGGTAGACGGACAGAAAGAGATTATGGCTCTTTACTTTGTTGAGGTGCTTCTCAGGCAATCAAATGCCAAAATGAATGTGGTAAATAAACATCTTTAATATATATATGTGTAAGCATTTGTGCCAATTTTACCTGAATTATTTTCTTGGCACATGTGTATCTAAATGTATTATGGCCGTGTTCAGCTAGTTTACATGTATACATTATAGAAGCAGTTAACAAATGCCCTATAGTAATTGAACGATTGAGGAATACCTGGTACTAATTGGCCAGTTATAAGAGCTTTGCTCTTGGGCCTCTTGTCGAACAATATGCTGAAATCTACTAGGCTGCAGACATGATCAGGGTTTGTAATACATGTCAACATGAGCCTTAAAATATTGTATGTACATATCAGTCAATATGCAAGTTTGGCACCGATAGTACACTTGCTTTATGCAGTATGAAATTAAAAATGTTATTAAAATAAATTTTGTCCCATCTCAGAAATTACATAAGATGTAGCAGCTGTTAAGGTTTTGAATAGATATTGCTTTCTGATGAAAGAATACCACCCAATATTTTTAAGGAAAAGATTAATGAAAGATGAACAGTTATTTCCACAAAATAAATAGTGTACCTTGATTTTTGTTGGTGCTATGCTGTGCTGTATCACTTACATAAACCTAATGTTCTGTTACTATTTTTTTTTCTAATAATAATACAATTAACAATTGAGACAAGCTAAACATTCCTCAAATTCCATGCTCTCGGGTAGTTAAGGGGAATTTTTAAATTTGTGTAAATTATTCTATTGGCATTGGAGGTTAACTTTTAGAAACCTTCGTAAGAGTTCCACTGGCCTGGCGCTTGAACTGCATTGCAGAATGTTTGAAATTCTGGCTCTTTGATAAAACTAATAAACATGCTCTTAGTATGTTTATCTGTGAAAAGACAATACCCCAGACGAGGACAGAATGGTACTATAAAGTTACCATGCATGCTGTAAATATCATTTTGGAACCCTCCAGCACAGTTGAAAATAGCCTTTTTTAAACTACCCTATCTTAAAACATACTAGCCAGACATGAGGCAAACTACAATAGGAGTCTGTATTTAAATTGCTAAAGACTTTTCATCAATAAAATGAAAGTGTCTCATCATAGGTACATGGAGCACTACGAGATCACTGCATGCCAGTTCAGAGCCCTGCGCGTATCGTCAATGGTGTTCTTGTAGCACGTGCCATTGTGAACCCGTATAGCTCCCGCTTTTCTCTGTCAAAAAAGGTAGAAAAACTATCCAGGCAGGCGGCCCCTGAAGTGGCAAACATCTTAGCACAAGTAAATGAGTTTTCAGCAGTGAGAGACCTGCCTCTTAATGTGATGTGTTTATGTGAATAAGAGTTGGTGTTAAAGTTAACCTTTACACATTTTCAAATTACACTCCACCCATTATTAGCATCATCTGCAATTTTTGTGCAACACAAATGTTTTTTTTTTTTTTTTTCTCTCATCAAACTGAGAAAAAACATTTGTGTGTTCATAGGACTGTTGAAACAAATTTAAGTCTGTATTCATTCAAACATTTAATTTATTTCATATTAAAAATTTCTCTTCACTATTATAATGCTTGTTATATAGAATTAACTTTTTCTCTATATTCTATATCATTGCTTTTCCATTTTTTTTTTTGGCTCTGAAATGTAACTGTAGCTTTCATTTTCAAGATAAAAACTCTCAGGTTATACTCCCAGCACTAATTTTGTTATGGTGACAAAAACTCTCATTCCAGTGATAGGCTATGTGTATCTAGGCATTGTGTCATTAGCACACATCGGTTTAGTACTGAAAGATTCTGTATTCAAACATAGCACAACATTATATAAATATAAATTTTTCTTCTTTTGTTTGCTGAAATTTAAGTATTATATAGCAAATAAATATACAGTGAACTCCCAATTTTCCAGGATAATGACTTGCTAAAGGTTCACGGATAACCAATATTCACAGTTTAAGCAATGGGGGAAAATATAGTCATATAAGAATTCAATTTTTTGACAGCCAGTGTGTGGCAACATGTCATGAATGATATTAGCATAGTCACATACACACAATCCTGTATTAACTGATGTGTGAACGATTGCAAGAGAGTTTCATGTTGGCTATTTTGACAGCCTACATTTGCACAACAGACATCGGAGGAATGAGGTGGACTCACAACCATTCGTCAGTCGCCCGTCCGTCCGGTGGTCTCGTGATCTTCAACCAATCGCAGGGTAACTTTTTTTTTTATCCGTCAATCTGTAAAATATTTCCTAAACTTTAACTTTCGACGGACATTCCATATGACATTCCATAGACGCGAATACTTTTTTTCAAATTAAATGCAGGGTGATGAATGTGTTTATTTATCTTCGATATTCAGGAATTAAAAATGTAAACAATAATTTGGTATTAATTCTTAAAAGAATTATTTATCCAAAATGTTTATCTCTTGAAAAAATGTATTTACAACCAAAATATATCTCCAACTAAAGAAAGATCCCAATGTTAAGTTGACGCACTGAAATTTTGCCGTACAAAAGGATTGGCGGATGACGGATTGTTGTGAATCGTTTTCAACTGACAGACGAAAACACAGACGGATGAATGACCGACTGACGGATGCAACGGATGGTTGTGAGTCCAGCTATATGCGGGCAGGAAGGAGATCGTAGACAAAATGTTTATGTATTTTATTTTATATCATTACAAAACAGCTGTTATATAAGTGTAACAAATTAAACTTTATTCTAGAATAATGTGTAGGTGTTTAAACAAAATGATGGAACCTAAACCGTATGCGATAGTTAAGCTTTGTTTGTCTCATCATAGGTTGTAGCTAGTGCTTGCTTATGTTGCCACGTGCATACTTCTTATTAATTGAAGAGGCTGCACATGTCGCAGAGCATTTTCCAAACATTTCTACATTAATTTGACGTAATACATTTCAAACCTGGGTTGTTTTCAGCAGCATGAGATGAAAAATTTAATTTTAAGAGGACGTGATATGTATTCTTTTGCGACAGCAGCAAAATAGGCGACCGTGCTGCCATCTGTTGGCCAGTGCACGCTGCTCGCTTCGGAAGCCACGTCCCATTAAATGACTAGTTTTTCATGTGTAAAATACAAATATACGAACGAATTCTCAGAGTTAAAGTAACATATTTCCATGTGAAGTGGTTCTGCTTGCTAATAATTTGGATTCGGCCTGCAATCGCTAAGCCTTTCTGAAGCCAACTCACCTTTTTTTTTATCCCCACTCCCCCCTACTACGTCAGCAACAAATTGAAAGTAAATGTTATTTATTTAATTTACTTAAAGCATATGTTGTTTTGCGATGGGATCATTTTTACGGCAAATAATGTTTATGTTAATGTGTTATTTGGTCATCCAGTCGTACTCGGTGCCACGGTTAATAATAGCTTCTGCATGCATAAACTACCCTATCTCGCGGTTTTGATGAACAAATGCCAGTTTTAATAGTCAAATACTTTATTATTATTAGTGATAATGTACTGTCTGACAATTTCGCTGAAATCCTAATATTTCCCAGATTCTCATATATTCACTGTTAAAAATGTGTTTTAATATAATACGGTACTCAAACACTTTTAACATTAAATAAGGAAACCAGTACTGCATCACTCGACTGGTGCCTGGAAAGTAACAGTGCGTACATGGGTTATTAATAGCAGCGACAGTTTTTCAATATTTTACTTTTGAACTGGTGGCTCCACGGTCAAGCCACAACCCAATTACGCTGCCCCCAGTTAAATGGGAGTTGACTGTGTATGCTTTTAAAATATTACAGACGTATCTACGAGTATTTTCAACGTTTCTGTTACTTTACATTGTCTGTAATGCATTACCGAAAGTATATGCCGGTTTAGCAGTGCCACTTCTGTTGTCTCAATAAGGATTTTAGGCATTCTCTTAGCTTCTGCAGAACCTCTCGGCTTAGCTAGTGGTTTGTCACATTGGTGTGCACATAAAAGCTTGTTGGTACATGCCTGGTTGAAATTGTGTCCTTTCCATCACTTATGGCCATCAGTACAGTGAACTAAGTAAGGGACATAAATAATATTACCTAATCATTTTTAACTTGGCCATATTAAACTAATTGGTTTGCTATTCAAACCTCTTTTTTTTTCAGCCTGGTCTGACACGTGTGCGCACGTACCGTAGTAGCACGTGTGCTGTATTCTGAGAATTGCATGTGTGTATTGCCCCTACCACACACACGGCTCCTGCTTCTGCCACATCTTTGAAAATAAATTGTCTCCGTTCTTCTTAGAGAAATGTTAGAAATAATAAAGAAGAAAAAATTTGGGTGATAAAAATTTGCGATAAAAATGTTTGTGAGGTGTTTACGTTATCTTTTGTCTGTTTACTTTGTGATATAGATAAAGTGCTAGATGAAGTGCAGCTTTCTGTGTGTGTTTAATGTGTGGTACATCATTGTGCGTCAACACCTATCAGAACATGCTTCTCTGCACAAGCTTATGTGTACTTACTTGTGTGACATTGATTTTGGCTTGCTTTCATATATATTAATAAAAAGTGATCTGTTAAGTTGCAGGCTGTGTTGAGTTGAATTAAATATTATTTTGTATTTTTATGATAGCCTGTAATTAATTTTAGAGATTGTGTTTACTTTTTTTCCATTTCGAAATAATGCCCAACAGTTTTGTTGTAATTTTATGTTAACAGAATGGCCACATTTGCATACATGAATGCTGACAGTTTTCTGTATGCCAGAAAATTTTACTCTTTGCTGGTTTTTTTTTTTTTAATTGTGATTTACCATTTCTGGTTTTTTATTGGTCAGTTTGTTACATCAGTTTCGCACTGTTTGTCATTTAGTGATTATACTTAAAATTAAACCTTCATCTGTAGCAGAAAATCTTAGCGTGAGGTCTTAATAAATTTATGTTGCTTAAGTTGCCACAAATTAGAATGTTGCACATAAATCAATCACATCCAAACTTTGTCTATGAAATTTTTTATCTTAATGCTGCTAGGTTATGTTAGCTCCTCCAGTGTTCAGTCTTTCTTGGATACTTTTTTTTTGTATGGGTCGAAAATCTGGTACATACCGAGTGGTATTTTTTATTGTTAGGATTTTGTTTATATTAATATAAGTACAACAAATCATTATTATCTTTCGTTTTTGCAGTTGAAGTTGTTAAAAGTCAAATTCTTAACATGAAAGCGGTGTTACCGTAGGAATGTATTTTTTCAACTGTCAGTATTTAAATGTTTTAAATAAACTTAGGTACTTTGTACTCTAATACCAAGTAATGGGCAATTTGCTTATTTTATTCTTATATGAGGAAATTAGTATAAAAATGTTATGATCATGCAAAACTATCATGTTTTAATTAAACTTGGACAAAAAGAACCTTTGCGTATAATATGTTATGAATGTTTAGATATGGCAGTTATATTGGCACAATACAAATAAAATAAAATAAAATACGAATCTCTAAAAACTTTTACATAGTTTTTACGACATACAAAATAAAATGTTACATTTGCACAACAATTTTACAGAAAGTAGGAAGCATATTTAATTACCTTATTTATTCACATAGTACCTATAATGAAATACATATACAGGTGTTGAAAACCAACGTTTCAACTAAGAAAATATTGCACATGTATATTTATTCGTGATTTTCAATGAAACTCTTGTTAAAAATAACATGTTTATCAGTTAAATATATTATCTTTCTATCAAAATTAAATAAATTTTTTTTCTTCTAACTTTGGAATGGAACCCCTTTTATTACATGCGTATATATGATTCAACTTACATACATTCAACTTTCACACACACATTATGTATGACAGTAGAGGACTGCCTGTATTGCTATGTGAATACAACATGAAGTTGTTACAGCATATGCATTAACTCAAAGTACATAAATTAATTCAGATGTACAGACACAAACATAGAAATTATCTTGTCAGAAACACACTGTCTTTAAATGGTTATAAATTGCTTTGCTTTCCTCCTTATAATCACTGTTAATGCCCAATTGAATTAATTTAGGCCTAAATAACCATATTTTTGGGCATTAGGATAGTTATTTTAAAAATGAGCCAAATAAATGCAATAACTACGTTTTTGTGATTGTAGAAAACATTGCATTACTAGATAGGTACACTCCTTAAATGCAATAATTTAGCTGTTGCAATTTAACCAGTGTTAATAATACAGTCACCTTTAAAAGTAATCTGACTGTAATACTTACGGTAATCTCACCACTCTTTGGTTGTATGTTAGGTATAATGTAATATTAGTTGGCCTTTGTTTCTATTGTTACAAGACTGTTTCATGTTACAGTTTTGGAACGCCCATCTTCGCAAATGTCGTATCTGGAACACTTCCTCAAGGAGTCATCTAACCGACACGGTGGCTCTGTAGAGAGCGAGGACGGTGATGTGGAGGACAACAGAGCTCCGTCTGTCACCAGCAGTAAATCTGATCTTAGCTTAGTAAGTTCCCGCCTTCCTTTATATGTGATGCTTGTTGGTCAACTAATTTCAATTCAGATAGGTCACATCTTCTGCACCTAAATTAGTTAAGGGAGTTGAACGTCTGATTAAGCCATGTTCATATATATGGTTGTCAAGCACCTAAGTGGGTGTGAGTTTGCCAAGCTTGCTGGATTTGTAAGCGGCCATGAGAGTCTCGCTTGTCATCGCAGCGTGGAACAGGGGTCAGCATAACTGTGGGATCGCTGGGATTGGTGTAAGGAGCTCCCAAGTTGTCTAAAGCCAAATAATGCCAAGTAAAGAGATTTTAATGGCCAGTACCAAGTGTACGATTCTAGTCACTATTAAAATACCTTCACCACTGAAATGAAAACCTCATGTTATGTTGGTATTTGATTTCGTACTGTTTTTACTTTCGTAATGCCTTCTAAATTGCCTTCCTGAGAAGTAAAATATTTATATTCTAACTGACCAAACTTTACCCTTGTAATGACCTATATTTTCCCATTTGTCATTTTTGCCAAATTTTTGCAATGTGTTTGTTGTATTCTACAATACTGTCCTCTGCAAGTACAGCTCTCTTTCAAAGATTTATTTTGTGATCAGTGTTTAGCTGGATATTTAAAAATTTACAAAGCTGGGTGCAAAAGGACATTTATAGTAGATGTCACCAACACTCCCTAAAATTTAATGGTCATTTAAATTCACAGTAAGTGGCACTAAGGATATTTCATAAATTGACTCCTAAACTGCCTTAGGTAATCTTTAATTTAGCAGCCATAAATCTGGCACTTATATCCTTAAGGGTTCCTCTACCTATAAATAAACTATATATAAACCCAGAAAGTGTTATACGGTAGTAGTTGATTTTGTAATTTAAAAATTAGTAAATAAAAATGAGAAGTTATATTTGTATCACAGAGATTGAAGTTAGATGCAGAGAACTTATTTACTGAAATAACCTGTATATTTATGATAAAATAAAACTTTACTTTTTTTGCATATGGGCATTTTTAAAGCTGTATTGGTAGGAGGCAAAGACAATGAATAGATGAAAAATTTATTATTATTAGTTAAGTAGCTGATCGATTAAGTAAGCATTTACTGAGTGTACTCTAACCACAAAAGTATTTGAAATAAATTAAAACAACTGGATGCTGTCACGACAGTACAACTCTTTCACAGTTTCGTTACATTCTATTAAAGGCTTGTAGTTTTTTTGTACAAAAAATGCATCTCAAACATTAGCCCTGTTATGACGCATGTAAAAATATCTGATCACTTACATTACATTTGAGACGGAACATAATATAGACCTGACACATTTACGCAGTGTATTTACCACAAATGGAAAATAATATTCAATTCAATTTTTTTATGAATTCAGTTTTGTTTTAAAAAAACAATTGTGTTAAAGAGAGGCCACATAAAGCTCTCTTATACAGGTGTGGTGATAGTTGCATTTAATGCATGCAAGGTTCTGGCACAGGGCGTCTCTTAAAATGCACCGGAATATCGTTATTAGTATTCTCCACAATCATTACTCACAATTTCAGGAAGTTCCATTTGGGATTTTGCAGAAAGTCGACATAAAAATTAGTAATGCTATCCTAAATAGGGAAGTGTGTTTTTCTCACAATAAGTTATTACTTGAACTAACATTAGTGAAATGTTGCATAATGTATGAAAGATGCATCATGAAAATAATATGAATGTTTTGACAATATTTACTCTTTGTTTTTACATTAAAATACAGATTCCAAAATCACAACCTTGGGCACTATTTATGGTCACTGAAAAAATCTAATAAACTATAAATGTATTTCCTAAACTTAATTAAACTTGTACAGAATCTTCAAAAACAGAAGTAATGCAATGTGTAAAACGTTAATACAGTTCTATCAGCATCTGTAGTAGAAATATGCGGGATAGTTTTAAAATGTAGGCCCAATATTGCTTACTGGTGGCAATACAATTTTTAATGATTTCCATGGATGACATAATTTATCAAGGCTTTGCGCGGAATATATATTTTGTTTTGGGAATATTTCACAAGTTACACATAATTACGTAATAAAATTTATTATTGAGGTATTAAATTTTTTGTGAAGCATTTGTATTTATAAAAATTCTTGAACAAAGCTACGTAAATATGTGTATCGAGACTTAAAAACATTTTGGGAATATTGTAGATAAAATGTAAAACTGTTTTATCTATGACTGTAGCCAAAATGACTCGTAACCTATGCCTACATGAACTGTTATAATTTTTGCTACTAAAAAATCAAACTTGGTAGTGATGATTAATAAAGGTGATCACAAAACATCATGGAATCCCAACACATCACTTCCAAGCACCAAAACATTTTAAACTTATAAATTCATGTACGTAATTTTAACATAAAGAAGTTTCAGTGTGCACATGGCTAGCTGAGTTAATGAAATGCATATACAATACTTTTTTTTTGTATTTGCAGTAATATCAATTTGCATGTATTCATTCGTGATTCACACCTTTTGAATCTAACCTTTGAAAAATCGCCCGTTGTTTGATGTGTTTGTTTATTTCCTAAAGATGCCCTGCATCACAAGCATTTTATATTTCTGTTAACATAACATAAAAGTACCTTTTTCGTTTTTTAAACTGAACGTTTACTGATATTTTATCTAGAAATTGCAACTTTTCATTTATAGTTAATATTTATAAAAACTAGAGGTTGGGATGAACCCAGATTTTGGCACCGAACCGAACTAGAACTTAACCCAGAGTATTTTTTATCAAACCGAACTTGAATCAAATTTTTTTAATTGTCCACAAACCGAACTTGAACCGAACCATGCTATAATTCATAGATCTTGAACCAGACTCGAAACGATCTTTAAAAAAAGGCATTATCCACACATTATGCCATCACAGTTCAGTCTTTTTCCAAGGACATAACAAAAAAAAAACAAGTATGTGTAACCACCTTAACAGTTCCATTTCTAATACATCAACTTGTAGCATAAAAACTGAACACACAGGTATATACTATACATACAACCATCATAGTTCAGCCCCTATTTGTTCAAGCATATAACATTAACAATTTCACCTCTAATTGTTTAAACATGTAACATAAATAATAAACACATACATATACAATCTGCACAGTTCCACAACTAATAGTTCCAAAATGTAATGGCCAATTTTTTTCTAATTTGAAAAAAGGTTCAAAATTTGCATACTAATAACTTTTGGTTTTTATAGATTTCTCTAATATGTTAATTTATTAAAACACTGAAAAACATATCTTTCTAGTCTTTTTAGAAGTATGTGAAAACCAGAAATTAGCAACACAAAATATGTTAATTGAAAATGTTATTTTTTAAAACCTCAAGCAAATCACTTTTTTTTTTTTTTTGTGTACAATCATTTATAAATTAAAAATGCTGTAAGTTAAAGGAAAGCTCCTGGTTTTACACATGATAGAGTTCAAGATACAATGTTGTCATCACTGCTACAAAGAAAAAAACAAATGACTGGTTCGGTAATTTTTATTGTGTTTCCTCCAGTGTTTGTTGTTTTTCAACATCTTTGAGATGAAGTAAGTTCGCTTCAAAGTTCGTAAATAATCTTTATTTTGGCAAATTTTTGAACAAAACACGAACTTGTGTAAATTTTTTTAACCATAGTAAACATAGCCTTAAATGTCAGGTTCGGTTTGAAATTTGAACATTCGACCCATCTCTAATAAAAACCAGTGAGAAAACGGGTGTGTTGGCAATGCCTAGTAAGGAATGGTTCTTAGGCAAAATATTATTACACTAAGTGTGCACAAAAGTAGCATGTTGTCCCTTTGGTGTAATTTTCTAGACTCGCTTAAGCTTTGTTTGGATGAGGCGGAAGAATATCCTGGAAGCAGGGCTTCAGAAAAGTGTGAAGTAATCGTGAATGGACTGTACAGTAGAACCTCGATTTTACATTCCCCTCAATTACATTTTCCCCTTAAATAAACCAATTTATTCAGGTCCCACAATTTTTCCTATGTTCACAATGTATTAAATTCCTGCCATTTACACTGCAATTCAATATGGTTTCCCTTGAATTACACTTATTTTAAATTCATTTGATTAACAAAATTTGGAAATTCGTACGTTGTAGTCTCGTTTATAAAACACATTAATGCAGATATTGAAAGTGCAATAATGTGCATGAAACACAATTTCATTGGAAGGTGAAAGTATCACCCCTGAAAATGTTTAAACTGGGAAAATAATTATTTATCAGATCTGGAGAAGGATTATAGACTAAAGGATAACTTAAATTGAGATAAATATATTATTCTGTGATTTGGTTCTAAAAAAAAACTTAAAAATCCAGTGTGTTTGTTAAAGAATAAAAAGGTTACCAGTTACTCTTACACACTGAATAGAAAAAAATACTGTTATTCAAGTTAGTAAAATGCTTCACTACAATAACTGATCCAAATAGAAAACAGTGATTAAAACTTAATATATATGATTTGGCATCTTAAAATATTAAACTAAAACCTGTTCGACCCATTACTCTACATCAACATTAACTTTTCAACATATATTCTACAAGTCAGATTGTTTCCCTTCATTTACACTTTCCCCCCATTTACACCATTTTACATTTGTCCCAAGAAATGTGTAAAATAGGGGTTCCACTGTACCATAACAGTATTAACTCTTGGTGGGTTTTCACTGTATGCTTTTATGAAATTGTCCACCATCTCTTCCTGCAAAAAGGTAACAACACCAGTAGTTGATATCTCGTCATGTGCAGTGACATTATGCCGGTGAGAGAGAGTGTTTCATGGTCACATAATAACCGCCACATAAATCACTAGTTTTAATGGAAAATAACTTAACACCAATTTTCATGCAATAAGCTATGCATGTTCAGGGTTATTATAAATAATTTATCTGATTTTAAAAATCTGTAATTCATAAACTGTTTCATCTTGAAGGTTCATGCTAACCACCAAACAAAAGGAAAACTTTCAAAAAAATTTTATGTGATTGTAAACTTCCTTTTATCATGCCAGGTGGCAGCACAAGCTCCGTTCACAAAATGGCGACAAAGTAACAGAAACCATTCTGTGTTTTGGAAAATGTGAAATGTTTATCGGTTGTTACCTTACAGCTTGCATTCCGAGAGCATTACCACACAAAACCACCAAGTCACCAGAGTATTCTGCAGTGATACCATTAGTTCCAGGGCACAGGATGCCTGTGTAAAGGTAAGAGCGGATGGCGGTTAGGTGTTTCTAATGAAACATTCATTAGAGTGGGGAGAAGTTACGCACATATTCCATGAAAATTAATTACTCGAGCAAGTTGCAAGCTTGGAATCCCTGAACCAACTGTTTGGAAGAAATTTGCGATGAAGGTTACAATTTAAACTGTACCGCTTACAGCTGTTGCAACACTTCCATCCAGAAGATTATGCCATCTGATTTGAATTTGTGAGCCCATGGAGGAAGCTATGCAGGAATACGATTTTGCCACACGTCTGGTGTTCAGTGATGAAGTGATGTTTCACTTCAGTGGAAAGGTGAACCGTCACAATGTCCGGATATGGGGCATAGTATATCCCTGTGGTTCTGTGAAACACTTACTGGATTCGCCAAAACTGAATGTATTTTGCGCAATCTCACAGACAAAGGTGAACTAGCCCTTTTTTCCTTTAAAATACTGTGATGGGTGTGTCCTATCTCGGCATGTTATAGTTATTCTTGTTTCCACAAATGAGAGAGGATTCCAGAAACTTCATGTTCCAGCAAGATGGGGCTCCTACACTGCTGGATTTGATGCTGTTTAGATGGCCGACCCGGTTTCCTGACCTTTTACCATGTGTTTTCTTCTTTTGAGGGTACGTGAAAGACACTGTTTACGTGCCACCATTGCCAACAGCATTGCATGAGCTCCGAAACCGCATTGCCGCAGCGGTGATGGCCGTCGATAGGGACATGCTGCAACGCGTGTGGCGCAAACTCAACTACTGATTGGATGTGTGCCGTGTGACAAGGGGAGCACGCATTAAACATTTGTAGAAAATCTTAGAAACTTGTGGACGAAAACTTGAACACTTGTGGTTTTTTTCCTGTATCGCTCATTATTTTCTGTCAAGTACTTTGTCAATTACAGATTTTTGAAACACAATGAATCATTTATAATAATACTGTATACTTTTACACATGTATTAAAATGCACACCTCCCAATTTCTACCATGTTTATTGCTTGTGCATATTGCCTACTTCTGTGTTTTTCAAATTTTTCATATACTGTGAAACTCTGTTTAGAAATTTCTGACGGGACTAAAAAATTTGGACTTATTAACAGGGAAAACTTCTTATAATGGTCAAATTACATGTTAATAACAGACAATGTCAAAAAAAAAATTTCAGCTTATTAAGAAGTTCCCTGTTAAGGGTTTTACTGTAATTAAATTGAAAAAAGACATGAGAATTTTTCATAACTAAAGGAATATAGTAAAGCCGTTTGGCGAAAGTAAAGGGCTGAGGTGGTCACATAACTAAGGGACAGTACTTGTTTCCTACCATGGCTCTCTGGGTTCAATTCCCAGTGGGGTCACAAGTGATTTTCACATAAGATGTGGCTGTTGGTCAGCAGCTTTTCTCAGGTTACTCCTGTTTCCCTTTTTTCTGCAGTTTATTGATTGGTGCTAAATAACTAGTTAAGGATAAACCCTAGTAAAAAAATGTTTTATGCCTCAAGGCTACTTTTGGTCATAAGCAAGCATTGCTGTGAGCTTTCCCAAGACTACTGTATGCATTTCCAGGAAACTGAATTTATTGTAAATTAGATCTGTTCATGTGATGCAAGCCAGTGAAGTAAACTACATATGTCTCTTTGTACTTTTAAACCATGTTCACTAATATTTTTTTCTTTGAATTAATTTAATAGGATAAAATTAAAAAGGGTGGCTGTAGATAATTGTTTTTTATGTTTCCTGCAAAAAAAGTTTTATTTCTAGAATATTTATTTGTTGAGATATGCATATATATGCATACATTGATATACAGACAATATTTTAGTAGAGAAACCCTTAAGGCTATACATATCCATGAACTGAACACTTCTTCAGTTTAATATGCTATGAGTGTGGTGAGGGAATGTTGTACGAAGGGGAGTGGTGGTGTTGCAGGAACATGGCTCGCCACTAGTGGTTGGCAAGGTTCCGCTCATGCCGCCTCAGCCCCAGCCCAAGCGCCACCAGTTTTTGGTCCGCACCTTCTCGTCGCCTACCAAGTGCAGCCACTGCACCTCCCTCATGGTGGGACTCACTCGTCAGGGCGTCGTCTGCGAGGTCTGTGGCTTCGCTTGTCACATTGGCTGCTGCGACAAGGTCCCACCTGTCTGCCCAGTGCCTTCCGACCAGAGTGAGTGCATGCCATCCCTATATGAAACTTTCACCAATACACTTTCCATGCCCTGAGCAGACCTGGTTACATTCGACATGTCTCAAAGTCTGACATCAACAGTTAGCAAGTCCTTGTGCTGTCATGTCACTTAGCTTTCTATCAAAAAGAAACTGATAGAGGAGATAAAAAATATTTTGTTGCTGTTACTAAAAGCGTTAAACATGTTTGTAACCTCACCACTAATTTCAGTTACTGTCTCTTCATTTGGAAGCTGTTGTGTAGGCAAAATTGTGAATTTATTTGTATGTGTGTGTGTGTCTGCATGTAAATTTGCATGTGTGTGCATGTTTGTGTGTTTGTGTGCGCATGGATTTAAAGTTATAAATTATGAAGTCAGATTAAAAAAAAAACTTATATATATTTCTGAAAAGTAATAAGAGTTTAATGTAGTAATAATGCCAATGTGTTTATCACATATTTCTAAAGCATTCAAACAATTTGCTTTTTACTATGGAGGTTTTGGATATTGTAGAGTTTTGTATGTTTAGATATTGCCATTGGTGGAAATATATTACTGTGTGTTTATATGGTGATTGTATTCTAGTGTATTTCTGGTGTATTCATGAAATGTCTTCAAAATATGAACTTTTTGCTTGATTGGCAAGCATACCTTTAGCATCATAAGACAGTGTATGCAATTATCATTTCAGAGTCCATTGGAAATAGCATTCTTTATACGAATTGCATCGCAGACCCTTACAGAACAATGAAGCTCATATTTTAGACTTTCCATCTACGTATTTTGTCTTAAGTTCTGCAGGAAGGGTAGAAGTAGAAATAGCAAAAAAATGTCAATATTCCTTACATTTAGGATGTGAGTGGAAAACATTATTTGTGGATTATCATAAACTAAAAATAGTCAACTGCGTGAAAGGAATTGCCATTACAGGAAGGAAGTATTTTCTAGTTCTTTAGTTGAGCATTGAGGTATACATATGTTATTGTCCACAAATATAGACAGCTGAATTTAAGGCATAATTTTGTTTTTTTTTCAGCCAAGAGGCCACTTGGTATCGACCCAACTCGAGGTATTGGCACTGCTTATGAAGGGTACGTGAAGGTGCCAAAGACTGGAGGGGTAAAGAAAGGATGGGTGCGACAGTTTGTTGTTGTTTGCGACTTCAAGCTGTTCCTCTACGACATCTCACCCGATCGCAATGCTCTCCCTTCTGTCTACGTCTCCCAGGTGCTTGACATGAGGGACGAGGAGTTTGCCGTCAGCTCAGTCCGCGACTCTGATGTCATCCATGCCACCAAGAAGGATGTGCCGTGTATATTTAGGGTAAGTTTGCCATCAGCTCAGTTCGCAACTCAGATATTATTCATGCTACCATGAAAGATGCACCATGTATTTTTAGGGTGAGTTGTACAAGTGTGTATGGTGTATTGCTACGGTGTACTTGAAAATATTAATTAAAATATTGTTATTTTGAACATTGAGAAGAATGTATAGATGATTTTTACGATATGTTGCAGGTAATAAAATTTCAGATACATTCAACTCAACATTAGATTTTGGTATTAATGATTCTCTCAAAGTAAAAACCCTATTTTAAGGAACCACAAAAACTTTTGTAAAAAAAAAATTGAAATATTTTAAGGAAATAGGTTGAAAACTAAATTTGTTCCATTTATTTTGGTCACTGACCATTGCAATTCTCTTCTCCACACTTGTGCAACTCTGAAGATGGTAAGATCTAAAAATAGATATCACTCCCTACCACATGACTATCTGCCACTTCCATCAAGGTTGCCAATGTTTGCCCATGTGAGCCTGCCGTTACATTACACGCCAAAGTTGCCTAACCCAGTGACCGCCCTTTGTGAGATTACATAATAAAAATAAACACTGGACTGAATTGCTGAAAGGAGGAATATATATATACTGTCTTTCTTTGACACTACTGTGAACAAATAGCTTATACACTGAAGAGCCAAAAAAACTGGTACACCTGCCTAATATCATGTAGGGCCCCGCGAGCACGCAGAAGTGCCGCAAGACGACGTGGCATGGACTTGACTAATGTCTGAAGGCATGCAGGAAGCATTGAAATTGATGCCAATTTGAGAAAGGGTTATACGTCCGTCATGTTTAATGATTCTCGTCAGTCTCGTTCGTCCCGTTCGTTCACAATCTTTTTCCGACCGCAGCGATGTCGAAGATTTGATGTTTTACCGGATTCCCAATATTCACGGTACACTCGTGAAATGGTCCTACACGAAAATTCAAATTTTATTGCTGCCTCGGAGATGCTATGTCCCATCTCTCGTGCACCGACTATAACACCATGTTCAAACTCACTTAAATCTTGATAACCTGCCATTCTAGCAGAAGTAACTGATCTGGCAACTTTGCCAGACGCTTGTTGTCTTATATAGGCGCTGCCGACCGCATCACATTACTCTGATTGGTTTCATACCTCTGTTATTTGCATACGCACGCCTATACCAGTTTTTTTGGCTCTTCAGTGTAGATTGTTCATGATAAAATGAGCACTCTTAAAATCAATCTATAAAAAGAATCACTGCCCATAACTGCATATATTTTAACATGAGCAATGACCGCAATACTCACAG
This sequence comes from Clitarchus hookeri, assembly GCA_002778355.1. Lineage (NCBI taxonomy): Eukaryota > Metazoa > Arthropoda > Insecta > Phasmatodea > Phasmatidae > Clitarchus > Clitarchus hookeri. Next base: position 433,341 of record NQII01001216.1, read on the forward strand.
CTAAGTTGGCAGCAAACTTTGAGAAGTAGTTCCATGTTTTATCTTCTTGCTAAAATAAAAAAAAATTTGTCACCTGCAAGTCAGTTCCTTTTTGCTAGAGGCAAATAGGTATAAAATTTGGCATGGTTGTTACATATTTATGTTTTTAATGCCTTCAAATCATCATCTGGCTGACACAATGTTCAAGTTAGCTGATTCATTGTTTTTTTTTTTTTTTTTTTTTTTGTACTTTTATACATGTTTTGAGTGAAATGGCATTGTTATTGCTATGGTCCAACATTTTTGGTAAATAAAACGACCTGATTCCTTCATTAAAATTTTGCCATTTAGTCTTAAAAATATTCCCATTTTGTCAAATAAATTAGTTCCTTCCAATATAGCTGTTTATATTATGTACTACACCATCGCTGTTCACTGTGCATACGGAACGACCGCACAGCAGTGTTTATGCACGTGTCTTTTCGCTCCCACTCAAAGTTTCCACAACAGTGTTTGATTCTGTTCAGTTTATCAAACACATAGAAGCTTTCACTTTAAAATTCCTGAGCCCAATAGAAACATTTAGTATTTTTTTTGGCTTTTTAACCGATTTTGCAACGTAAGTAAATGCTGAAATTGGTATCCTCGCTCGTTATCATGAACCTAACCACAAATCACAGAAGACGAGAGTTGGGAGTATTTAAAAATACAGCACGAATATTTAGTGCGTAATAATTTCATTGACCTAAGAAAATATTCATTTTTGTTATATTTACGTATTTACTTTAGTAATATCACCAACATTTTTGTTTAGAATTTCCCGTTTATCTGTGCGTTTGCACGTTAACAAGCGTGTAGCGATTCGGGTTCATAACTAGAATTGTACTAAAGCGATAATCATTCCACCTAACTATCGATCAATTTATATATTTATCTCGTTCAAGAGTAAACTTTGTTTACATTTTTGGAGTTAGCAATGTTATTACTGGAAATAATTTTAACTGTTATTAGGGTATATGTGAAATAAATGAGAGAAAATATTGTATCATATATTAAAAATGACAAAACTGGCTATAAGAGTTTTTGTGGTAGAAGAAGCTCAGTTTTGTGGGTTTTGGAAACATTTTTACGCATAATGGTCTAGGGACAGGAGCGTGTCGGCATCTTAATAGGTGTAGTCGATTTTTAATTCTGTGTTAGATCAGTCACACAGTCT
>NQII01001216.1:445256-463200 GCA_002778355.1 Clitarchus hookeri
TTCTCCGGACAGCCCAACCAAACAAAGAAGGCTTGGAGGAATGTATCCATGGGCTAGCAGTGTTGTTTACCTTATGGGGGAAGGCTGAGAGAGAGAGAAGGGAGAGGAATGTTGATGTAAGAGCGAGAGATGAGATAACAGACTATTCTCATACACTTCCCTTCAAACATCTCCATGAACAGTTGAAGACTACCACTCCTTAATTGTTTTTCCCTGTAAAGCAGGCACCCCAGAAATTTTTTCCTTTAGTAATTGTTGTTAACCTAAAACCGGTTCTGAGTCAAACCTCAAGAACCGGTATAAATTGGAACCGAAGAACCGAACCGACCCATCCCTAATTGTGACTAATCTTTTTCCAACGTACTGCAGGGCATCATCGTTTTACTAAAACGGAAGAAAAAGGGTACGAAAAAACCAGAGCAAGAAATGTGTACAATAAAATGTTGTACAGTAATTTATTAATTTTTGTAGTTTAGATATTTGCAAGTAACATTAATCTTGTTATTGCAGAACCAATGCATATATAAAAACAATCCACCAGTTTTGTTTCAAGCCTATCACTTGACTCTCAACAGCAGCTAAATGTGTAAACATCCTTATGCATATTTACTGTTTCCTGAGTTCACAACTATTTATTTATATGAATATAGAGTAAGTTATATTTTATTCATTTTTGTCTTCACTATAACTTACATGGTTTGTGAGTGAGTGAAGAGATTTGGGGTAGCTCTTAACAGAGAGGTCTCGAGATCCGGTGAGGGTGATTGAGGTGAGTATGTGAGTATGGAGCAGCACCGGAATGAAAGAGCGAAGGAAATGGGAGATCCCCGAGAAAACCCGTCGACCAGCAGCATCGTCCGGCATGATTCCCACATGTGAAAATCCAGTGAACTGGCCGGGGGATTGAGCCCAGTTTGTCTTGGTAAGAGGCGCGCAGACTATCCGCTCAGCCACCACGGCCCCTTTTGTGGTTTGTTGTATTACTCATTTACTTTTTGAACACTGTAAACTGAAATAAATTAAAAATTGCTTTTAATTATGCTGTACTTAACCAATACCATTGTTTGAGTGTTATAGTAACCTAAATTTCAACGTAAATATAAGCAAAAAGTTTTTTCATACATCTGCAGCACATAGGTGAATCAGCATTACAGAATGGAACATCTGTGATTCTGCTCCTTGACACAATTTTGAACTAACGAAGCTAGACTTCTCATTTGAGTCGATTTTTTTTCCCAGTACTTATTGAGCTACTGAACATGCAAGTCAAGTCTCAGTGCTTTTAGGTTATAAACAAATAAATATTTACATCCTAACAAACACTAAACCGCTAAAGTTGCGCCAGAACAAAAACAATAATTTGGCTATATGCGTTTTGCTTGCAACTTTAATAAGCCAATGCAGGTAAAATTCATTAAATGTTTTATTTAACCTATGGAAGTATTGAACTATATAAAAGTGTGAAGATAAGTTTTAATGTATACAGATAAACTTGTATTAAATTTATTTAAGGTTAGTAAATATGTTAAACATTATTCTTTTTTTACATTCATATGTGGTAATTGTGATATGTTTGGAAAATACATTGATTAAATAACTCGTGGCCCTAAAACAAAACATTATGCCATGCTGTACAATAAAGGTAACTTACAAAGGTTCGTTAAAAGAACATCAACAGCTGTGGTGTGCAGACCGATTCCTTATCTTTTTTTGCTTCTTTTATGGTGACTAGGCAGCCCTTTTTTATTTTGCATCTCTTAAGCTGTGCCACACGGTTTTTATTGTCGTGCTGGAATGTAACACCTCTTAAAAAAAGGTCTCTTCTTCCTCTTTTCCAGCCCGCGGCCATCCTGCCAAACAAAGTAGGCTGTATCGATCCCGCTAGGGCTGAGAGAAAAAGAGAGAGTGAAGGCAAAGGAGTGTTGATGAAAGAGCGAGAGATGAGATAACAGACTGTTCCCATCCACTTCTTCCCTCCAAACATCACGGAACAGTTTACGACTATCACTCCTTGATTGTTTTTCCATGTATAGCAGGCACCCCAGAAATGTTTTCCTTTATGTTGGGAAAAAAGGGCGCGCTATACATGAGTAAATACCGTAGTTATTTTTCTAACAACAGAGTTTTGCCATTGCTGTGTAGAACCAAGAACCAAGTAATTGTTGTTAACCTAAAACCGGTTCCGAGTCAAACCTCAAGAACCGGTATAAATTGGAACCGAACCGACCCATCCCTAATATAAATGTGTTTTTTTCCTCTAGGTGTTTCGAGCAAAGGAACTGCTGGATAACACGCTAGCCTTCATAAAAAATGCTATGTCAGGTGCAATTATTGATCCAGATCGTCTAGTCATTGGTGCAGAAGAGGGTCTTTTCTGCTTGGATTTGGATCAAAGTGGTGAGCTTACTGGTTTTAATTTTAGTTTTAATTTAAGTTTCAGTGGAACCCTAAAATACACTTTTCATGGGGAAACCTGAAAATGGTGTAATTCAGGGGAAAGTATAAATAAAACCTGAAAAACATCACGACTAATTCACCTTCAAGCTAACAATTATAGTTACAGCAAATGTATCATATTTGTTTAAATATTATACATTATGAATTTAAAAAGTACACTAACAAATATTTTTAATGCAAGACACTGTGTACGATGGAAATATAGACCCACTCTGCTGAGCTGCCTTTTCAGTCGATGTTCAATTACAAACTATGGTGTTTAAGTTTGAAATGGAAATACCCAACTTCTTCACTAAGGCGACATTAGATCCCACGTGGTTATCGAAACTTCTCGAAATATCCAATTTCTGTTCAATTGTGTGTGTGTTTCTTTAGCGAACAAAATATGTTATTGTAAACAAATGCTGGAAACGAGAATCTGATGTAGATAGCAATGTGGCACAGTCACTTGTTCACTACGCCATAGACAAATAAGTACTGGAAGCGTACTACTAGAAATGGCATTTGCTACAAGGGTGTGTTCCGTTCACTGTACGGTGCAATGCAGAGAGGACACAAATATTGGCTCGTTATCATAGATAGTCTACAAATGCACAAGGTAAGTGGTAATTATTTTAACGTAAAAGCTGTATTATTTGTCATTTCATATTAACGTGAGGAAGCGATTAGATCATAACCTTATACAGGTGCTTGTCATGCTACACAGTGTGCGTAGGAACATTACTGTATACGGGAATTGATCATGTAGGAATCAACACAAAATAAATTTTCACAGTTGAAGCTGGTAACCCATAAAAACAAACTCTTTGCTCGCAAGAAAACACAAACCAGTGATGTATAACACAGGAAGGCACACTTGGATTTGCGGTGTAAGTTGCGGAAATGTAATATATTGTAAACGCAGGGAAAATGGCGGGACCAACAGAAAGTGGTTTATTTGACGGGAACATAAAATCTGGGTTCTACTGTATATAAAATTGTATCTTTACTACTCAGGTAATTTTAGTCCAGCAATATTTCTGCTAAATAAGACTTTCCACTATTTAAGTATTTTATCATAGCAGATGCATTAGCACTGTTGCGCCACATGTCATGGGAAAAAGACAGCATATTGGAATTTTTAGCATTGTCCTCCTAGATCCACATATCTGTCATTACTTGATGTATTAGTACCTTGACAGAGTGGTCAGTAAGAGATTGTAATGTGGCAATAGTAGCAGAGACCAAAGTTTTATATGTGTTTTAACTAGCGGCTATGTTGTCGTACACTACGCTCTGGTGGTGGTAGTGTTTGCAAGGTAGTTATGGCTGTGACTCCGCCATCGCGAGGCGTGAATATCACTTTTGGGTTGAAAAAATTAATTTTTGGTGACATTTTTTGGTCCTCCAGGTTGGATTTTCGTAATTCGAGCCACTAAGTATTCTTGTGAAATTCTTCGTTGTAAATCTGAAAACTCAAGTACTTATAGAGTCAAAACGTTGCATAATTAAAGGTGAAAAAGTAGGTTTTGAGGTTATGTAAGCAGTCGCAAGTGAACTAGTGATAAGTTGCGCCAGGCTGGTGCATTGTGAATTGCGTTGGAACTTATCGCGTAAGATTTTGCAGTAACAGTTGAAGATGCGGTTGTAACTTGTGAAGTGCCACATTAATAGACTGCTCGCGCTTGCGGACGAGGTAGATAGTGATGCGACGTAAGTGGGGTTGTTCACTGCTGGCTGCCGCCACTTGCAACAACTTGACATGTGACGGCCAGGATGCAAGGCGTGTCACCGAGTGTACGGGGGAGTTTTTGAGCAGGTTCAGGCCGAGAACCCGGGTGGCTTTACGGGCTGATTATTGTGGATTCTCCCTGGCTCTTAGGGAGCCGGTGTACAGAGTTGGCCAGGTCAGGCGGCGGCAAGCTACGTAGGTGTCTAAGGTGGCGTGGTTGGCAGTAGATGTTGGGTTACCATCAGTAGACCGGCGCTGTAGCTGACAGTTGTTTGGCTGTGGTAGGCAACTCTCTGGGCTCCGTCCGGAGGCAGCTGGCGTGTGGCTGGAGCTGGCTGGACCTAGGGTTGCTGGTCTCCGGGTGGCGGTAGCGGGCAGCATTGCTCGGTGGATGGTGCTGGCGAGGCCCAGGCCCACAGGCAGTCCAAGCCGGAGGCGGACAACGACTGGTTGCGGTGTCCCGCCGGTCTTCTGGGGTGGTTCGAATAAATGACTTGGAAGGACTGAGGAGTGAAGCCCATGCAGTCGGCAGGCGGCTTGTGCCTGATCCCAAGCGTAGGAAATGCTAAAGGCAGACTGGGATGGCGTACTTGACAATTGGTTGACTAAGAGCCATAGATGCCTTCTTATTGGCCCACTTAGTCCCTCTTCATCGGGTGAATGACATGGCGTTGGGTACTACAGGTCATCGCAGCAAGCAAGGGGAAAGTGACAGAAATTCCCTAGATAGAGTATCCAGATGCAATGTCACGCCATGTCAGTCCTAGCGCTCTAACTGGAGAATTTCACATGGTGGGTGGAACGGTTTAGCTGATTTGGGGTGGCACTAAAGTTTCATCGTAAACCGCTCAGAGGCTACCAGGTCACACCGTGTTAGGCCTGGCACTCCAACCTGTGAATTTCACGTGTGGATGGAGTGGGTTAGCTGACTCTGGTGGTTTAGTTGCTTCCTTGTGGCGTTTACCTAGTAGGGGGCTCTACCGTACATGTACACCAAGTGCCTCTGTACTGTGGCCACAGCTTGTGTGGTCGGCGAATTGTGTGGTGTTTTGCGACGTACATACTACACAGTTACGGGAGCCCGCAGTCCAACTAATATCGGAAATAGTTTGGCAAGATGCAATCATCTGCTGCTCTCTTGGTGGACGGCGTTTACAGGGGTATTGGGAGGTACAAATCACCCTTGGAATCAGAACGCAGTGCGCCCAAATCTCTTCACTCACTTAAAGCAGCGGAGAACATGCGTCCCGGTTGTGGGTCTGGCGAATTCTGTAGTAACTTGAACGTATTTATTCTCGGGAGAATAAACACGGTGACCCGTACTAACTCCTAGGCTTTTGTGGTTACCAAGCAGCCGGCAAAAGTTACGTTAATAGCAGGTGAAGGGGACCTGTTAAAGCGAAGAGCAAGTCTAGAGCAACTAATAAAGCAGTCGTGAAAACAACTCAAACCCTACTGTTGTGTAGTGTAGTCCTGAAGGGACAAGGATAAGCACTCCCAAGTGGAGTGGGTGTGTCTAGGTTTGAAGCAAGCTTCGCTGATAGAAGGTCTGGTTGAGGCAGCCCCTAGCACGGCAGTGGTAGGGCGAGCTGCTGGGTTGCCAAAGTAGAGGAAGCCAATGCAATGACAACTCGACGTCAACTGGCGTTCTGGGGGCTCGTCCAGCCCTAAATACTGAATGAAGCTTTCCTTCTGTGTCATTCAGGCCGTTCTGGCATCTTCGACCAGCCTGTTCCTCCCTGTGTAGGGGGTGTCAAGTCTTGGTGTGCTCTCTTGACGAGGGTTGGAGGCAGGGTAGCTCTGTAGTTGCGGGTGGTATCTGACGCTCGCGTAGGAGCAGGCTGGCTTTATTCTGGTGGCCAGGCTGGGGCGCATGATTGACGTGTGTATTTATTGTTACTGGCAACGGCGTGTAGTAATCATCTTCGGGATGTAGCAGTCCGGGTTCAATCTCTGGTGTGGGTGCTGTGCTTCCCACGGGCTGAGTTGAAGTTGTAGATACATAGAAGGTATATTGCCAGTCATGCGTCAAAGTAAAGGTGGAATTTGAAGAAATGCACCTTCAGCTGGCCATCCAGTCTTCTGTAGAGGCCTTGGTGTCAGAGACTGAAGAAAGTGAAAAGGAGTTGGAGGAATTGGACACAGCTTATTATCGAGTACAGGAGATCCTTTGCAAATTTTCTTTAAATCAGCATGAGAATTCACCCCAGAATCAAACTGTCAATGTTAGAAAGGTAGATAATGTGAAGCTCCTGAAATTTCAACTCTCGACCTTTAAGGAGTCTGTGACAGAATAGACCACCTTTTATGTCATGTCTAACTCTCTGTTCCACAACAATGAGTCTCTTTCGACTGTTGAAGGCATCAGTACCTAATTACATCTTTGGCAGGGAAGCCTTTTATAAAGTGTTACCTCCAATTATCAGAGGACAATTATGAACTTGCATGGATAACATTAGATGACAGATACCAGAATGTACATACTATTGTAACCCACCGTTTGGAAAATTTTATGTATCTGCCATGAATGTTGTGAATGTCTCCAGAGAATTTGAGGCATGAAGTTGACTTCATAAGAGAGAATCTGGGTGCTCTGCGAATAATGAAATTTTCGGTACATCAGTGGAATTTTATATTGTTAAATATCATATTGTCAAAGCTTGATCAGGATACTAGACATCACTTTGAATTGGCTCACAAACATGTTCGGTTGTCTACCTTTGACTAGCTTGTATACTGCCTAGAATCTCATTGTAAGGCACTGATGATAGCTGGCTATTCAAATGTTGCAGGGACATGCCTTCTAACAAAAAGTTCAGGTCCACCTGACCAGGGCATAAAATCTACATTTTTTGTGGCATCAAGTGAGGGTGATTGCATAGTTTGTCAAGAACAGCACAAAATCCACATATGTCTGACATTCGTGGGTCAATCACCTGACGAGAGATGAAAGTTTGTGGTTCAAAATAACTTGTGTTTTAATTGTCTGTACCACCACAAGGAACGTGACTGCCCTTCCAAGAGAAATTGTATGGAGTGTCACAAAAGCCATTATCATCATTCACTGCTATACCTCACAAATTCAGATTCTACCGATGTGAATCAGCAGACACCATCAGGTTTATTACAGGTAGACTAAGTAGCATCAGGGCCATGTGTTAGTGAGGGTTCATCTCATGTGATTTCTCTCACGTTTTCTGTTGATAAACAAACAACAGTGGTGCTAGGGACTGCAATTGTGTATGTACAAACTGCTAGTGGGAACTTTCAACAAGTGCGTGTACTGTTGGACTCTGTGTCGCGGTCGTCATTCATTTCAGACAATTGTGTTCCCAGGCTAGACTTTAAGCAGCGGGGGCTGCTGTGGTATATTGGTTAGACTACTCGCCTCCCACCAAGGCGAACCTGGGTTTGGTTCCCGCGGGGCCGACTGCGCATTTTCGCATGTGGGAATCGTGCCGGACAATGCCGCTGGTCGGCAAATTTTCTCGGAGATCTGTCGTTTCCCCCGCCCTAGCATTCTGACGCTGCTCCATACTGTCTTCACTTCACCCTCATCTGCTCTCAAGACTTCAATGTTAAGAGCCGCCCAAATCTCTTCACTCACTTAAAGCAGCGGAGAACATATGTCCCGATGTGTACCCAGATCTCGTTGATGGTGGGCGGTATTAACCAGCTTCAGGATGTCCTACGGCTTTTCACAGCATCTTTGGCTGTGTGCTAATGGGAAGGGTTGGCAGTCACGAAATGTGTTCATCATTCACCAATATGGCTTTCTTCACTTGTCTTCCCATTCTTACTGAAATGTTAAGCAAGTTTTAGGAAAGTGAAGAATTGCCATCTGTAAAGTACGGTATCTTGACCCTGAACATGTTGAATGTGGGAACCACTTGTGAACACCCACTTTCGGACTTCAGAGGGATGTTATGTGGTATGACTTCCTTTCAAGGAACCAGGCCTGTTTTTAGGAGATTCACGTAATCTTTCAAAGGTCACAATTCTCCCTCATCATTGTGTTTTGAAGAGTACAAATTCAACAACCAAACTGAGGGTTATGTTTTATGCATCAGTTAAATCATCAGCTGGGAAATCACTTAATGACATTCTGATGACTGGTACGAAGCTTCAAAATTACATTGTCAAGGTGTTAAACTTCCGTATCCATCCAATTGTGCTGACCACTGATATTTGTAAAATGTATCGTCAAGTGCAGGTTCACCCAGATGATAAACAAAATCAAACCATTTTGGGGCATGAAGACCCAGACCAAACAATCAAGACATTTCAACTGAACTAGACAGCCAATACGGAATGTCTTGTGCACCCTTTCTGGCAATGCGTACTTTGAGACAACTGGATGCAGATGAGGGAGCAAGGTATCCCACCACTGCCAAGGTCGTATTCCAGGACATTTTTGTGGACGACATTGTGACTGGTGCCTCATCACTGCCAGAGACACTTAAGTTGCAACAATAATTGATAAGTCTGCTACAATGTGGATGTTTGGAACTGCAGAAATGGTCAAGTAATAACAAGCATTGTTGAAGGCAGTTCCTGAAGATCATCGTGAAAGCCCTTTAACATATGAAGAGAACAAGGAAGTTGTCAAAGTCCTGGGCTTACAGTGGAACACAGAGACCGATGATTTCTCGTATCACATCCACCCAGCCAGGGATGATCTCGTCAAGAGAGCCATATTGTCAGATATTGCCAGGATATATGATCCACTTGGGTGGCTAACCCCTGTCGTTGTTCGTGCCATGTTGTTCCTTCGAACCCTGTGGTTACTAGGCTTGACATGGGATGAAGCTCCTCCTCCAGGTGTACTTGCAGAGTGGCTACATTTCACAATCCAGTTGAAGGTCCTGGGCAAGCTCTCCATACCTTGACTTATCAGCAATTCAAGAGCCAGTTTACCAGCTTCGCGGGTTTAGTGATGCCACTAACAAAACCTATGCAGCTGTAGTTTACTTGCAGATGTTCAATTGATATGGGAAGAACACTCACCTAATCCTTGCCAAATTTGGGTTGCGCCATAAAGACCATTTCACTCCCTCTACTGGAGCTTCTCGGTGTACATTTGCTTATCAAACTGCTGGAGTCAGTGATGACTACATTTCAGAGCGAATCTGTGTCAGCTCTGTCACTGCATGGTGCGACACTGTTGTATTCCAGCCTGGATCTGGACTCCACCTCATCATCTCAAGACCTCTGTGGCAAATAGATTCTCTCGCATACAGGTGAGTAAGTTACTGGTTCATTGGAGACATGTTCCATCTTCAGACAACCGTACAAACAGTGCATCCAGGGGACTTCTGCCACAAGAATTGCTCTCTCAACCTTTTTGTAAGACAGGACCTTTATGGCTGAGGCATGACTCTGCATCATGGCCCAATCATGCAGTGAGCATCAGTATTAAAAAGGATGACCCAGAGTTACAGCCTCAGAAAGTGACTTTATTTGTGTGACACGATAGTCCTGACAGTGATATCATATACAATTTTTCTCCCTTGTCAATCAAGCCTCCAACGAGTACTACCATACATCCTGCACTTTGTCTCAAACATGAGGGTGCCTGCTTAACAGCGTCAAGCTGATACACTCACAGTAAAAGAATTAAACATTGCAAAAATGATGTGTGTGAAGCAGATTCAAAGGGAATGCTTCCAGACAGAAATGGACTGTCGGACTGCAGGAAAGGACTATCCCCCTAACCATCGGAAGTTGAGCCTCTTTGTAGATGGGGAGAGTATTTTTCATGTAGGTGGACAATTGCAAGATTCAAGTCGAGCATATAACCAGAAGCATCAGATCCTGTTGCCCAAGAAAGGTCATTCGACACTGAACTGGTTGTTGATTATTATCACCAGGTAAATCTGTATGCAGGGCATAATACTACACATGCCACAGCCGAGTTTTGGGTACTTACAGAGAAGACAGTCAGATGTTGCAGATTTAAGGCCACTACCTACAGATGGGAAATCTGCCACTAAGCAGAATCGAGTAGACCAGGTCATTCCTAACTTTAGGCGTGTGTTATGGAGGTTCGTTTCAGGTCAAGCAGTCTCAATTGCGAACTAACCATACGTCAAAGGTATACTTGTGCTTGTTCATTTGTTTTGGCACAAAGGCAGTTCATCTTGAATTCGTTTCCTCCTTGAGTACACCAGCTTCCTCAATGCTTTCTTCAGGTTCATTACGAGGCGCTGACTTTCTCAGTCATTGTTTTCAGATTGTGGAACTAATTTTATTGGGGCACAGCATCATCTTAATGAAAAAATTTGATGACACCTCCCAATTCACAGCTTGTTGCAGATCACCTGATCACCTAGCTACTCGTGGAATGGAGGGGAGCCTCAATCCCCCTTCTGCCCTACATTTCGGTGGGTTATGGGAAGCCGGCATCAAATGAGCAAAGACCCTCAGGAAGAAGGTCATAGGTTAACAGATTTTCACATTTAAAGAGCTTTCCACACACTTTTCGCAAAATGAGACTGCCTTAACTCATGTCCTTTGTGTCCACTTTCTTCAGACCCTAATGTTCTTGAGGCATTAACTCCAGCTCACTTTCTAATTGGCACCACCTTAACATCAGTTCTTGTTTCAAATATAATGGAGACTCCGCTGAACAGACTTGAACTTTGGCAACTGATACAAAAAGCAGCTCAACACTTCTGGCAAAGATAGCATCAAGAGTACTTGCTCACATTGCAGCCCTGTGGTAAGTGGACAAAGAACGAAGGAGACCTTCATGTTGGCGACCTCGTCCTCCATAAGGAATACAACATACCACTTCTCCAGTGGTAGCTAGGAAATGTGCAGACTCTGCACCTTGGACGAGATGGAGTGGCTAGAGTGGCCACTTTCAGGCAACAACACAGGCTGATCAAGAGAGTGCTTGTGAAGCTGTGCTGCTTACCTGTTGACTAAGAATTGGAAGAATCAAATGTACTTAATAGTGTATTGCTGTGAGATAGTTTTAAAATGGTTCATTTTGGTGGATGGAATGTTTGGTTCTGTAGTGAATTGTAGTTCTAGGATTGCTACTGTTGTTTGAATTTCCCATCCCTTGTCAACTGACGGCCATGTTGTCGTATGCTGCGCTCTGGTGGTGGTAGTGTTTTGCAAGGCAGTTATGGCTATGACTCTCCATCGCGAGGTGTGAATATTGCTTTCGAGTTGAACACACTAATTTTTGGTAACAATAATATGCTGCTGCTCCCTCACTTCTTGACATTGTAAATTCTTCAAACTGACCTGTTCTAAAGATTCTCGCTTGCCTTCCACCTCATTTATGTATATACATGTCAGATTCTGCGATAAGGAACTCAACAAAATGCAATCTAGGTACTTCACATCAGTTTTCCGGATCTCTTCTTGGGCCCAAGATCTCTTGAAGGGACTGGAAAAAGTTTGTAGGACATGAAAATGTGAGAAAAATTATTCAAGTGTCCATGGACGAACCCTCTGTAAACTGGAAACTAGCCAAGGATCTGGTTACTGAATTGCGTGAGGAAATTTGTTGTGAAGGTTTTGACGAAATCAACATTGGCAGCTGTGGTCTTCATATTTCTTGTACATGGTGCAAACAGAATTGTTTGTATTCAGTTTCTTAAAAGCCCTCTATCATCATTTCAAGAATGTTCCTCTATGCTGACAAAATTCTGCAGGAGTACAGAGAATTTCGCCAAATACCTTCAGTGGGAGAAGCCATGAAGTCTTTCCATCTCCAGAATCAGCGTCTAGATGTTTTATATGCAGATAATGTTAGAATGTGGCAAATCATTTCCAAGTATGCTACTGCCTATTAAGCATTTGCTTATTCAGTCCTATGGCAGTGCTGCTTTGGAGCGCGGATTTTCAATAAATTTTGATTGCCTGGTCGAAAATCAGACCGAGGAAAGTCTTGTGGCACAAAGGGTAGTGTATGATGCTGTCTTCAATGCTAAGTGTGTGCAACATGTTAAAGTAACAAAGTCCCTTATTCACTATGCCAGGAATTTTTCTTTGCTGTATAAGGAGCATCTAGAAAATAAAATAAAAAAGGGAGAGGCCGAAAAAATTGAGAGAGGCAGAAAGAGAGTAGCTCAAAAAATACCTAAGGGAGCTGGATGCAAAAAATTTGAAGATAAAGAGTGATGCCTTAAAACATGCAGCCCTCATTGATGAAGAAATCAAGAACGTGAAATGATTTATACTTTATGTAGGAAAACATATTAAGTATATTTTGATATTATTGTTTTTTATTTAAATAATATTCTTTTTAAGTTGTGTATACTTAAATATGAAAAACATTTTTTTTTTTATAAATATTATGTGTGTATTAATTTATTCATTAATTGATGATTGTTCTTGGTGTACGAAAGCAAAGTACATCGCAAAAAATTGGAAAATGATAAAATTCAATTTTTACCGTATACACTGCCCACAAAAAGTATAGCATATATCAGAATCCAGGATGTTATATTGAATAAAAGTAGTGTTCATTTCAAGTTGTACTCCTAATAGCACATAAAGTGGAAAAAACACAATACTCATTTACATCATCCCAATATGAAACAAAGAAAAGGCATAAACTGAAAAACAACTTAAACAAAGGAATCCCATCATCAGTTTCAATAATAAAAAAAGGTCTTCTCAGATGCATTGACAAACTTCGATAACGAGTAGGACCTCAATGATTCCTGAGGCATACCAAAAACATGATCATTAAGCATTTCCTGAGGCAAATTGTCCCATTTCTCAATTATGGCTGTTTTTAAGGTCTGAATGGTCATTGGTGGTTGTGCACGGTGGGAAATCTCATTTGAGAAAGGACCACACAAATCCTATGCAGTTCATGTCAGCTGAATAAGCTGGCCAGTTCAATCACCAGATCCCGCGTGGGTGCAGATACGGGGGAATATGCTAAACTTTTTGTGAGCAGCGGGAAATATGCTATACTTCTTTCAGCAGTACATTTATAAAACCTGACAACCCTTGAATTTTGTTTTAGTAACTGAGTGGCCATGCTGTAACTCTAAATGTTTGTACTTAAAATTAAAAGTTGCAACTTCCATTGTATTAGGTGATAAGACAGTGAATGCAGTGGTGACACGTACGGGTGTTTGCATGTTGCAGAGATAGCGAGGGTAGGTGAGGGCAAGAAGGTGTTCCAACTGGAGTACGTGCTGGAGGAACAGCTGCTGGTGGTGCTGTCGGGCAAGCAGAGGCACGTGCGCTTGATTCCGGTGCGTGCGCTGGATGGCGACGACGTGGAGTGGATAAAGGTCGCTGAAACCAAGGGGTGCATCACGTTTGCCACTGGGGTTATGAAGCGCTCGCCCCAGCTGGCGTACTGCCTCTGCGTGGCCATCAAGAGGCAGGTTGGTGTGTCTGGCCACAAGCTGACCCATTTGCTAAGTGGAAATAATTATATGTCTCCACACATATTTTGTTATTTCCTTTCATCATGAAGATTTCAGCTTGTGGTCCAGGTCTGGTTAGATTAATTTTGTATGTAAGCAATTGCCTGATATAAGCCATCCATGGTAGAATGAGTACTTTTGAAAGCCCTGCTTAATTTATATTTTCGGCCAATTTTTATCTTCCCGTCGTTTGTAGATACAAATAGAGATGACAGAAAATTGTTTTAACGATATAGCCGAAAGAAAGCTTCAGGGAAATCCCCATCTTACGCAGGCCCCAAGAGAGGCGACCCTTCATTTTACAGACTGATGCCTGCCAGAGCAGACTTGGGGCTGTCCTGTACCAGGAAAACGATGAGAATCGCCCGCAGGTCATCGCCTATGCCAGTACCAAGCTAAACACTACAGAACAATGGTACCACATCAATGAACAGGAATGCCTCACCAAAATTTGGGCCTAGCAGAAATATCGGTACCACGTGGAGAGCCAACCCTTTATCCTGAGAACAGACAGCAAGATGCTAACCTGGCTCCACAACTCCCGGAACACAATGGCCAAACTAGGACGCTGGTACGTGTTCCTCACAGAATTTAGCTTCGAAATTCAGCACTTCCCTGGGCAGACGAAGGATTTGCCCAACGCCCTATCCTGCCAACCCAATGAGCAAGAAGGGACAAAGGAGGAAGAAAAGGGGGAGAAAATGACCCCACTGCCAGCTCCACCACGTAGTCCAGAGGAGTGTGTCCGCCTACAGCAGGTGCAGGTAAGCTTCTATAGGCTGCAATACGACCAACAGAAGGACTCTAAAATTAAACGGCTGTTACAAGACCACCCCCAGAGATATGAGGACCGCGACGGCATAATATGGTCTCGTAATGGAAACCTCTGAGCCTGCTGGAAGATTTGGGTACTTGGCAAGATACGACCCGGAATCTGCCAGCATCACCATGACCATCACCAAGTAGGACACCCAAGGATCAAGGAAACCCTTGGGATGTCAGGGAATTGTACATATGGGATGGCATGAGCAGGGACATCCGGCAGTACGTAAGTAACTGTGAAACCTGCTGTCACAACAAGGTCTATCCTAGGCAGAAACCTACCAACAGACCCCATCGACCACACGCTCCCTTGGATTCACTTGGCTGCTGATCTGATGGGGCCCTACCCTTGCAGAACCAGAGGAAACCACTATCTCTTAGTGGTGACCGATCAGTTCTTGTAATCTCGTAATGAGTAGAGGTGTTTCCATTACTCAGCCAAGAAGCGCCAGTAATCATACGCAAATTTGAGCATGAGGTATTTCCCCGCTGGGGATACTCCCAGTTCATATTGACCGACAGTGGAGTCCAGTTCACATGGTGTGCCTGGGGTAACAACTGCAATAAATGGGGTTGGAGATATGGACCACACCCCCATATCACCCACAAGCAAACCCCACTGAGCAAAGGAACCAGGAGCTTAAGAAAAGCCTCTGACTCAATGTGGGCGACAACCACAAACACGGGATTCACACCTGCTAGACATCCTGTTCACTCTCTGTCAGCGGACTGACGAAACCATGGACACCTAGTTGATCTTAGGCCACAACCTACGCCGCCCAGGTGACTGGCAGTGGGAACCAGAACCCCCGACCTACCCTCAGCCAAAGGAGGTGTAACACAAAGCCCAAGCTCACACCCAACAGGCAAGGACTGCCCAAGACTGGTACTTCAAGAAGTACCCCAAACCGAAGACAGGGGTGCAAGTGTTTGAGTGTTTGAAGTAGGTGAAAAAGTTCTAAAGATCTTCCCCCTTAGCAGAGCCAAGGACAATTTCTGCACTGTATTTGCCCAGAAATGGGAGGATCCCTACACCATAGTCGGACGTCAAGGAAATGTTTTCTGGACCGAAGACTCTCGGGGCAGGACAAGAAAAGTCGCATGGGGCCATATGAGGCCGTGCTCCACTAAGACCACAAGGAACCACATTGAACCGCCTGCACCCGAATCCAACTGGGAAGATGAGAGAAAACCCGAACCCGATGACCCTCTCTTCCGAATACCTTCACCAAGACCCCAAGTAGGGGAAGAACGAAGACCGGAGACGACCGGCTCGGAACCACAGCCAGTGATAGTGTGAGTGAGGCACCATCTGGCACCTATCAACCACCCTGGAGATATGCCTCCACGTGAACTCTTCCCTCGACCTCGTCCAGATATGCACAAAGTGGCAAGAAGCAGCAGTTCATAGACTGGAGGGTCTCAACTGTCGTGGTGATCTCCGTTCGATCATGAACTGAAGAGGACACACATCCAGTGATCCCCCTTGCTAGACGTACTTTGAGAGGTACAGGCCGAGGACCGAGCTTCCACCAACGATGCAGGGAAACCCATAGGTAGAGATGGAAAAGCCCAGCATCCCTGCCATGCTGGACCACAACACAGAGCTGCTACATTACCCAGAATCCAGGTCGGATGAGACCTACCCCACAGAGGAGGCCGGGGGTGCTGCTAAGCCCCTGCCTCTGACGGCCAATGCAGCGGAGGAGGCGTCTAGTAGTAGTACCGCCGAGCTGGATGGCGATGCAGCGCTGCCCACAGCCCACGAAGGAAAGAGGGAAGTGACCCCTGATGAACTGGGGGTAAACCAACAGCCACCCCAGACACGTGAGCAGCACTCCGTGCCTGCCAAACTAGCCAGGCCCAAATTGACCAATATCGTGAAACGACTTAGCTACCATCCCGAAGGTTCATGTGGCCATATCCCCAACATGCTGAGTTGCGAGGTCGAAAGGCCGAGTGAACATCAAATTCATTGAGTCACTAATATAGACAGTAGTGAAATAAAAGACAGGACTTGTAATTCCTAGTTAATTAGTGTACATACGTAAATAATTAATTAAGTATTAGGGTCTAGGCCACGACGACAGACACATCATGTGTATAAATAATTAGAAAAAAGAACAGTGTTATGCGCTTTGTAAAATAGCACACATAGTGGCAGTGGCTACGTCTAGCCATTCAACAAAGTGTAGGCTCGAAGCAATTAAAAAAAAATCACGTCAACCCGCAGGGACAATTACCAAACATTATGGCATGCACCCGTCTTACCTGAAGGAAGTGGAATATCTCCTGCATAAATGAGGTAGCAGGGAGCAGGTGGAAACCTGCGAATTACCATAGACTGTGAATGTCGTCAGTAAATACAGTATATATGTGTATATACACACACACATACATATATATATATATATATATAAATTGAGTGCCGGTGCCTAAGTGTTATGTTTTTTTATTCCTGTAGGTGACCCGTAAGCCAATTTTAGTAATTCATTATGTATTAGTAATATAGTGTAACTCACCAATAGTTAGGATGTATATAGTAGCTAGTAAGGAAAGGAAATGCTCAGACTGAGGATTGAACTATGTCACATGTAACTTGCCCGGCCATATGACACGTAGGAAAGGCTCTAGAGCATATCCGCTTTTAAATACGCCTTCAGCTGCCATGACAGGAAGGATAATAATAAACACATCCATGTGGGTTTGAGATAGAAAACCATTTTCCCCACTGGGTTAAAAATCGCGGAACGCATGGTGTTTTGCTTTCCAGGTGAAAATGTAACTATTATATAACAATCACAGTCATCAGCTGAGCTTGTAAGTGTTCCGTTTCTTTTACATTCCCTGAAGGGCCCGTTAACTCACCCGACTCCCCGGCCCATTACACACTCCACACCCCAGGAGGGAAGAGCTGTTGACAGCTGCCTGCCAAGCGCATGCCTGAGAGAGACAACGTAACCAGGAAAACCCAACCATCGCCCACCGTAGAGAAAGGCATAGAAGAGCGGCAGTTACAGTGATTGATGCGTGATGCTTATCTTTTTTGTATATACTTCTAATTAACATGTGCGCGCCATGTCACCCAACGGAGATACAAACCCATACTGGCCGCTTCCAAAACCGGTAATAACCCTCTTCAGGCAACACAAGAAACCGAGAGGGCGGTTCCGCAGCGCTAAAGATAGTCACATGATCGCCCCTACCTACAAAAGATGTGAGAAACAGAGTGAAGCCTGCCCCTAAGCGAGCTGTGGATACCGCCTGCACGGCCACCGAACTACCCTGCTGCAAGGCTACCCGGAGATGGTAGCACAGTCGCCCAACCCGAACTGAGCGGCTAAAGATAGCAGAAGTAAGATGACCGAAAGACACGCCACGCCGCCCAGCAGAATATAACGCTGTGCCCCCGGCAGAAATGGAGTTGTTCTGGTAGCTCACCTTAGCACAAGTTGTGCAAGGTTCTCTAGCCTCAGCCGTCCTTTTGAGGACCTCTAGTTTACTCCAGCAACCATCACAGACACCTTCAACCACCCCTTCAAGCTCC
>NQII01001216.1:463251-478416 GCA_002778355.1 Clitarchus hookeri
AATACTTATATCTAAGACTTAGACACCCACTTCTTATAACTTAGACAATTGCCATCTAGCATCACCACATCCCCACTTTTACACCCCCAGTGGTGCCCCAAGTTCCTTCAGGACTAACAAACTTCAGTTAGGGTTTAGGGGTTTAGTTTTTTTCACAGCTACCTAATTGTTGCTCTACCCACTCTTCAAACTCCACCGTCTGGCCTTCGCTCTTCAAGCTGACAGGCATCTTCATCTGTCTTGCCACCCAACCAATTCCATAGGTTATCCTTAGTTATGAGTGATAGAAGTAGGAGATGGTACGGGTTACCATGTTTTATACTCAAGGGAATGAAACACCTATTTTAATTAAATTACCTCTCTTCTTCGTCTCGAGCAAACTGTGAACCACAATCCATCCTGGGTGTTTTCTGGAAGGGAGTGTCAGGGGACCGCAAGATTTCAACCAGTTTCCAAAACTAGAGTAGGACTGCAGGCTGTCCCAAACCAGAACTGCACGTATGTCAAAACACCACATATTCGACAGCCACCCATAATGTGGACCAGGTACGCAAAGGCACCTGTGCTTGTTTGGTAGAGCCCCAACCACTAGCAAGAGACACTGCGAAGCATCTAAGCCACCCAAGTCAGCTAACCCACTTCTTCCAGAGCGTAGAGACCTGCTGGAAGGAGTGCCAGGCCTGACAAGGGCTGTCATAGGCACTTCTTGAAATTCTTTAGCTAGGGTTCCGTTGCCTGCCACTTCATTGAGGGTAAACTGTAGCACCCTACCCATACATGCCATTCTGCCGCAGAAGAAGAGGAAGGTGGAATGATCAAAGGACAGCTGCTGTCCTTGCTGTTCATCATTCCTCAGGGAATCTACTCACATCAGCCTTCAGCAGGCTGAACCCCCGGGAACGAGCTCAAGCCACCTGGTGACTGAAGATGCCTTACTTCACAGTCCACCTCGCCAACCTCGACTCCTAACTAGGCATCACGGAGCCCTACATCCGGTGGGCCAGCTCCTTCACCAAGAACAACCTCTCCCCCTGGGAGTGGAGGCCAAGCCTACCTACGCACCAGCACCACCAACACCACTCACCTCGACGGTTGCCAGCCGCACCCAAGCCGGCCAGACACCACGTCCGCCGTGGGACGAGACCAGAGCTGCCGCTCATCTCCTGGTGTCATGACCAGAGCTGCAGACTGCTCTCCAGGATCAGAGCCCACGACAGCCCCGGGTGAGGACTTCCAGAGGTAAGCCTGCAAATGTCCTTACTCCAGTCACCCGGAGGTGTCACCTTGCATAGTCTGACTTTGTGCCCAGTAGACAGTATATGAGAGTGTAGTGAGAGCACAGCAGCAGATCCACCGTCATTAAATGTAATTTGGCATAGAAATACATTTTACAGACCCCAACTTTTTTATTTAAACTAATGGTTCCTTTTCACATGTCCAGACGGTGTGGGGTGCGACTGTATACAATGCCAATCACTGTTGCTCTTCATCAATGGTACTTTGACAGCCCAATTGTATGTTCATAAGGTCCAGCAACCAGTAGCCCTGCTCTTTGTTAACACCCACACCGGTGCTTTGTTCCAATGGGACAATGTTCCTCGTACCGTTGCAATCTGAAGAGCGTGCCTTGAAGCCATAGGTACTCACATATGGCCAGCTGAATTTGCCAGACCTAGCCCCAATTGAATATGTGTGATGCTATTGGCCACTCTAATGCACTTTCACCTCTACTGCACAGTTTACAGTAACTACAAACAGATATTTAAGCTGCAGGGGATGTATTATTGCGGAACACCATTTGGGACCTCTACAACTCCATGCTGCGACATCTGACAGAATGTGTTTGCAAACATGGCAGCCCAATGACACATTGAGAAACATATGTGTTGCACAGTAAATATTGCTCAGACCAGCCACAATTTGTACCTAATCATTTCTCGTTCTCTGTGACTTTTGCCTTCCTTTTGAATAACATTGCAATCCAATATGTACTTCCATTTGGGAGCAACAATTTTTTTTGACAGTGTGTATAAATGTGAGTTCCCCCTTGAGTAGGAATGTCTGTGATATTATTGTAAACATTTTATTTGTAAATTTCACCAGAAGTTCGTTGTTTGGCAATAACTCTATGCAAGAAATACTGATAAGCATTAATATAAGTTAAAAACTTTTTGTTTTTTCATTGTTATAAATGCCAAAATCATGCCCTGTATTTTTATCCATTCGCTATACTGTAGATTAAAATTGTTGGACCATATACATATTCACACTATCATACGAACCGCATCATATTTACACTTTATGATGTTTATTTCATCTGTAAGAACTGTTTTTCCAGTTAACTTCTAGGTCAAGTTTTTACAAATAAATTTGTAGTTTTCTTTCATTAAAATAGTAAAAGTATGCTTTTGGTACTTAATATTACAGCTTACATTCTGTTAAAAATAATAAATAGAAAATCTTTATAGAAAAGTGCTTATACTGTCAGGTAAACTTTAAATGTAAAAATAGAACTATTTTCAAATTCTTTATTACCACTTGACTTTCCTTCTTGTTTTTAAAAGACCTGCTTGTCTCCTTTTTGTTTAATAACATACAGTGTTCTTACTGGTATGATGTAAGAAGTTTGTTTCTTATAATAGAAGCAGGCACATCCATTACCACTTCACCATCAGTTTTGCTTTACCCATCGTACCCCTGACTTTATCAGAAACCAAGAGTAGCCTTTTCTGTTGTGTGTCCAGAACACGTCACAGGTGATAATCTACGAGGTGACCCGTACAAAGACGCGGCACAAGCGATTGCGTGAAGTGATGCTACCGACACAGGCCCAGACGCTAAACATCTTCTGCGATGGTCGCTTGTGTGTAGGCTACCAGTCGGGCTTCAGTATCTACAGCATCATGGGGGATCAGCATCCACTGTGTAAGTTACAGGGCTTAATTGTATTCAACACTCAGCTTTGAAAACTTGTGTTTTATTCACTGTCTAGCAGAAAATATTTTGTAAAAAGAAGGGTAAGTTAGGGATACCCAAGACTTCACTTAAAATGTTGTACAGTGTGAACTCCATACATGAACACAGTATATATATTATTCCTCATTTAATGTTGCCTCACTTAAAGTACTTAAATTTGTTTCGTTGTTGTGTCATTAAAAGTGGTTTTGCTATTATATCATCATTGTATCATTAACGTTGTTTACCAATTCATTTAATGTTTGAAATGTGCCCTAACTTGTATTGAACGCCTATCCCATCCCTGTTAATGCCTCAATACTTTCACCTTCGAAACATCTCTGTTTTGCCAAGTGTCATGTCAAGTTAGTACATATATTACCGTGTGATGCGTTAGGTGTTTGTGAACAACACATAGTACATTATGCTCGTCAACTTCAGTTTTAATGCCTCACCTGGCTGGGTTCTGTATGAGCGGGCATCGTGATCTTTCCAGTTTCCCCCCTTAGATTCAGGGAGCACAAACACTTGCGATGGGGATAACTGATTAGTTGTGTAGTATTATTGGTTGCCTGTCTCGCTGACAAGTTTCATTATTTTCTGGGATGCCTTTGGAGGATCCTGTTTCAGAATAGGCCTAGTACTGGCTTGGGCAGGGGCGAAAATGGCGCGGCAGAACTGCAGCTGGTGGAATGTGTGGGCTGGGATTACAGAGCGATGTGCAGGATGCTGGTATTTGGGAGGGGTTGGAGGCGGAGAGGAGATAGCTCAGGGAACCTTGAAACTCCCTGGCAAAAAGTCCTCGGTGACACCTGTCCCAATTTCTTCCACTTCTACATTTTACCACAGTGAACTATTTATTTTTTTGTTCCTCCCATCTGATTCACTCATCTCTTTGCAATACAAAACAAAATTTTGAAAACATTTTTTTACCCTGCCCCTTTTCCCTAAAATTTCTATGACACAGTTTTCACCATGGACCTTGTGGACACCTCTGCTTTAGGGAGTACACATGTAATTAATAAAAGTAATAAATATTACACACTACATAGTCTATACAGTTTGATTTCTTTGTTACTGAATCTTATAATTACTCAAATTGTACAACGTGCCACTTTCACAGAACCTATCAATCCTCATTGCTAGGGATCATGGCTAAATATGGTATGTGGTAGTGTTAAAATATGTTTGTCAGTTAAACTGATTAGAGATTGTTTGTAAGCATTCAAATGATCATTACAACTTTAAATTTGCATGTCACTAGTTGATGTTCTGAAATTTTTGCAGACCATAAATTTGTTGATGGAGAGTTTTATTTTACTTGGTTGTGTTGGTAGCACTCGTTCACCCAGACAACCAGCTTCTGGGGTTCTTGGCATACAGTGCAGTGGATGCAAGGCGAGCGATAGAATTGTCACGAGGGGAGTTCCTGCTTGTCTTCCAGACACTGGGTGTGTTTGTTGACTCTCAGGGCCGCAAGTCACGCGATTGTGAGATCATGTACCCTGCAGTGCCGCAGGCTGTGGGTGAGTATAAACACATCTGATGACAGAGTGGCTAGCAGTATTGAAAGGAATTGTCTACGGGAAATGAAATTAAGAGAAAAGTCAGGAAACAGAGCATAGTTATTTTGCATATTTGTCATGCCTTAATTTTTAAAAATTAAACTTCAATGAGCATTCTTTGAAAATTATTGACAAAAATGTAAAAAATTTAAAGTCGATGAAAACTTGTTACTTACATGAACTAGATCTGGAAACATCTCTTCTTCCACAACTGTTCTTGTATCTAGTAGGGAGCAGGTTAGGTTGTTGTGCAGAANCCAGACACTGGGTGTGTTTGTTGACTCTCAGGGCCGCAAGTCACGCGATTGTGAGATCATGTACCCTGCAGTGCCACAGGCTGTGGGTGAGTATAAACACATCTGAGTGTCTAGCAGTATTGAAAGGAATTGTCTACGGGAAATGAAATTAAGAGAAAAGTCAGGAAACAGAGCATAGTTATTTTGCATATTTGTCATGCCTTAATTTTTAAAAATTAAACTTCAATGAGCATTCTTTGAAAATTATTGACAAAAATGTAAAAATTTAAAGTCAATGAAAACTTGTTACTTACATGGACTAGATCTGGAAACATCTCTTCTTCCACAACTGTTCTTGTATCTAGTAGGGAGCAGGTTAGGTTGTTGTGCAGAANACTAGATCTGGAAACATCTCTTCTTCCACAACTGTTCTTGTATCTAGTAGGGAGCAGGTTAGGTTGTTGTGCAGAATGCCATCACAGCTTTCATGTGTGTTGTAAATTACAAAAAATGAATACTCTTAAACCCCCAATTTTAAGAATTGCTGAAGTGCTGCAGTTCCCAAGAAATTCTGTAACATTGTTACCATCAATAAATAAATAATTTAGTCCAAAAAGATTAAAAATTGATTTTAAAAGTGCATTTTCTTCTTTGAAGCATGACTGTAATCATCCCTACCATAAAAAACCAACATTGATTTTAAAATGAAATATAAATTCAATAGGCATTCCTTTTTCAAATAAAATGATACCGTAAAAGCAAATGTCTAACCTCCCTTTGTCACCAAAATTGTTTATAAACATCGAGTAGTGCATAAAAGCTTTACCAAACACAAAGTCAATTTTCAGTGACTATGTAATTTCAATATTAATTTACTTCATTCAATTTAAGTCATTTGAATAATTCTACATCCTGAAAGGGCATTACAACACCTCTTCATCGCCAAAATGATGCACAATGTATCTCAAGGCAAGTGCAGTGGAATCTTACAGGAAAATGGGGAGATGTAGTTTTGCATTATTAAATTTTTGCAGTCAGAAACAAATCTTAATTGCCTCAGTCTCAAAAATTACACTCACATCACTGAAAGCCAAATGTCTGTCAAAGAAAACATACATACAAGATAGATGTATGATTTCCAGGTGCGTTCAGCGTCCATATGCTTTCTAATTAATATTCCTCAAAAAAATTTTATTTTATACTTTGCTGGTATTTATTTATTTTTTATTTATTTATTGGAACTTTTTTATTTATCTCTAGAATAACTTTGTAAAATTGGTAACTTTATAAAATCCATATCATAAAATTGAGGGTCTAGTGTACTAAAGCATGGAACACAATAGGTGTAGTGGCATTCCACACAAAAGTTATTTAAGGATCTTTGCTAGTATAATATTTTTGATCCTTAAAATGTTTCCCCAGGGTTGTGATTTGTATTATTGTTACAGTCTTTAAATTTTTTAATTTATAAACAATTTCTTAGCAGGACACAGGTGACAGCAAAAAATGATTGCAGAATTTAAATGATGTAGTGAAATGTTACAGGATACAAAGTTATAGGACACACATAATACTTTGCCAGAGGTTTTTCTGGCATGTTTGCCAAGTATAAGTACATATTTGTGTTATGTTTTCAGGTTTTCTTGATGGCCATTTGCTGATATATAGTGAAACGCATGTAGATGTGTTTCACTCGTTATCAGGAGAATGGGTTCAGACCATTAACGTCAAGAAGGCAAAACCCTTGAACACATCCGGTTCCTTAAGCATATGTCTCATCAATGACCTGCCTCACATCATCTACGTGAGCAACATCCACCAGAGTAAGTTTCTGCAATGATCTCTCTCATTCATAAGCTACTTCCCTTGCATGCGAGAACAATTATCCTTAAGGGGCTCGTCTGGATTGCGTGGANTATCCTTAAGGGGCTCGTCTGGATTGCGTGGAATTGCACTGCAGTGTGACTAGTACCTGCAGCTGTTTTCCACATCAGAGGCCTAGAAGCACAGGAGCACTAGGGCAAACCAGTAATTGGGCCTTCCTCCAACCTCCTATTTACTCTCTTTACATTTTACACTCGGTAGGAAGCTGCCTTCGTTTACATGTTNGCAACATCCACCAGAGTAAGTTTCTGCAATGATCTCTCTCATTCATAAGCTACTTCCCTTGCATGCGAGAACAATCATCCTTAAGGGGCTCGTCTGGATTGCGTGGAATTGCACTGCAGTGTGACTAGTACCTGCAGCTGTTTTCCACATCAGAGGCCTAGAAGCACAGGAGCACTAGGGCAAACCAGTAGTTGGGCCTTCCTCCAACCTCCTATTTACTCTCTTTACATTTTACACTCGGTAGGAAGCTGCCTTCGTTTACATGTTNTTGGGCCTTCCTCCAACCTCCTATTTACTCTCTTTACATTTTACACTCGGTAGGAAGCTGCCTTCGTTTACATGTTGTATTGTGTTGGAATTTATAGTCGTTAGTGAAGCATAGGTGTAAATGGAATTGTTCGGAATGTGTAACTTAATTAATATGACAACCTACTACTTAAAAAAGATAGAAGTTTGCTTGTTCAACAAGTACATAGTCACAAGCCAGAACCTTGTTCCCCACCTCACCCTTTGGGGACTGCCTCGATGTGGAGCTTGGGAAGCCCATCTTCCTGGGCAACACCAGAGTAGTTGTCACTTTGGACTACCGTCCCTCCAGTACGTGCCTGGGTCCGCCAGCAACATCTCACTCGCCAAGACTCTTGCTGGAAAACGATAAACCCAACGCAACAAGGAGCCCTGTTTCTGCGTGATGTTTTGGTCTGCCAGCGACGTCCCGCTCGCCAAACCACTTGACTGAAGGCCAGTAGTCCAGGCTATCTACCCTATCCAACTGCCAGCACCGTACTCTCCATCAGGCCGTGCCTGCCCCTTTTTGGACACTCACTATCTGCCTATCTGTTCTGTCACCCCCCTTATGCCTCATCATAGGGCTGGGTAGGGGAAAGCAGCCAAGCAGGTGCTAGCTCTGGCTGGAGTTCCGGAAAGTAGAGATTCAGGTGTCAGCCAGGTATACACCTGGAAGGAGGAGGAGGAGGCTGCTTGCCAGAGAGGGTTGGCTACCAGTTCGTCCAAGCCAGTCTTCTTTGGCACGTGTCCCACGCCATGTCACTGCTCCTGCCAACACCACANTTGGCTACCAGTTCGTCCAAGCCAGTCTTCTTTGGCACGTGTCCCA
Organism: Clitarchus hookeri; assembly: GCA_002778355.1. Lineage (NCBI taxonomy): Eukaryota > Metazoa > Arthropoda > Insecta > Phasmatodea > Phasmatidae > Clitarchus > Clitarchus hookeri. The sequence continues at coordinate 471,234 of NQII01001216.1, forward strand.
CGCCATGTCACTGCTCCTGCCAACACCACCAAAGAAGCAGTCTAACAAAAGCTAAAATTTTAAATTGTAGTAAATACTTTGAAATGCTATTGTGTGTCTTTGAGAGTAATATGTTTTTTTTTTTTGTTTTTTTTAGGTGGTCCGTACAATAACATTTTTACTGATAGACAAATTATTTTTCTAACACAAATTGCATCAAAAAATTCAGTAAATTAATGTTTGATTACATATCCTGAAAATAAACATTCAAGGCATTCTGCAAGTTCAGCATCAATTTACCTTATCTACTAACAGCTTTGACCATATACGAACGAAACAAAATAATATTTGCTTTTCAAAAAATTTTAATTGTTAAAATATCTTTACTCTTAACAGAAAACAGTTATAATAATGGTATTGCATTATAGAAACAACTAAGTTTAAGCCTGTANAAATATCTTTACTCTTAACAGAAAACAGTTATAATAATGGTATTGCATTATAGAAACAACTAAGTTTAAGCCTGTAGTTTTTTAAATTTACTTTTGTTAGTGACTTACATCAATTGATTAGTATGATTAGTCATTATAAGGTTACTCGTGTTGTAAATATTAGTTAGATACAGAGCAGCCTAGGTAACGGAAGGCCTAGAGCTGGCCCCACTAGAGCTTTGTCACATGTAAAGAAATTACGTGAAGTGCAACCCATAGGAGGGAGGCTATAGAGCAGAGCCACTTTAAAATGCCTTCAGCGCCACAGCAGGTATGCCAGCAGAAGTGACACACCTCTCACGAGTGGGACTTGTATACACACGTGTGTGTGTGTGTGCAAGTTTTTCTCTCTCTCTCTCTCCCCCCTCTCTTTCTCCCTCTCTCTCCCCCTCTCTTTCTCCCTCTCTCCCCCTCTCTCTCTCTTTTTTTTTTTCCCCCCTGAGGAGAAATCTTTTAAATAATTTTTGTACATAAACACAGCCCTCAGCTGACTTGTGTGAGCAGCACACTGATTAAGTAACAAACGAAGGGACGTGAGCTTTCACCAGACACCGGGCCATTACCATGTGACAGTTATCCTCCCCAGGAGGAAGAATTACCGGTCGCTCACCCAGCCAGCTACTAGAGCGCCGGAGTCCAGAGAGCACACAGAAGAGGAGCGCTACAGAAGCCAACCTGACTTTCTTACGAGTGACAGTACTACATAACTCCTACAGAAAATTATTATTTTCTCTACCAGAAGAGTTTACGTCTAAACGGAGGGGAGGGAGAGGGGAGGCGATTGAGGTGTGACGCATAATGACATTTATTTAAAAACTACTTTGCCTCATTTTCATGTGTCATCACGTCACCCCACACAGGGTTTGAACCCTGAATGACTTGCTACCAGAGCCTACCTGCATGCCCCTAGATGCAGGGCACCCATGGACCAATCAGGCAACTTAGTTTCGCCTTTATGTCGGACATCACGCCAACCCCCCTCACGTGTGATAGAAACCTGCCCAGCTAAACACCTAAGCTCACGCCGCTGATGCAATCCCACATGACAGAGACACCTGCTTTCACCACAGACCGAGAAATGGCACCAGAGAGCGCAGCTCCACCCACGGGAGGAGGAGCTCAACAGTGCAACACAGAGACCGCGGGAAGGTGGAATATATGTCCGTGCACAGCCGCAGAACGCCATTCTCCGCAGCTTGCTCCACCACCTCGTGTGCTGAAGCTCTCTGCAGACATTGACGTCCTCCAGTAGGACCACCGCTACTTACCAGACATCTTCAAGACCTTCGTCAGCAACCCCCGAAGAAGTATTTACCCCTTGAACATCCACTACTCTTCTGGTATTGCCACCAGAGTCCCTTCTTAGACAACAGCATCAAGTTAGTTAGGGTCAGTTAGTATCATAGATACCTAGCCGCATCTGCTCTTGTCTAGTTCAGACCCAGGTCCCCTAAACCTGGTTTAACGTAGTCTACTTCCATTACAGTCCTTGTTAGTTAGGAGTAAGTACGGACCGCCGTGTTTATTTCCTCGCAGGAATAAAAACATTTTCTATCAAACCTTTGAGTACTGATTCTATGGTGACTGTGACTGTATCCCCCGTAGATGTCTGCCCACCAGGGAAAAGCAGGAGTCTGCGTCATTACAACCCAATTGCTGAACCTAGAGTAGGACTGCGGGCTCCCTTAACCGAGCGCACGTACGTTGCGAACACACCCATTAGACGGCCACCCATACTGTTCACCTGGTGTACAGTACAGTGGAGCCCCAAGCACTAGAAACTCAATCCACAAGGTAGTTAGTCAACCAGCCCAGCCAATTCACTCAATTCATTGTGCTGAACTGTCGCTGGAAGGAGTAATAGACTGATTCTGGAGGTCTGCCCACCTTTGGACCACACCCACGTCACTGTCGGACATCCAGGGTAAACCCACTGCTCTAATCACTGCGCAGAACTGTCGCTGGTTGGAGTAATCGGGTACAACTCTGGGTGGCTCAGCCCCGGCTGGCTTTATACCTAGCTAGAGATCTTCGTTGCCGGCTCTTTCTTAGCGTGGCAGACCTTAGTTCCTACCTCTATGCCATACACCCATAGGAGTGGCAGGCTAGGAAGGCAGCTACTGCCTCCGAATCTAACGTGAGCTGTAACCCAGCCCCAACTGCCCTCTGCAGCATAACCCTCCGGGAATGAGCTCAAGTCACCAAACAACTGGCGAGGTTTCACCTCTCAGTCCCCCTACACTCCCTATTTCAATCACCCTACAAGACCGCCAGTGAGCCACACCAAGCCGTCAACTTCCGTCAGGAGCTCCATGTCCCACTGGGTATAGCGAACGTGGGATTCCAGCACCACAGGACCAGCAGCTTTCCGCAGACTAACATCAGCACCGCCAGTCGCAGCACCACCTCCGCCCAAGGACTGGGCACGAGTTCCGGCCGGTTGCAGCAGCAACAGCAGCCAAGTCAGGAGCTACCCCAGGCCACACCCAATATAGGTAAACCAGTGGCTGTGTGCAAACCTGTAGTATGAAGAAGAGTTAAGCACACAGCAGACTTTGTGCCGTGCTGTCAAGCCACGCACCTTAGCTTCTATACCAGCTGGAGTCCGGCGAGCAGCCAATAAAGTCAGCCCAGTCATATCATCCGTGTGTCTGACCGACACACAAAACCTTGTCCGACAGTGATATCGTCAATCACCCGACGTCACGCGTCACACTTCTTCGTGGTAAATTCCCGGATTATTTAAGATCTTTGCAACATTTGGATGAAAGTCTTGCGCATGTTCAAGCACGATTTTCCTGTTGTGTACCTATGATAATTTGTCACAAATGATTTTACACAATCAGGGTGAAAGTTCCATCGTGTTTTATTTGGCAACTGTGGCATCACACAGTCTTTCTCTCGATAACACCCACGTGCTTGATGAACATTTTGAAAACACTTTTGCTCTTCCACAATATGACCTATTACTGTTTTAGGAGATACATCTTTCTCAACTAAATTCAAAAGATGTACTGAACAGACATAGGTAATTGGATCTGGATGCTTTTCTTTCTAATTTTCCCAAATTTTTTTCATTTTATTCTCATTTTCAGTAACTACTTACATAACTTAGCCAACTCTGCAGGCCTTGAAGTTTCCAGCANAATTTTTTTCATTTTATTCTCATTTTCAGTAACTACTTACATAACTTAGCCAACTCTGCAGGCCTTGAAGTTTCCAGCAAAATGAGACATGCAATCACATGCAGAAGTTTGGCCAAGGTACTAAAGTGAGTTATCAGAGCTGCTAGGTCGTCTGACTGAATGACCATCAGGGTGTGAACCTTTTTCTCTTGAAGCATAGGTGGATCGCATGGTCCAACGGTTGGCTGACTGTATGGCCACAGCTGAACAGGCTTTTTCAACCATGATTGTCCTGACCACCACAAAGGGTGAGAAATCAGCTGATCAGGCAGCAGACCCCACAAAGCACAGTCTTCAGGGTTGTCCTCTGACCTGACATGTTTCCAACTGGATCTCACTCACCCGGTTAGCAACAAATGTTTTGAGTTTGTGAGGCGATAATTTCAACCATGATTGTCCTGACCACCACAAAGGGTGAGAAATCAGTTGATCAGTCAGCAGACCCCACAAAGCACAGTCTTCAGGGTTGTCCTCTGACCTGACATGTTTCCAACTGGATCTCACTCACCCGGTTAGCAACAAATGTTTTGAGTTTGTGAGGCGATAATTTCAACCATGCAAGCACTACCTGCGAGTCAGTCCAGGCCACTCTTGAGGATGGATTGACCTCTGCGTACAGTTCAGTCACATGCTGAAGAAAACCATATAATTGACAAGTTCAGGTACAAGATATATCACAAAAGGCACCATCGGCCGTTATAANCAACTGGATCTCACTCACCCGGTTAGCAACAAATGTTTTGAGTTTGTGAGGCGATAATTTCAACCATGCAAGCACCACCTGCGAGTCAGTCCAGGCCACTCTTGAGGATGGATTGACCTCTGTGTACTGTTCAGTCACATGCTGAAGAAAACCATATAATTGACAAGTTCAGGTACAAGATATATCATAAAGGGCACCATCGGCCGTTATAAAAAATTTTAATACAAGTAAAAAAAATATTTAAAAAATAATAAATCTCACAAACCAATTCATCATCTGGCAACTTGTTTAAAAAATATGAAATCTCTAATAAACTCGATGTTGATAAAATATGCCAAGAAAAGAAAACCTACAGCAAATATTTAATAAAAGACTATGCATAATGCTAGGCAACCGTATCAGTTACATTTGATCCTACCAAAGCCAGCGCCAATAAAAGTACACAGAAATAATACGTAGCACTTACCCGTAATGCTGAGGCAGCATGGGGTGACCCGAGCAAATACAAAAAACTAGTCAGTGCCAACAATAATACCGAGCGCACTTGACTACATAAAAAACTAACGGCACTGAGTTCATTTGGGTCATTTAGTGGACACGAATGTGTATGGTCATCTCAGTGTTCCAGTACAGTGTTAGTGCTAGTCAATTACAGTCGAAACTGTATCCATCGAACACGGATGGATCAAAAGTCCATGTCCACAGAAAATTTTCTGTAGTCCCGACAAAATTCCTATGTAAATAATGCTAAAAAAGTCAATGTTTGCCGAATTCGAAATTGAATTTAATTTCTATTTCATCGCCGAAAATTACATGGTCTGATCTTTTAGCAATGAAGTATTAACAAAGTATAAGTATCAACTGTAACCACCATGGCGTATAAAGTCAGTATACAGTACATTATGTACACATGCACAAGTAATACTAATAGATAACACAAATAAAATGAATTTTCAACACACATTGTTTTTACTTACGTCTCACTGCCCTGCGTTTAGTCCTATTTATGTAATTTACCACTTCTGAAATAACCTGTTGTTGATTTCTTCACAATGTCGCACTTAACTCGTACTTTGTAACAAAAAAAAAATTGACATCTCAGACTACGCATCGTGTATTTAGACAGCACGAAATACAAAAAAACTGAAAAATGTGGAAATACAGTACATATGTATATAAAATCTGTACTGTATAAGTTTTATTAGACTTTCAGCAAGCTATTGCGATCTTTACGGCGGCAGTCATTGGTAACGAACGACCAGCAACCACAAGAAACAGCAGTGCCATATTTTCGAGATATCAATTCGTGATGCGACGTGCCAACAACACTCGCAAATTTTTCACTTAAATATTTTTCCATGAAAATTACGAATGCATATATATATATAAATGTAACACTAATCAATATGCCCGGAAAGTTAACAAAATAGGCAACACAAAATTAAGGAAACCCTATTCACTGCACTTTATCAATCACAATATTTAAGACATTTTTATTTCTTGCAGTATGTTTATACCGACACCTGAAACCAGAGTTTCGGTAACCTAGGTTTCGGAAAGCAGAGTTTGTGTACGGTATAAATGTAGCCAAAGTGAGGTTTCGCCGTATCTCGAAACCGAGGTTTTTAATTCAAGTTTCACGTTGAATCTTAGGTTTCGTGCATGGTATAAACAAAGAAACTTTGGTTTCGTTTGTAAATATGATATGAAATGTATAACTAGGATATGTTTAAGTGTAAAACAAGATGTTTAATTGGTTAAAGATAATTTGTGTAATTGCAAAGTGATTATATAATTTTGCTGTTGGTATGAAAATAACTAATACACAATAAATATACACCGAAGAGCCAAAAAAACTAATACACCTGCCTAATATCGTGTCCCCCCCCCGCTCCTTCCCCAAGCTCACAGAAGTGCCGTAAGACGACGTGGCATGTATACTCGACTTATGTATGAAGGTATGCAGGAGGCAATTCACACCATGAATCCTGCAGGGCAGTCCACAATTCCAATCTGCGCCAATTTGAGAAAGGGTTGCACGTCTGTCACGTTTAATGATTCTCGTCAGTCGTCGTTTGTCCCGTTCTTTCACAATCTTTTTCCGGCCGCAGCGATGTCGAAGATGTGATGTTTTACTGGATTCCCGATATTCACAGTACACTCGTAAAATGGTTGTACGCTAACATCCAAATGTTATCGCTACCTCGGAGATGCTATGTCCCATCTCTCGTGCGCCGACTATAACACCACGTTCAAACTCACTTAAATCTTGATAACCTGCCATTGTAGCAGCAGTAACCGATCTAGCTGCCGACCGCATCGCGTTACTCTGATTGGTTCCATACCTCTGTTATTTGCATACGCACGCCTATACCATTTTTTTTTTGGCTCTTCAGTGTATAAAAAAAGTTATGAAATTCTGTTTTTTAACTAATAATGTTTTATCAAGCAATGTATGCAACTTTAAATAACTTTTTAGTCATATTTATGAATTTCTGTAAAATGTATTTTCTTTTCGTATCACTATAACCAAAATTATTAATTGTTTTTCGTTGTATTGATACTAGTTATTTCCGGCATAAAACAACACGCGAAACACAAGTTTCTAAAACGGAGTTTTGTATTACTGTATAAACACTTAACTAAAACCTTAGTTTCAAAAGTTTGGTTTCCGAATCCGAGGTTTCAGTTGACTGTATAAACGTACTGTTAGCTAGTAACTGTGACTGTTGTTAGTTGCTCTATGGATAATACTTCCGCTACATCTGCAGCTATTTCCTGTGCACGGGGTTTCAAAGGAGGTGTTCAAATACGGTTTTTATTAA
>NQII01001216.1:478445-494532 GCA_002778355.1 Clitarchus hookeri
GGGGGGGGGGAATAGATATATAGAGATAGATAGATAGATAGATATGTAGATAGATATAGTTATGTAGATAGATATAGATATATATAGATATGTAGATATATATAGATATGTAGATAGATATAGATATATAGATAGAGATAGATAGTGTGTGTGTGTGTGTGTGTGTTTTTTTTTTTTTTTTTTTCATATAAGATTCTTACTTCTTGGTTCCCTGGAGAACTTTATAACAGTGTTCTACCATATTATGAATGTTTTCTTTAATATTCCCATATGCATCGTTTTCTTTTAGCTAACTTGACAGATACCCAACACAGGCCTATCAATGAGTTCAAAATAAAATTTAATGAGTTTGGTTTTTTTTTTTTTTTTTACTAATACGTCCAGTCCACATCTACAGAATGTCCACATCTATAGAATTTCTACGTCAGTCCCCTGAAATTCTATGGATAGATGTTTCATTATATAACATGTCTGTCAGATAAAAGTGAAGTATGTTGCTAGCTGCCGCAGCAGTATAACGTTAGGCTTTGGTAATGATTTTCGTAGCAGTTAAAGTTTCTGTATCAAAGTGTATCATGTAGTTGTGAATTCAAAGTAGTACCTTTTCGATTGTAAACTACCTAGAAGTATTCAAAACATCAGACACACAAATACATTTTGTTTTCAAGAATCTGCTCCTACACTGTTTCAGATGATGTCCTCAACATTACGACTTTTGATGCAGCAGGCCGTCCTGTTCCTCGACCAAGGAGGAGGTTCTCCTTGAGAGAAGGACACAGGACGACGAGAGCGTAAGAGCACTGTTAATTTATATTTCTGGATCTGTAGGTGTGTCAATGATTGTGGTGTACGAAGACTATTTTTTTTTTCATTTTGAATCAAAGTCGAAGACGAAGACCCAAGTCTTCGTAGAAGATAAATTCAAAGTAAAAAAGCATTCTCTCTCACACACACACACACACACATGTGCACACAAAATGAAGTACCGTTTCCAATTGCATACAAAAATATGCTGATGAGGTAATGAGTCACAAAAATTTGTAGAAGTCAAAACAACATTTTTAGACTTTTTCCCCCAGGAAGGTGCTAATTCTCTATAACTGGCAAAAAATTTATACAGTTACTACTAGTATCAAAATACATATAACTTACTTCCTGGTATAGACAACATATGCTTGCAATTTATGCACATGCACATCTGTACTTCTTATGTTCTAAGTTAATAAAATCTACACAGTATTCGCAGGTTTCACAATCTGAGCACCTAGATGCTAAACCTTGTACACCACCTTGAGGAGATGGAGTAACAGGTGCTGAAGTTGTAAAATAAACGTGGATAGATGAGCATAGAATATTTTTAATTTTTGATCAGGTTAATATGTATTTTGGATGTTGTAATTATAATTGATATAGTCACGAATAGTGAAAATTTGCTAAAAATACTTAAAAAGGTTATAATTTACTATGCAATTTTTGATTGTAAATAATTAAAAATAAATTTAGTTTCAATTTCTTTATGTTGCCTTACGTGAGATACCAATCCACAAGTACTTCCTACATAAAAGGAAATAGAAAAGTAGGAAAATTTTTTAATTGCTACACTACAATAAATATTGCAAATTAGGTTGTTAACACAAAAATAAATGGACCCTTTAGGTTTTTTCACATGGTAAGTGATGAAAATAGTGAATTCAAACTTATTCTGGATTGTAAGTAATCTTGAATAGCCCGCTTTTCTCGGTGTGAGATGCAACAAAAGTGATATGTTCATTGTCATATACCTGAATGCTTGTATAATGCATATCTGAACTTCGGCAAGAAACAAGAAAGACTGGCCTGTACAGCTTTTTCTGTACCCTGCTTTCCCTCAACATATAGTTCATTTCATATAAGAAGGCCACATTCTGACAGTCAGTGAGTGGAAACTTAAGATATTCATAACAAACAACGTGCCATTTACAAAATCCTGTATCAGCTGATGCACGAATGAACAAAAGTTAATGTTACGTTGGCTATTCTGAGTGCATTGCCGATGCACAATATACAAGCTGAAAATACGCGATAACAAGAGTTCCTAGATTAATTAATACATTTTATTTTACATGGTCATAAAACAGCAGTTTTTAGTTTTAGAAACTAATCTTCGTGATAAAATAGTAATGTATAGGTGTTCAGAATGAAATGCATAATAATACAACCAGTATAGAAATGAAATGCAATCTCGAAACCTTTTTCACGTTGTATACCGCCCTCTCCAACCCCGCTTTTCTTACGTGCTTGATATTAAGTCCAAAAGCATACCGAAATATCGCATAATATTGTTAAATTATTTTCTTTAATAATTTTACGAAATATATTTGAAATACTTTTCGTACCCAGCCAGTAACAACAGTCTACTTTACAAAGACGCTATCGTCGAAAAATCTGTTGTGCGCGCTACCTATTGGCTCGTTTGCGAAGCATACGCCATATTGTTCTCCGAAAACCCGCACCTTGTTTCCGGTGAAGTGGGACACCGCACACTCGCCGCACTAGCACGCCATACTTGTAATGTGTGTTGCACTCACGTCTTCCCGCTGCTCCCCTCTACACGTTCCTGCCCTTCCAGTTACATTACGTTTATGAACGACCGTACAAACGCACACCAAATTTCGTTTCGAGAACTCTTTCGCAGATCATCAGTTGCCGCACGAGGCAGCACCTCCTAGACGCGCTTACTCGCCGGACCAGCTATGTGGCCGATCAGCTGATGGCGGAAGGATACGCAGTCAGATGTAAACAGTGGCGCTACTTTCACCGAGCTGTCAAAAAGTGGCCTTCTTATGTGGTACGGACCATACTCTAACGATACCAGAACCAAACACCGGCCTGTACTAGCATCTGCGCACAGGAGAGAGGCAGGAAGAATAAAAAGGGAAAAGAGTAGACTCAGTTTCTGGCATTCTGTGCGTGACAAAAGTTAGCACATGGCTCGTACCTTAAAAATGCAGATTTATGAAATTTTTTTAATATTTTTGCTAGGGAACATTGGTTCTCTGGGCATCCTATGACATTACATCACTGATCACTGACACAAGAAAAAAATAACAAACCTTAGCTGTGTTTTTGAATAATCCTTTCAACATTGTTGCAGAGAAATTAAGGGGAGTTTTAATACATTCTATGTCTCCCATGGCTCAAACATAAGCATTGGCTATCTTCTTAATTGTTTTTGACTGGGTAATTATTTTTTCATGTTGTAAGGAGTTCTATTAGTGAATGTGTAGCTGTTTTGAAAATATACTCAAAGGTTCTTTTTCAGAGCACTCATTGTTGCAAATGAGGTCAATATTTGAGCTCATCCTATTTTTTAAATTGTCCTGTAGTGATTGTAACTGAAGCATGGGTGTAAAGTGGTGATCTTTCTTCCAGGATGGATCGCCGGTCGAAGATGATCTCGGCACCTACCAACTTCAACCACATCAGCCACATGGGTCCTGGAGATGGCATTCAGATCCAGCGATTGCTAGACCTGCCCACGACATTGGAGACAGCAGACCAGCCTCCCCCACGACTTTTCCACCCTCCAGTCCCCAGCAAAATGGCCCATCCTCCCCCCAGACTGCCGCCCGAGCAACGCCGCATGTCAAGCCACTTGCCTAGAGCCCCGCCCCAGGGCTTCCTACCCCACAATGGTACGCTAATGTTTTTGTATTTTATCTCTATTGTGTATCAATTCTGTTTTTGCCTCCAAAATTAAGTGCAAAATTCGTAACTTGTCTTAGATTCAGCTGTAAAAAATTTGGTTAAGGTTAACCTGCACTTATGTACTGAGAATTTTTACTGTTTGTTTTAAAACCACCTATGAGTTACCAATCTGATAACTGTAGTTTGATGATGTATTTAGTGTAGTTGTACCTCNTAATTTGAGTGTTTGTTTTAAAACCACCTATGAGTTACCAATCTGATAACTGTAGTTTGATGATGTATTTAGTGTAGTTGTACCTCAAACCAGAAATTTTAGAATGTATAACCGTAATATCATTGTACTACGTAGGATATGTGTTTTATCTTGCTGAAAGAGAGAATAAAAACTAGTATGTACTTAAAGTCTCACAAGTGTTGGGGCACCAAACGAGTGTGCACGACCCTAAAGGGTCATGGACTCGACTCCAAATGTATCACACCATGGCCTTCTCCTGCGAGTGCCGAGTGCAAACTTTTTATGATTGTAAATAAGGGACTACTTACTATGTAAAGGTAGAAAGGTTAGGAATGCTAGTAACTACAAGTGGATCATCCGAAGACTACACCGCCAGCAACATTGTATAAGTGAATGTCATCTTTGACCTAGAGTCTTCTATACAATTGTTAATTAGTGAATTCATTATGCTCCTTAACTTGCTATATAAAGACAAAGCATAAGAAAGTTCTTAAATGTGAATACATGGCATATTATCCTTAGTATGGAATCTTTTTATATTATTGTGTTATTTCAGTAGATCACCTCACAAACTCACTGAGAATTATTGATGGGAAACTGAAGTGTCACAACTGCTCAGGACACAACACATGTTTATTTTGTACTTTTGCATTATCAGTTTTGTAAACATTGGCAAAGTAATATGTTAGTAAATTACAGGTTGAAATTAGTTTTGAATGAAGTAACCTTCGTTGATTGTATTACAATCAACTCTCAAACTGTTTATTTATTTGAATTTAAGGTTACAAGTAGACAGCTAGGCTACCAAAAATTTATAAAAAGACAGGAATTCAAGTACTTGCAGTCTAGTACTTGTCAACAGGCACACACGCAAATTAGGGTGACACATTTTTCACGCGATTGCGACGTTTTGCTGGCTAGGTCAGCTTCATCTGCAAGTTATAGGACACTGCCATGTCTAACAAGGGAAGGAAGGGATTGTTTTCACAGCTGCTCATTGCCTTTCCATTCTCTCTCTTTTTTGTCTTTCTTTCTTTCTTTCTTTCTTTCTCCCTTTCTCTTCCTCCCTCTCTCTCTCTTTCTCTTCCTCTCTCTTTCTCTCCCTCTCTCTTTCCCTCTCTCTTTCTCCCTCTCTCTTTCCCTCTCTCTTTCTCCCTCTCTCTTTCTCCCTTTCTCTTTCTCCCTTTCTCCCTCTCTTTTTCTCCCTCTCTTTNCCCTTTCTCTTTCTCCCTCTCTCTCTCTCTTTCTCTTCCTCTCTCTTTCTCTCCCTCTCTCTTTCCCTCTCTCTTTCTCCCTCTCTCTTTCTCCCTCTCTCTTTCTCCCTCTCTCTTTCTCCCTTTCTCTTTCTCCCTTTCTCCCTCTCTTTTTCTCCCTCTCTTTNCAGCTGCTCATTGCCTTTCCATTCTCTCTCTTTTTTGTCTTTCTTTCTTTCTTTCTTTCTTTCTCCCTTTCTCTTCCTCCCTCTCTCTCTCTTTCTCTTCCTCTCTCTTTCTCTCCCTCTCTCTTTCCCTCCCTCTCTCTTTCTCCCTCTCTCTTTCTCCCTTTCTCTTTCTCCCTTTCTCCCTCTCTTTTTCTCCCTCTCTTTTTCTCCCTCTCTTCCTCTTGTGTATTGAGCAAGATGTCAACATTACAGTTGGGGTGCCTGTTGTGTGGTGGTGTGTCAAGCCAATCCCCTTAGCCCATGTTCTGGAGATCAAATACCCAGCAACCCATAGTCCAAGTCGGAAGGGACAGACAGTGAAAACAGCTGCCTGCGTGACATTACTTTGCTCGTGACATCACTTTGCTCGCACAAACACACCAGTGGAAAGGCCGCTTAAGAGGATGGTGACCGACCATAAGATAACACAAACACAATGTTGATTTACTGTCTCAAAAAATTGTTATTTTGCCTTTCTAATTTTAACATGGCTATTTTGTCTTTATGCTATTATTTTCTGTGACATTTTGCACTCAGCAACACCATCAAACCAGATGTTGAAGTCTTAGGTGGATGTGCAGCCTAGTTTTATTTTAATATTGCTGTTAAATCAGCATTCATGCCTCTATTTCTGAAGAATCCTTTCACCGGAACATGCCTATCTTTTATATATTTATGTTTTATTAATAAACAATGTGTTTGTTTCTTTCTTGAACAGTAAAACACAGTCTTATTGGTTGTCGACTAAATGACCTGACATTGATAAAGAAGCTCAAATTTTTTGAGATCGGGAGGAGTTGAGTAAGTGGTGTGACCATCTACAGTCCTTAACTTCCCCTCTGGTCTCAACATTCCTTACGCAAAGCATGTATGGCTCTCAGTAAGCGGCATAACCAGCTTTTAGCCTGAGAGTCATGGTGATGTAATGTGGTTGTTCTCCTCAAGTCTCTGGAGCCTCAGAGAAAAGTTATCTCTCCCCTTTACACAGTGACATTAGAGGGCGGTATTACAAGCCAGCACAAGATACCAAATAAGACAAGACAAGAGGTAGGAGTGCCCTTCTCTGGGGACGTAGTTCGTTTCTCTAGTGCAGTGGTCATGCATGCATCTGGAAGTACTTGGGCAGATGTGCACACAGAAGGCAAAGCAAATAAGGGAGGCATAAAGCAAAAGAGAATGATTGGACCACAAAGAGGTAAATGGTAGATACACGTTTCATTCCATCTTTAGGTTTGTACAAAACAGATATCTCCGACCTGTACCCGCTAACCGGCTAACGTCTGATGGATGAGGGACCAAGTTTGNAGGTTTGTACAAAACAGATATCTCCGACCTGTACCCGCTAACCGGCTAACGTCTGATGGATGAGGGACCAAGTTTGCCAAACTGTATACCATAGAGTGGTAACGAGGTTCGGACAGAGTCTCGAGGTGAGAGCAACCGCAGTACACACGAGGTTCTGCGCAGACAAGACACTCAGGCCAACACTCGGTAAGAGTTACTTTCATGTATTGAAAAAAACAAATTGATACGCTAACAAAATCAGAACAGAACTGATCTAAGCAAGTACTGCTAAAGGCAAGTGTTCACGGGTGGAGTGGTGAGATAGCGAGAGTTACGGTTCAAGTTTGACCTCCAGTTTTTAGCTACTAACGCTGTTACTGGCAACAGTTAGCTGCCTCTTTGGAGGACGTGCAAAGAAATAAATAGCGCTCGAGAGCTGTGGCAAGCGAGGAGCGGGCTGCATGGAGGGGCAAACCTCCCCTGATGCGTGGCTAATGTGCGTGTTCAGCGCCTGCCAGCCAGGACAGGCCTATCAAGGAGGTGGGACCACCCACTTGAACTGGAGCGCAGCGTCGTGCGGAATTCCGGCCTCAGGTGAAAAGGAGCTTCCTCTGCATATAGAATGGAGTGGTACAGATGTGAAATGAGTTACGGTGTTCGGCGCTACTGTGTACTAGGAGGGAGCACCAGAGGCTGAGTTTTGTGAATGTAACCGACAGCGCTTGTGGTTCATCACATTTAATTAAGACATGATGTGCAATGCATATTTTTTTGTTTATACCATACCACTGTTCATTAATCCTTTCTATTAAGAATTAGATATTATAATGGCTTGGTTGCTGGTGTGTTAACAGTGTTTTTGCTGTTGCTTCAGGCTCAGCATCTTGCCGGCGCACTGCGGCCCCGCCACGGCCTGCGGTGACCCCTCCTTCCCTGCCACGCTCTCCAGACGGCCCTGCCGGAGAGACAGACTCGTTGCTGCGCTTACATGGAGCACTCACCCTGGGCAGCATGGCTTCGTTGCACGATGTGGGCAAGGTAAGCTGCTTTTGATCACATCATGCAATTATCGCTGCACTCATTCCTAGACACGTGTGTTTTTTATTGTGCGCAAAATCGTAAAATAGTGATGANTGCTGCGCTTACATGGAGCACTCACCCTGGGCAGCATGGCTTCGTTGCACGATGTGGGCAAGGTAAGCTGCTTTTGATCACATCATGCAATTATCGCTGCACTCATTCCTAGACACGTGTGTTTTTTATTGTGCGCAAAATCGTAAAATAGTGATGAAATTTACAAGTCCTCGCAACAGAATTACCTACCTACTTTGTTGGATAATTATAGAAACAAAACATTATTGTTCCTTCGCTTTTCCTCACACTTATTTACAATAACACTGTTACATCAAACAAACAAGTACAGTAGAGCCTTTCTAAAACGACCCCTAGNTGCTGCGCTTACATGGAGCACTCACCCTGGGCAGCATGGCTTCGTTGCACGATGTGGGCAAGGTAAGCTGCTTTTCATCACATCATGCAATTATCGCTGCACTCATTCCTAGACACGTGTGTTTTTTATTGTGCGCAAAATCGTAAAATAGTGATGAAATTTACAAGTCCTCGCAACAGAATTACCTACCTACTTTGTTGGATAATTATAGAAACAAAACATTATGGTTCCTTCGCTTATCCTCACACTTATTTACAATAACACTGTTACATCAAACAAACAAGTACAGTAGAGCCTTTCTAAAACGACCCCTAGNTCCTCACACTTATTTACAATAACACTGTTACATCAAACAAACAAGTACAGTAGAGCCTTTCTAAAACGACCCCTAGCGATTTTCAGAAATTAGTTCATTATGGTAAAAAGATTTTTATAAATATTTTGGGAAATTTCGGACTGTTTTTGGCCTACCGCCAACCTCTACATGTCAAAATTTGCAATTTTTTGCATGAAGTCCGTGCAGAATCGACCATCTCTCGTGCAAAAATGATATTTTTTAGATTAAATATAAGTTTGTTTTAATAGGCAATCATCTTTTTAAAAAAAATTATACTGACAGGCGTATACTTAATCTCCCCTTGTCTCCCAAAATGCGAAAAACATAGAGCGACGTGAGGATTTATCAAGCATTGTAGGTCCATGTTTAATCATTTGTGTCATAAAATCAACATAATTTTTGCTTTGAATATGAATTTAATTCAATATTCAGGTGTCTTCTGAATAAAATTATACCACAAAAGGGTATCTGCGACCTTCCTTGTCAAACAATTATGTACGAAAACTGTAACATTGGATGCTGTGTACTTTTTTGCAAGCCAAAATCCGTATATTGTTAACATTTTGCAGAAAGAAAAAACCAGAGAATATTTCAACAATACATTAATGTATATTAATAAACAGACATCTTCAGAATAAAATGATACCAAAGAAATGTATCTGAAATCTCATTTGCTCACCTGAAACCCTGCTAAAGTTCTACTTTTGGTTACCGATTACGTATCTGTCCACTACATGTAAACATAAACACTCCCATGTGACTTCTACGTTTTAACTGGCAAACTGTTGTCTACTGTTTTCAGGTGTTAAAAGAATTTTATCGTATTTCAAAAACCATTTCGAACAAATGTTCACAATTTAGGCCTGTAACCACAGACGTCTGACCTCTTTTACATTCCATGTCTGCGGCTGTGAGAAAACTGGTCATTTTGCATTACCAAAGGTGTAAATCTCTGTGTGAGATCAGCAATATTGTAAATCGCAATCATTCTACTGTGCAAAATATTGTTTGTCGCTTTCATCAGTACAGTAGAATAGAGAAGAAAGAGAAGCGTAGGTCCAGAAACATATTCACTGCATCAGATGGGCGATGGAAACAACATCAAATAAAGATGAATTCTGCGTTAAGTGCACCGAAACTTGCCAATGAAGTAGAAGTTGCCTTGGGGAAAAAAGCCTGTCCAGAAACCATGAGGAGAGTCCTTCGTAGAGAGGACTTCCAAAAGTCGAGAAGCACGTGCGAAACCATACATCAGCAAAATGAACAAACGTCTCAGGTTCCAGTTTGCCACAGATCACGCTGATACATCTTTTGACTACTGGAAAACAGTANCAAAATGAACAAACGTCTCAGGTTCCAGTTTGCCACAGATCACGCTGATACATCTTTTGACTACTGGAAAACAGTAATATTTGCCGATAAAAGTAATTTCAATGAGTTTTCATCGGATGGGAAGGTCAGTATTTGGCGTAAGCCAAACACGGAGCTTGCAGAAATAAATGTTTGGCCGACGGTGAAACACAGGGGTGGGTTCCTGATGGTATGGGTTGTATGGAAGCTTCGGGTGTGGGGAAACTCCATTTCATAGATAGTTCTATGGACCACGATGTGTATTTGAACGTATTGAGGAACAAACTGACTGACACAGAGCAATGAGGCTTGTGGGATTGTTGCACGTTCTAACAGGACAAAGACCTGAAACGCAAGGCCTACAAGGTACTCTATAATTGCACCATGTACTGGATACCCCTCCACAGTCACCAGACATCAATGTCGTTGAAAATTTGTGGAGTGTGTTAAAAGAAAACATCCGCAAACATCCCATATCTAACCGGAATGACCTCACACTTGCCCTTCATACAGAATGGGATACGATTGAGTCCTCTTAATGTGAAAGGTTGGATCGATCTATCCCAGATAGGCTTAAGGAGATAATAATGAACTATGGTCGTCACACTAGGTACTAACTGTCCACACATGCCCTTCAACAACTGAACATATACAGACTGTACCATTTACATTGTGGTTTACATTTTCACCTCAGAATGTGTAATTTTTTGTTGTAAATTTATATATTCTTTTGTGACAGTATTTGCTTTACGTATCTGTTGTTTGATGATTATAAATGCATGTATTCACCGATACACTCAATTTTCATATCCAAAAGACTTGTATTACAACAAAGAAATTTCATAGGTTAGGTGTACCACTGTCACTCACTGTATGTATGTATGAATGGTTGTATGTATGTATGTATGTATGTATGTACTTACCTATGTATGTAAGTAAGTATGTTGTATGTATGTTTGTTTGTATGTATGTATGTACGTAGTACGTATGTATTCTTTTCTTCAATAACTGTCNCTTACCTATGTATGTAAGTAAGTATGTTGTATGTATGTTTGTTTGTATGTATGTATGTACGTAGTACGTATGTATTCTTTTCTTCAATAACTGTCAAGCCGACTTCTGAAGATTTTAAGTTTACTGTATATGCCGGGATTTGGGCATTTCAAGGCACGGTACGTCACATTTTGCTTTCGATAAAAAAACCTTTGAGTTGTTTTCCTTGGAAAGGGACAGTTGGTGTTTTATGCAGGTCAAAGGATAATTATAGAAATGGCCCTGTGAGTTCAAATGTGGAATAATACAGGCACTCAAATAGAATGTTAATATTTAACTATGATTGGAAATTAACTGAATCTAGAAGCACTGCTACCACGTTTAATGTGTCGCTACTCGGCCACCTGAGTTATACAGGGGGTGGCCAGTAGTTCATAATAGTTAAATTATATTGGTGCAGACTAATGACACCTGAGGATGTTGCNACTTCCCGGGGTTATTTCTCAGGGTGTGAATACAGCGCAATTCCTATCCCATGTACCCGTCACGCGTCAAATGTTTCAAATGCAGCGCCAAAAATTTACTGTTTACGGCTGCAAATAAATTTCTTGAGACGAAACAAAATGTTTAAATTATGCAAGGCAAGTAAAGTTTCCTTTTTTTTTAATGTTTCCGTGGGTTCAGGAAGTGTTTTGTACAAATAGCTATGCGCCCTTACGGTTTTGATGCTTTACTTGGTTTTACTGAATTCTTTGTGAACAAAGTAAATCATTTTTGTTTTCTCCTGGAGTTTTCTCCTGACCAGTGGCATCGTCCTGCATGATTGCCACTTGCGAAAATCTCATATTGACTCGGCCAGGGATTGAACCCAGTTCACCTTGATGAGAGTTGAGCAGTCTAACCGCCCAGCCACCGCGGCCTCCGTGTGGCGGTAAGAGCTAAGACAGTTGTTATGGAGTGCTAGGAAAGATTTTGTTGGTCAAGCAATTAAATGACATTTCAATTAAATAAAAATGTTTTATTAAATCATACACAACGCTGCCTATAACGTAAGGAGATAGTGCGAATAAGAAGTTATTGAATGAAATTTTGGTTTCACTTGGAATCAGATAAAATTTAAGTTTACAAAATCATATTGTTTCCCAACCAATATGTAGAATCATTTTTTTAACTGTGACATGGGAATAATTATGTTATTATCATGTTGAAATCATATTTTAGCATATATTTACAGTGAATTTACATATCATCCTTTATTACTTCAGTTTTGTGTGAAATGTCTAAATCAGTGAAGCAAATCTCTCGCATAGAGAGACTACGTAAAGAAACCTACGTGCTGTCATGCTTACCAGTGCAGAGCTTAAGGCCCGGTCCCAGTGCATACACAATGGTTANCGTAAAGAAACCTACGTGCTGTCATGCTTACCAGTGCAGAGCTTAAGGCCCGGTCCCAGTGCATACACAATGGTTAGATGGCACAAGCCAAGTTGGCCATACAATGGTAGTGTGCCTGTCCATGTGAAACCCTTGCTGTTCAAAATGTCACACTGCCGTTTTGATGACATGGAGTACGGTGACATTCAGTTATTCGCTACGGTTTCTTAGAATAAGGCACTGTGTTCAATAGCTTAGTAATATTTTGCCTCCGAAAACTATTTTCCGTTTCGGTTTATGTCTTGAATATATATCTCTCTCTGTGCGCGCGTGCATGTGCGTGAGCGCGTGCGTGCACGGGGGTGGGTGTGGGTGTGTGTGTGTATGCGTGTGCAGGGGAGGGTGTGTGTATATATATATATCGGTTTGTTACGTGATATATCAAAAATTTTACTCACAGCTCCCATTTTCGAAAACTTGCAGTTAAATTAATATGCAGCTAAAGAATTCATCTTCAGACATAAAGGTTTTAACATTTCGTCTTCTCGTGATTATTCTAGAAGACCGTATTTGAAGATTATAACTAAATATTTTGTAATTAATAATTTAAATTAAGTTATTGATATGCACATGTTTATTTTCCAGATACTTTTTCACTAGGGTTTCTGAATTTCAAGATTTCAATAGAACCATATTGTTAAAGGGAAAAAGGCTTTTTTTAATTTTATCAACATTTTTTTTAACTTTTTTTATAAAACTTTTATGGCCAAAATTATTACAAATCCAAGGTAACAAAAGCCAGTGTACCTGCCACTGAACCGTAATGACAGAGTATGAATAGTCATAGAGTACCACCTCAGGACCACACTTGTGAATCCTATATTTGTGTTACACTTTTATTACATCTTCCATACGTTGTATATATGTATAAAAAAATTGAAATTGACCCGACGGATTTGGACTGAATGGACGCACATGTAAGACCAATATAATTGGATCTAGAGCAAACAGAAGAAAGCTAATTTCTGTTTAAAAAAATTTGTTTCACGGCATGTACATTACTCAGAAAAAAAAAGTCAATGCAAATGGATTACTGAATTTCCCTTTCGGAAAAATTTCAACATAGATGGAACAATTTTCTACTCTGGAGCTACAACAAAAACAAGAAATGAACTGTCAAGATGTAGATTAAAATTCNCATAGATGGAACAATTTTCTACTCTGGAGCTACAACAAAAACAAGAAATGAACTGTCAAGATGTAGATTAAAATTCGAAAATAAACCCAATAGTTTTCCCGCTGTCTACATGGAAAAGAAGTAGATATTGTAGTTAAAAATCTCAGGATTGGCAGGACGNATTAAAATTCGAAAATAAACCCAATAGTTTTCCCGCTGTCTACATGGAAAAGAAGTAGATATTGTAGTTAAAAATCTCAGGATTGGCAGGACGTTAACAGTAGTATACAAATATATGTTCTGGCACAGAATTCAAATTGTTTAACATGGAGCTGATAAATGTACTTTCCATCCGACAGTGTAATCAAATATAACAAGTGGCCATCGTATAGATGGATCGAGCAGGCATAAATACTGGCCAACTAGCCCCACTTTCAACCTGAATTCTGCACCAGAACTCGAAATATAGTTCCAGATACAGTTGTTTCGTATTTCCTCTTTATTGAACGGACATCTGAAACTTAATTTCGGTAAAAAGTAGGTAGTGAATTTTTTTGTGTGTGTATGTATGTGTGTATATATGTATATATATTTTGTACAGTCACCTCAAAAGGTATTGGAACGCTCACATTTCAGAGGCTGGTTATAAAGTAAACTATGGTAATACCGACTACCGTTTGTAATTAAATAAAAAAAAAACTGTGCTCGTAATTTGGGCAAGTCGTATAAACACTAAATTTTTGGCATTGAAAAACACCTTTATAACAAAAATATGAAACTACTTTACGTCATTTGCACGAGAAACATTGAAAGTTTTATAAATATGCCCCATATGACTATTATGAAAGTGTTACAAAAGTGTAATTTCTAGGACTGTAACATTATTCTACATTGTTCTAGAATAGTACAGTTACAAGACGATAAAGTTGCAAAGCTTTGTCATATTTCTAGGCATATCATCAGCCTGTATAAATTTACTTTGTGAGTACTATTGCATTAAGATTACTATTATGGCCATGACATTATAATGTTCCTTACCTTTATGAGGTTACCATGAGATGTAAATAATGTTACTCACAGCAACACAAATATACTAATAACTTTTACTTGGTTATTGACATAACATTATAGTGCACCTTAGCGTTACCACAATCTAAAGCGTAATATTAATAACATTACTCATAGAAAGGCAAATATTGTTATAACATATACTGTGTTATGTACTGTGACTTCATGTCAACAAAAATATATTAATAATATATACTCGGTTATGTACCATGCTGTTATGGTGCACCTAACATTATTGGCCTAGCACACTCTGCATAAGTTCCGTACTGTATTTACTGAAATCACGTAACAAGCCAATTTGTTACTCCGTAAAATAACATTACTAAATGTTACTGTTATGTTATTCACCCTTGCTAAAAGGGGCCCTTATAATGCCTTATGGCGTGATCTGTTGCAGACCCAAGCCCAATCACCTTCTTTAATTGTGTTGGGATTGGAGTCAATTTATTTTAGCTTGTTTCCTATTTTTCAACAGTGTGTCACACCAATCCTGACCTCTTAGAATATTTATCTACTAATACATGCAATGGTTGTATTGCCTCAACGCCATATTAAGTAAAATGGTGTGAATTTTGTGCTTGCATTTAGAGTTATATTGTCATTGAAAATAATAAATTCCATATACTTGTTCCACGCAGCGGGGTCCTCATGCGCACATGCTGTGAGCTGGTATCCTAATACCTTGTTTATGGACTCGACCAATCCATTGCAAGAAGGGTAATAACTAGTAGTTTTGAGGCTCTTGATCTGTAATTTATTTAACAATGCTGCTATTAATTCATTATTAAAAGATGTGCCTCTGTCAGTGGAGATTTGTTGAGGGCATTCGTATTTTAAAACAACTTCTATAACTCTTTAACTCTGGTGTTCGACTATTCTCAAATGCCGAGAATTATTGCTTACTTGCAGCATGCGACTTTAGTCAAATTGGGTGGATTCCTAAGTTGCGATGTGCATTCGGCATGAAATTGTATTCTATTAAGTGCTGCTACCTCGATGTTCTGCAACTATCTTTGACTATAAAACCACAATATTTACAGACTGTGAGTGTGTTATCTTTGGTGTAATTCTCCTCAACAATAACAATGGCATCACGTATTAGGAAAGGATTGTCGCAAAAAGAATGTTACAATATTTTGTTTGCTGATTCAGATTCAGATTTGGAAGTAAATGAATCAGAAAACGAAGTTGGTTTTCGCAATACGGAAGATGAGATAACTTGCAGTGCAGTGTCAGAAAATTTGAGTGACAGTGATAGTGAGTGACGATCCTGCGCAACAGTTTTTGAAAGGGAAGAAAACTGAAACTATATGTGTAAATAGTAATGACTGGTTGAACACAGACATTGAAAATATAAGTACTTTACTTGACTGGTGCAACAAATCTCCATTACATTCGTCACTAAAAAGCATAACCTCAGATGACACAGCAGTAGACTGTTTTTACAAATTTTTCCCAGGTCTATTTTTTGCTACAGTAGCAGACCAAACAAATGTAAATTCATCCCAGTTTTATAAAAATATGATAACAGAGAAATTATCACCTCGCTCAAGGTACCATCAGTGGAATGATGCATCAGGATTATGACATGACCCTCTCTTCAAAATTTGCCCAATCACAGACATAGTGAAAGACACTTACTTGCATGAATTTGAACCGGGTTTAAGCTTATCTATTGATGGAACTATGCTTCGCTTCAAAGTCTGTGGTTC
>NQII01001216.1:504553-545238 GCA_002778355.1 Clitarchus hookeri
AATCTAATTATTAATAGCTGCTTCAGATGTGAAGTGGCAAAAAAACTTTTCTCTTGTTATTTTAATACATTTAAAAATTTGTTATTAGAGAGACTTGGGAGGAATCAACTGTCAACAGGATTTAGTGGTGTGTTACACATGCATACATATGTACATACACATTTACATATTATTGAGACATTAGGTTACAACAAAGCATCTCTATACGCAAAGGCAGCGGTAGTGACAAGCAGAAGGAAGACAGAGTGGGCATGACATGCATGTTGTTATTTCTTTCTTTGACTATAAAATTTTGTTTGTTTCAATTAATTTTTTATGCACATACTTTTTGCTATCACATTTAATTTCATATGTTGGTATGGATAAAAAATTTTTTTTTAAATATTGCAGTTATTGAAATTAAGCAACACATATATAATTAGTATAATTAATTTCACATGTTCTTCAAAGTTTGCAGGTCATTTTTTGGAAATGTGTCGTCAACTTAAGAGAACAAAAGCAAATTTGTCTCGCATACTCCAGTTTTTCTTTGACGTCTCTGATTTCTGAAGCAACATGAATAGACTTGTTTGGTGTGTTACTTTCTTTCTCATGTAGGTCTTGTTATTAGCCACTGGCTGGTCAAGCCTGTTGTATCATGCTATTTCAATAGTGGTGACATCTCCTAGCTGCCACTGTAGATGTTGGCTTCTGACCTTCTGGCACGTCCATTAATAAACTTAAACCTCAGAGCCCACCTTGCTGAGACCCAGCTGGTCGTGCCCTTATTTTCCAATTTTGTTGGTGACCGTAATCAATTTTGAGCGAAAACAAAGTTTGTGCTAAAAGTGCATTTTTCATGGAACTGAGTGTAATTTTTTTTATGATGCAAAAAAAATTTTTTTGTTGGAATAAATTGAACAGAAAAAGGATCTATGTACTTGACACTCACTTAGTCATCGAAAAAGTGTAAACAATAAGCACCACAGTCTATTTTCAGTAACTTCTTGCTGCAAAATTAGAGGATTTATTAATGAAGAAATAATTTATTTTAGAGGTTGGATGATACCATTTTTTTATATACTCTATACTAAGTACAGTTTTCAGTTCGACACCCTTGATACTTTCGATATTCGTAAGTAAAAAGATTACAATAAGGCATTCAAATTTTTGTAAACTGCATTTTCATTTTTCTTAACCAAATTTCTGATAAAGTTTAAAATCGAAGAAAAATCACCCAAGATAATATTACAGATGATACAAACAAATTTTAAATTTATGTAAACTTAGCATCTATGATAAATGTGTCGGAGTTAAAAAAAAAAAAATATTTATATGACACTAAAAAAGTACACCAGGTATGTCAATTTTTAAACTAAGAAAACTTACACAATTTTATTTAAAAAAACAGGCATTCAATTTTTTTTCTGTATTAAGTTAGATAGGGGAAATGTGGGAATTGTTTATCGCCGGATGAAAAACAATAGCAATTATTCTGCTACCAGAAGTAAGATAAATTTATTATTCTGTTTGTGGTTTTGGATTGGTCGTTTTCACATATTGTACACACGCAAAACACGTGAAATAAATATGGAATACCGAACTTACCCTATTGCACTTAGAGCTTTATTCATTAAATCATAATGTGTCTCCAACATTATTTCAATCAGCATGTGCTATTCATAAAACTGTATTTACGGTAGCTTGAATTGCCTATTCTTAATTGCGAAAAATTTACAAAAGTGGTTTAGTTGTGCCAAGCGCTATCTGACTCCAACTCGGTAACTGTATAACTATCAGTTCATTTGTAATTAATGAAACGTGCAACGTTAGACTCCATTTCATATAAGTTTACCAAATTTTGACAGTTCTATAAACGTAGCGCGGTAACCTACATTGATCATAGCATTTGTTTACCCTAATTGTTTTCTTCATAGACAGAGCAGTTTTCGTGCAAGGATAGATTACCTTATTGTTGTTATGGCAAAGTTATAGTGTTGGGACTCCGGTAATTTTATTGCCAGTGGATTGGATGGGGTTGGAAGAGACTAGGTTAACATCTTCCATGAGACAGCGTTGTTTTGCACCTTTTCTTACGAGACTGTATAATTTTTAATTACGTATTGTTTTAATGTACAGGTGGAAAATTTGCTTGTGTGGAAGTAACATTCTAATTATTATAACCTGTCTAGTTTTAACCTCACCAAAAGAAAACGCTGTAAATTTGTAGTTTGTACCGATTCTAATATTAAACACATTTGGGACCTAAATATTTTTGGCGAAGTTCGTGCCACGTGCATTTAAAACATTCTAATAGTCATTTTGAAATACTTTAGTTACAATACACACTTGACATACTGTTCGTAATTCCTATTTGCAACCCCTGAATACATGTTGTTCTATTGCAATCCTTATACACGTTTCTCTGCCACCGTCATGAAATAATTTGCAGAATCATTCAGTAAATACAACACTTAACCGGTTTCCTGAAACCAGTAAACTGCAGAACGAAAATAAACTGTGCTGCTTCGTTACAACAGGGAAAAAGGTGGACCAAGCCATACACATGTCGATAATATTACCTTTCACGCATCAAATAAATGTATCAATATGCACGTAGCGATGCTTAATACTTTCAATACGTTCCAGTATCGAATGTCCCATCTGAATAAAACAACTCCCCAAGGAAAGTGTACACGACCTCCCCTTATTGCAGAAGAAAAATGCAAACAAATTGACGTGCTTTCGCTATGAATACGTTTTTAGTGAGCAAAAGTCCAACTTTCAGGTGTTTGTCTCACTAAAATGGAAAGCAATTGATTTTATTGCATATGTAGACGTGTTTCCATTAAAATTGTACCTCAAAATACCATAGGGCGTAATATAATAGTCATAAATTATTACAGGCTTAAATCATTTTTCAGTTATAAATTCTTATAGGTGGTTCATGATAAAGAGAGCATTGTCAAATTCAACCTTCGAAAAAAAAAATCACCATTTGTGACCANAATCACTATTTGTGACTATATATTTTAACGTAAACAATGACCGTAGCACTCACAGTTAAGTTGGCAGTGAACTGTGGCAGTTCATAACTTCTAAAGTAAAATATTTATAATGTAATAAATAAAACATTGATATATCTTTTGTGAGTGAAGTGGCAGTGTTTGTAACTGCCACTGCTGTATTTCATTGTAGTTTCTTGTTCTGGAAATTCTTGAAATTTCACATAATATGCCCACCTGGTAAAGGTGTTGTTTACTTGCAACTAAAGTCAGTATAAATTTTACACCTAGAATAAACTTGAAGAAATTTTGGATGAATGTTTTTTGTGATATATTAGCAAAATGTGTTGCAATTCCAAAAGCTTTAATAAATATTTGTGTTATTTGGTATTTACATGGTTACCCAGAAACCAATTTACTATTAAGTACTAGNATTTCACATAATATGCCCACCTGGTAAAGGTGTTGTTTACTTGCAACTAAAGTCAGTATAAATTTTACACCTAGAACAAACTTGAAGAAATTTTGGATGAATGTTTTTTGTGATATATTAGCAAAATGTGTTGCAATTCCAAAAGCTTTAATAAATATTTGTGTTATTTGGTATTTACATGGTTACCCAGAAACCAATTTACTATTAAGTACTGGCTTCCACTGTTAACCTTCAAGGTAGATAATTTAAAGGAATAATCAGATTTTGCATTAAATGTGTGAATGTCGTTTTATGATATACATTGTCATCTGCTGGGTATTGTGTTGTTTATATTTCAGTAAGTTACACAGATATCAGTTTAGGCATTTAAATGTTTTATGCAAAAAGTTATTATTTTTAAGCAATATGCCTAGGCAAAAGTTAGTGTTATGCGATTAAAAACTTTGTGGCAGGAGAATTTACCCAAAACTTGGATCGAGTGATAAATATCATAGTGGAAGTATGCTCTAAAGATGTGAATCAATTCAGTTTAACCGCAGAGTTTCATGACAATTATTTTTCTTATAAAAATAGTGATTTGTGAGGTATAAATGAAATAAGTCGTACATTATATCAATAGGAATTTCTATACATTTGCAAATATGTTAACTATCTCAATGCATACCGAGTGAATGTAAGATTTTGTAATATTATAGTGAAAAGAAAAATAGACCTGCACTCCACTTTAAAGCACTTAAACTAGCCAACTGTTTTCTTTAATTCTACCTATAAATGTTTTTACACATAATCTTAAGTCATATATATAACAATGGTTTAAGACATGTTGACTTTTGTATGAAAGAATAAATACACATTATCCTCTAAAACCGGGCTTACGATGACGTCACGTTTCAGTTTCTTATGTTTCAGTTTCATGTAACAAGTAATGAACAATACGTTCACATAAGCCTGCAACTCCTTGAATAATGTGTTCTAAGGAAACCTATTACGGTCATTGTCATCTGCTCATGTTTTTAATTCATATACTGCATATGTATATAACTTTCTCCTGTAAATTAGGATGAAAGTGTAACAGAAGTTAAGCTAAAAAAAATTATTTTTTAATCGGTAAAAATTTAGGGAGTCTTACATTGCTGCATTTTATTAATTATGTTTCTCAGAGGGGCAAAAATGCATGCATAAAATACAGAATGTTTACCATTAAGTTTAAAATTTTGAGTAAACTTATTTTACTAAACAAAATTTTAATTTTATCTGTGGATCGAAGTTTATTGCATACTATTTATTCCATGTATACAAAGAACATGTCTACACCTCCCAGATACATTTTGTTTTTTGAGGTTATGATGATTTCTTGGTTTTCAAAATTTGTTTAAATCACAAACACCATACTTTCACAACCTGTTCTTGCCACGTCAATATTAAAATACAAATACACCTGCTTAACAAGAATTTGAGAGTTTTCAATCTGAAAATCAACAAAACTTATCTCCAATATTTCCATTCAGTGCACGTAGGTTATTTACGCACGTAAAAGTGTAACTTTATACGTTTTACGTCTAACGTGAAGGCATCATAATCCTGGCCTAAAAGTGTGCCTTTCTTGTAAGATGCATATGAAAAGCAAGCATTTCAGGTTTTCTTTTATTATTATTATTTTAATAGATAAAAACGTTCAAAACGAAACTCTTCTGCTATTTTGTTAACAACTTATCAAACTTATGACCACAGTTGAAGAGTTAGTTTATATCTAAACAGAAAAAAAATTGTGAAGAAATCAATATTTGCCAACCGATATTATTTACAGAAATTAATGTTTATATTTATACTGTTGATTACAATATTTATTACTTTTTGTTATTTTTTTAATGAGTGGGCAGTGGACAAATGAGTAGCTGGTCTTAACACCAGCTGAAACTCACATGGTAATGTTGGTTTTGATATGTGGAAAGATACACCACTAACAAGCGAAAGTAGAAACTTAACAGGGTTTAAAAAGTGCTTACTTTACCGTGAACAGCCTTTAACAGCTCGTCTGTTTGGAAGTTAGGTAAAATTTAGCATAGTCTTCTGTGCATTCTAGAAATGCTATTCTGCACCTAGGGATACGGGCTTAAAACTGATCCAGTTTTGACAGCACCGTGTGGTCAGGAAGAGGGGAAGCTTTTACTAGCACTATAGGCAGTCTGTTTGAAAGTTGAAAACACGCAGGAGAAGAATTACACATGTATTGTACCATATATAACACAATGCCGTACTAGAATGCCAAACACTTGTAAATTAAAACACAGAAGCTGCATTAGCGGTCATAAGTAATTTTTTGAACAGCTTTACTTTAGCATAGTTCGTGGTAGAAATACATAAGGACAGACTGTATTTACAGTAATTTTAACAGGGTACAGCACTAGAATGGTGAACACACAAATAACAAATAAGTGTGAAGGAGTTGCATTAACAATCATAATTTTTAATATAATGCTACTGTGGCACAGTCCACAGTGATGATATACATGTACCNTCATATACTGCATATGTATATAACTTTCTCCTGTAAATTAGGATGAAAGTGTAACAGAAGTTAAGCTAAAAAAAAATAATTTTTTAATCGGTAAAAATTTAGGGAGTCTTACATTGCTGCATTTTATTAATTATGTTTCTCAGAGGGGTAAAAATGCATGAATAAAATACAGAATGTTTACCATTAAGTTTAAAATTTTGAGTAAACTTATTTTACTAAACAAAATTTTAATTTTATCTGTAGATCGAAGTTTATTGCATACTATTTATTCCATGTATACAAAGAACATGTCTACACCTCCCAGATACATTTTGTTTTTTGAGGTTATGATGATTTCTTAGTTTTCAAAGTTCGTTTAAATCACAAACACCATACTTTCACAACCTGTTCTTGCCACGTCAATATTAAAATACAAATACACCTGCTTAACAAGAATTTGAGAGTTTTCAATCTGAAAATCAACAAAACTTATCTCCAATATTTCCATTCAGTGCACGTAGGTTATTTACGCACATAAAAGTGTAACTTTATACGTTTTACGTCTAACGTGAAGGCATCATAATCCCGGCCTAAAAGTGTGCCTTTCTTGTAAGATGCATATGAAAAGCAAGCATTTCAGGTTTCCTTTTATTATTATTTTAATAGATAAAAAGTTCAAAACGGAACTCTTCTGCTATTTTGTTAACAACTTATCAAACTTATGACCACAGTTGAAGAGTTAGTTTATATCTAAACAGAAAAAAAATTGTGAAGAAATCAATATTTGCCAACCGATATTATTTACAGAAATTAATGTTTATATTTATACTGTTGATTACAATATTTATTACTTTTTGTTATTTTTTTAATGAGTGGGCAGTGGACAAATGAGTAGCTGGTGTTAACACCAGCTGAAACTCACATGGTAATGTTGGTTTTGACATGTGGAAAGATACACCACTAACAAGCGAAAGTAGAAACTTAACAGGGTTTAAAAAGTGCTTACTTTACCGTGAACAGCCTTTAACAGCTCGTCTGTTTGGAAGTTAGGTAAAATTTAGCATAGTCTTCCGTGCATTCCAGAAATGCTATTCTGCACCTCGGGATACGGGCTTAAAACTGATCTAGTTTTGACAGCACCGTGTGGCCAGGAAGAGAGGAAGCTTTTACTAGCACTATAGGCAGTCTGTTTGAAAGTTGAAAACACGCAGGAGAAGAATTACACATGTGTTGTACCATATATAACACAATGCCGTACTAGAATTCCAAGCACTTGTAAATTAAAACACCGAAGCTGCATTAGCGGTCATAAGTAATTTTTTGAACACCTTTACTTTAGCATAGTTCGTGGTAGAAATACACAAGGACAGACTGTATTTACGGTAATTTTTTTTTAACAGGGTACAGCACTAGAATGGTGAACACACAAATAACAAATAAGTGTGGAGGAGTTGCATTAACAATCATAATTTTTAATATAATGCTACTGTGGCACAGTCCACAGTGATGATATACATGTACCGTGAATAAATTTTTTAACAACATACAGTGACATAGTTTACTTTTCACATTCTCTGCAGTGCTATCAAAACCAACAGGACTGGGAAACCACATGCATGAAATAATATTGAAAGAACTCTAAATGGTCGAGCAGATCTGGTGTGGGATTAGGGTTGTTCTCGACGAGGGCCCACTAATTAGTTCATCTAGGGTTGTGTGCAGAACAAACTACATATTTAAAGACTGACTTCTCCAGGTCAGCGTTGTTGACCTCTCGAGGCTCTTAGTTTTCACATTGGGACTCCCTCTCCTCCATGACATTCACAGTCACTTCCCTCTTCTTCAGTATTGTGGACAGGGTCAAAGACAAGATAGTTTGCCACCGCACCATCTCTGCTTTTCTCGTTTCCCTTTCTTCCACTGCCTTGATAATTTTAAATTGCGGCAGAAGTGTGAAGTAACTATGCGTTTCAACTCGTGTGGTTGAAGTCAAAAGTCCAGTCTTAAAAAAAAAAAAAGGTGAACTGGTCATCAATAATTTAATATAAGCAGGCTGTCAACAGTAGATACGGTGAATTGCAAATACAATCCAAGTCTCGAAATACAAACATCAAATTTATGACAGTACTGTAACAAAGCATATCCAAAACCCAACATTTCAAACAAAGACTAGCAAAGGTGCAATAGTTTGCATGACGTCTGATGATGGGAAGAAAAAGCGCTGCTGTTTATCAATTTTGATTGTGACTTCTTGCAGTTTTGTTGAGGGTGGAGGGGTCCTCTTTCTCTCATAGAAGATGAAAATCATTGTACACCTCAAATTTATAGGTATACCACATGGGGGTGAGAGCAGGACTCGTAGGAAAGGTGTTGGATTTGTATCTAGTTTGTTATTTCGTGTATTTCACTTCATTGCTCTAAAAGCCATACCGTTTTGTGCAACATGCAGTTTAGACTTGAACAGTGGATAAGAGGTACTACTGGAACGACATGAGCAGTGGGAATGAGTACAGTAAAAGCAAGAACACAGGCCTTAAACAAAATAACAGAAATATCTGAATGAAATGGCTAAGCTTTGTCCACAGAATGGATATTGAGATAATTCCAAAAAGTGACACGCCAAGGTGGAAAGAGTAAATAATTGCCAAAGTTTGAGATGGGACAGTAATAAAGAATAGTGAAGGAGAAGGTATTTAACCTTGCTGTGCAGTTCAGATTGTTGTCTACAAAGTTCAGTATTATGTTGTTTGTTTTTTTTTTTCTTTCTTCTTCTGCTATGTTAATTATTGAGTATTACATTTCCTGTAATCAGGTTACAGTACCATACTTTTAAATCCAATGACTCAGTGTAAAAAGTTTTATTTGCTTTAGACGCCAGATAATGTTTATTATGTGCCACTGGGTTTTTTTCTCTCTCTTTGAATAAGTCGTAATACAGAAGATATAAAATGAAAATATTATTTTGGGTGGGAAATGTTAGTCTTTCCTCTGTTTCACACCTGTGCCTTTTGTCTTTCAATTCATCCTATGGCAGAACTTTTAGCGCAAGTCAAAATAAAATACACTATAATAAAGTAATGTTCAAAAGAAAGATGATTTAATTTTAATCCCGTCCTGTATTTTTGGCAGTGTTTATGAGCAGTGAATATTATTATTGGGAATATGTTTACTGTCTTTAATTTCAGTAAGTACCGTAACATGATCAAAATTTTTCTATTCTTATTGTATATCTTTTGATATTTTTCGTTTCCAATTTTTTTTTTATATTTTTTTTATTTGAACTATTTCCAGCTTATCAAACAAATTGAGCAGTGTCACACAAAAATCAGAGAATACTACTACTGCATTACCATTGCTTTACAATTACAAATATTTTCAGATTCTTAACAGCTGAAATAAATTCAGAATGTTGAGACCCGTAGGTAATTCCCTTGATCATACTTACAGTATTGTTGAATGTCATTGTCATTCTTGCCTGTTGTTGGTGCCCCAATGCAATGCTCTCTATAGGATTGTGTTTATAGTACGTCATTCTGTCGTAGCTTAGCTACCATCCTTGGTATTGCCCTGAGAATGTTGTGTAGTTGCAGTTTGTAAGGGTGTTGACTGTGGAAATGAACGGAAATTTGTATTTTTGTGAACTAAGGTACATAGTTTTGTCATCCAAATCTCTTTTGTAGAACTTACCTTTCAGTACTTTTTTTCATGAAATATGTTAATTATATGTATGGTTGTGTAATTTGAGAATTAGAATTTTGGAAACTTACTCTTTGTGGAGTAACAAAATTGTAACATTTAGTATGGTAACCTCTGCAAGTCTCTTGAAAATCTCATCATTTTCAGTGTTGAAAATAAGTAGTGGAGTAATGCTGGACATTGAAGTATTAATATTTATGCATTTCAAGTTTGCACAGAGGGGAAATCAACACTCTCTTACTTTACATTGCAAAGTGCAGTGCCAGTCTAATGATGTGATGGATGGAGAAAGGGTCTAGTTTGTTTGTATAGTACCTGCACAACCACACCACCAACTTTTATCAATAGTGATGCAAGTCAGTGACATGTTACCATTTTTTCTTTTATCTATTCTTAAGGAATTGAGCAATAACAGGTATGCTTGGATAGGAACAGGGATTTCATTTGCATGCTACACTAAAGCCTTCTAGATGTAACTCTAGGCAGTTGACAATTTTTATACATAGTTCTTATTAAGAGAGAGGCCTACGTGGAGAAGCTTTGTGACTTTTTTCGTCAGCTGTGTTGGATATTAGGAGAAAAGTGAAACAGACAAAGCAGGGAAGGACATTTTGTGTGTTTTGTCTTTACCACTCTTAGTTTTAGGTCAGTTTGTTCAGTTAGCACAGTCAATTACGTGTATATTGCAATTTTATTTTCATCACATTATGTGGCTGTGTTATTAATGATTTTGTCAGGAGTGAAGAAATTTGGCTGTATTGTGTAGACATTGGTGTATTATTTTGCTGTTAGTGAGACGCACGGCAGATCACTTATCGAGCGTCGTGGCAATGGGATCCGAGACTTTGAGTAGTGAAGCATCTCGTGTTTCTAATGCAAGAGTAAGTTATCGTCCCTATCTGACCTCTTGCATTATCCTGTTGTCACAACTGTGACTTGGTGGTGGCAACACACTCTCACAAGTGTTGATATGTTTGGGATACATTTTTGATCCACACCTTTTGCACTCCCTTTTAAAGGAACTTTTGTACCTGTGTCAATATTTCGAATGCACAAAAGCATGATATTTGTCCCATAAACTTAATATTAGTCCATATTTATAGTAGGCATGACTTAGGTGATGTCTTCTGTGGTTAGTGAATGATAGCAGAAGTGATTTTCAATCTCACATGTTGCCCCTACCAAGTATTGTACCTGCTTTTAACATTTTCCATTATGTGATGGAAGATGTCTAATCTGTAATTTTCTACAAATAATGATAAAGTTTTGTTAACAAAATAATTTATTTCTGTTTTAATTTGTACTTTGTTTCAATATTTATATTGTTAATTGTATTCTCTTATGTGAATTTGTTCTTCCCTTCAAATGCAATAATGTTAACTCACCTATTGAATCATCAAATGTTTATTTAACTGTATCAATAACATTGAATGTTTTATTTTATACAGCATGTATGGACATATTTAAATTTGTACTGTTTCAGAAAGACCTTGTGTGGTTAAAGTACCTCAAGAAAGCTTATAAAATGGACAAATAAAATATTCAAATATAATGGAATTTAACTAAAAATTTATAACTGTGATACTTGTCTTTACATTACCTTTATCATTTTATAGTTGCTAAGATGGTGAACTCCTCTATCTACAGTTTTTACTTTTATTCTTATTAGTACAGCATCACTGTCTCGTGTACGGCCTAACGCGCTTCTTGGGAGAGGGCAGCATCTGTTTTTAGGCTAGAGTGTGATGTACACATAACTCGTGGCGCATCATGGACAAGCCAGTTCTTTTCTCTTAGCTACCGTGTTTGCTACAAAAGTGTTCCATTTGTTGGTGACCCCTTGACACACACCAAGGTTAGCTGAATGATATGAGCCGGCTTGTACACTTGTGGTGGACGGCATGGATGAGTAATGTCACAAAGCAGATGTAAACATTGTGCTAGCAGTAAGGCAGCACACAGCTCCAGTCGAGGGAGGGAAATATTCTTTAAGGGGGTCACCTTGGATTTTGCAAAAAGTAGGTAGATATAAACTTCACCGTAATTACCCTATGCAGATGCACCACCACAGCATAGCCCTTTTCAGAGCCATCTGTAAACCCATATAGCTGATACGAACACTGTGGACTGTCAGAAATGATGCAACAGTTGACTGAAATCTTAGTACAATGAGGCAACTCTTCTCTAATGGTCTGACATTTAGCTACATTGTCAGCTGGAACTGGGCTATCCCAGTCTTATCTTGGTCACCCACAAATGCTGAATCAGGTGTTTGGCAAGAGAGAAAAGTAAGCTGTGAAAGCCAACCAAGAAGAATGAAGACACTGGTAAAATCAGCAAGAATTTTTTTTTTTTTTTTTTTTTTTTTTTTTTAATCAAAGGTAAGTGGGTCACACGTGGTTGTTGCAGGTATTCGGTAGGTAAATCACCTAAGTAATTGCTAGCAAATTTATGCAGTAAGAAATCACCCTTAAGCAACAAGTGCTGTGGTGGTTGTCACAGCAGGTGCAGGGGTGGGGGCATGCGTGCTCTCCCTCCTACAGGGGATGACGCAGCCGGCCAGAGGGGTGCATGGAGACAACGGAGAAGGAGTGAGGAAGAGTCGCTCCCTTTGTCCCCTGGAATGCAGCACCAAGATGGTGTGGTTTTTGCTTAGCTCGCGCCAAAATATATAGGGATAATGGTGTCTCCATGGATGGTCACCCTTGTGACAGCAGAATTTAGCCCCACAGAAAGGTGCCAATTGATGCTAATTGGGGTGGTTACAGGGTCCAGGAAGGTATAATTTGAATGTCTGGAGGCGCTCAGCTAACCAATAAGGGAATCCGCTTGTATTAGCACGAGGCTCTTGAGGTGGGTCGTGGTAGTTGAGAAGCCCGTGCTAAAGAACCGTGTGCTCTATGTCCTACGATGTCACGTGTGATGGCTGATGTATTTGAGGCTCATCAGACGCCTGAGCATACGCACTTTCCTAACTGGGGTATTGTGGCTCTCCAGCATGCCGTTCCAATACACAAAACGTAGCTCTTCAAAAGACACATTTACACTGGACTTAAGTGATGTAAGCAAAAGATAGGTTCCAGACAGATCCTAGGGTCTGTCACTTAAGTTTCCCATTCGGCAGTAAATAAAGTACTCGCACTGCAGTTTGGTTCATAACACGAGTTGTATTATTACTCAACAAATGAGGCAGTACTGAAAAATGGAGCAGGCGTGCAGAAACGAGGCCTTGCGCTTGCCTGTGTTGCAAGTACGCAAGGCGTCTTATGGATACTGAACCAGTTACGTTACAAAACACAAAAAGTGAAGTAATGCTGAAGGGGCATGAGTCTACGCCAGTCGGGATGTGTACTCGAGGGTGTATGTGAGAAAACAAGAAGATTCCAATGAAATTAGTTTATATTGAAAACTGTCTGGTTGGTGAAAATTTGCTTCGCCCCTAAGCCGCGACACACATGCCTGCCCGGATGCACGCTCACATTCGACCGAATAGCTTAGCTGTTGGTGCGGCGGTAGCAAGGTGGCTGCCATTGCCTGTCAAAAACATAATTTCCCTTGAATAACTAAAATGAATGAAATGAGTGTACAAAGCACTGGATGAAGCATTACATATTGCATTGCGTCAAGTACTATTGAAGTTAAGATATTGACATTGATAAAAATTATGTATTAATAATTCTTATAAGGAAATTATTGTGTGGATAAGAAAGTAAAGAAGAAGCATACAAAAAACCCTTTTGCATAATGAACACAGTCCCCTGGATGAATTAAAATGGAATTTTAATTAATAAACATTTTACATAAAATTTGACCAGGAATTTTATCATGCCGCAGTTTGGGCTTGGCGTCCCATGACTAGGGTCAAAGGTACTCTGTTCTAATTAAATATTGCTGGCACNTTTACATAAAATTTGACCAGGAATTTTATCATGCCGCAGTTTGGGCTTGGCGTCCCACGACTAGGGTCAAAGGTACTCTGTTCTAATTAAATATTGCTGGCACGTATTTTAGTTGGCACTCGGGGCTTGAGTGTTCTAATATTAAGGAGTCTTTGTTTAATTAATCAGTTTTATAAAATGTCAAGTGATTTCACGTGACTAGAAACCCACTTGGTCGTTTTTTGACATGAGCAGTGTGGTGAACACTTGAGGGTATACACTACATTCATTTTTCAGTTGATTTTAATTATTGAAGTNTTTGACATGAGCAGTGTGGTGAACACTTGAGGGTATACACTACATTCATTTTTCAGTTGATTTTAATTATTGAAGTTAATTATGGAATGATAGTTAAGGTAATTATTTACATCTTTTAAAGGTCCTGCCTCCCCGGAGCTTTTTTCTGCATTTGAGCAGAGAAGCATGGGAACGATAAGAGCGACACTGCCACGCACTATAAGTGCCCCACCGCCACTACACGCAAGGTTCCGAATTGGTGTGCAGTGTTCTCATTGTACTGTGTGTAACTGTGGGACTGTCAGTGGTGACCCTATGATTTTATTGGTGGAAACTCTGCAGCAAGGTTCAATGCATGCCCCACCATTACTTCTGTGTGTAACATATGTTTTAAGATACAGAAAAGCAGCTTTGTACTATGCTCCGAAATGGTGTTTATAATACGCGTGACATCTTGGAAGTAACCGAAAGGCATAGTCCGAAGTGTGCATTCTTTTCATAGACTAGCACATTGGATGCATGTCATGTTTGATAGTTTAGTAGAAAAACCTTGGATTTTGAACACACTGCAACGCAGGTCGAGCGCCAGGCAGGTGGACCCCTTAATAGTTACGCCTTGTGGCAGTGTTAGTCATTGCACTGACTTGGCAAGTGCGCCCTGAGTGCATGGCCTTGGATAGTGTCGTGCATTGCTAATGGTATGGTGAGGATAGTTCATACCTTGGCTGGCAGATGGTGCGTGAGGGTCGACAAGGGCTTTAGGGGAAGCAGCGGACGATGTCAAGTAAATTACCTCCATGCGAGGCTTCTGTTGAAGCAGACATGTATTGTTGCAAAAGTTGTACAAAGGAATAGTTTGCATCCTAAAAATTTTCAATGTGTCGTAACCTGTAGCTTGTTTACTACACAATGAGAGGTTTGCTATTTTAAGGAAAACTGGTCTTTGTCTTGGTGTAACCACTGACTTGTGACACTTATGCTCATTAGTATTATTTGACTCCATATCATCACGTGCGCATCACGTTCCTCCGAGAGAATCGAACCCCGACTGGCCGCCTTCAAGACCAGCACCCTCGTAATGATAGAAAGTCACGCCATCGCACCTGCAACTTGTAAATCCGCGGAGAAGCAGTTGCGGGCATGCAAGAGTTTGCCCCTAAGCGAGCAGCGGATACCGCCCGCAATCAAGCTTAAACCTCCCTGCCAAGAGATGGCAGAAACTGCATCACCTGGCCCAAACCTGAAGGGGAGGCGGTAGAAGATTACTAAAAGTTAATGAGGCAGCTTGCCCTAGAACCATCCATTGCCCATCCATTGCTAGGACTCTTTGCCAATCCCACTCCTCCCTGAGGAGCCAACGTCAGTTTTCCACGTAGCTCACCTCAGCACAAGTCGTGTTAAGGCTCTCTACTGCACAGTTACAGTCCTCAGGTCTCTCCAAGACCTTCCAGTTTTCTACCATTTCTTCAGCCGACGACGCCTTCCCTAACACTGCAGCCGAAGAGTCGTTGCTACCCTCTGACATTTGCTGTCAAGAGTTACCACATCCAACACATACACAACAGGTGGTGGCCCGAGTCCCTTCAGGACTAATAGCCACAATTATGGTCCAGTTGTTTCCACAACTACTTAATTGTTAGCTCTTGCCCTCTCTTCAAGCCAGGCTCCTCAAGCCGACAGGCACAGTCATCTGTCTTGCTCTTGTACAAAGTCAGTTGAACACATAGTGTGTGTGTAGAGGTACGAGGTAGTACGGTTCACAGTGTTTCTATTCTCAAGGGAATAAAACACTTAGTCTAGCTAATTTCTGTCTTTCCTTGCTCTGTAATGAACATGTGCCTTTTCCCCAACCTGGGAATCGTCACCCTCGAAGTGAGCGGCAGGTGACCGCGAATTGGCAACAAGTTAGCATACAAGGACAAGTTCGACGGCCACCTATACTGTGGATCTGGTACTCAACGGTACGTGGTGCGCAAGTACGGTAGAGCCCCAACCGCTAGAAAGAGACAACACTGCATCTGGGCCAACTAAGTCAGCTAACCCATTCCCTCCAGAGTGTATAAACTCGCCGAAGGGGGTGCCGTGCTTGACCCAGGTACTTCTGGAGTACACTTTACCTAGGGGGTTTGTTGCCTTTCGCACTCCATAGGATGAACATGAGCACCTTTCCTGTCCATGATGTTTGCTCACCGACGAGGGAGCAGGAGGAACGCCCAGAGGACATCTGCTACCCGTGCATCTTGCCACCCCCTAAGTAATCAACCTACACAAGTCCCTACGGGAGAGAGTACAATCTGCCCGGCAATTAGTGGAACCTCACTCCACTACTCTTCCTGTCAACCTATTTGGCCTCCCAGTTAGGGTTCCCGGGGCTGCTCACCCCGCCGTCGAACTACTCTGCCAGGAGTACACTCTTCCCTCTGGAATGGAATCTTTTGAGCTGTCTGCTCCAGCTGGAGACGAAGTCTTACAGCCAGGTCTAGCACCTGCCGCAAGGGAGCGACACCAGTGGTAAGCTAGACCTAACCCTCGCAGACTTTGTACCAAGTAGGCGCCCGATGCGCCCTACCTTATATAAGGGGCCAGCGCAAGGCAGACGAGTCATTCTACAGACCCCTCCGCAGTAGAGTCCGCCCCCAACCTGCGCAACTGACCTGGCACAGAATTAAAAACTTCTCAACTCTTGACGTGACTTCCCTTCCCTTGGCCGTTACGCATCACCTCTAGAGTGGTTTTCTGAATACTTTACCAAGTACACATGAATGGGGAGTTCTATTTTTGCAGAAGTCGTCCCTCACTGTGTTTGGAGTAGAGTCTCCAAAGGATGAGCAGCAATATTAAATGCCAGTGTTGCATGGGAAATTCAAAATTTTCCAGTGCTGCCACATTTTCAGTCATTACTTTAAGCATCAGTTGCAGCAAAGTGGGCGATTTTGAGGAAACTTTGGGCACTTCCAGCAGAACTTCCACTTGCAGTGAAACAATTATTGTAATCCTGTTTGAATATCGATCAAAGATCTTCTTCCATGCCAATTAAAAATTCAATTTAGACATAGGTAGTGTCTAGATTACGTATATGGATCATACTTAACAGCTCAAGTTTCTGTACAACACTTACAACAGGAGTTAGGTTCGAGTTACAAGGATTTTGAAGTCCAAGAAGATAACCAAGTCTTAAGCATTTCCATTGAACTGCAGCAGGGAGACCTTCAGAAGTGATATATTGACCATCTGTGTGCTTTTAGCTGCCGCTTGTGGCAACTGTGGATTGTTCTCGAGAGATTACACTGTTGCCATGATATTGTAGTATTGATTTGAGAGGTCCATACATAAATAATTGGCTTAGTCACATGTTAGTTTGAAGCATCCCTCAGCTTATTGCAGACTCAATATTGCTGCTTGAGCTCCACACAAATAATTCAGTTTGACGATATACACATAATCTGAACAAACCGGTGAAGAATTACAATAATCAAATAATTGGCTTTTGTATTTTCTCCTCGTGTATTTATCACATTTGCAAAACAGCATCGCATAGAATACCACTTCCTTGCAACAAATGGGTGTTGGTCGTGTAGCCAACTTGACAATCTCTAATATCTCACTTCCCTCCCTGACATTACATATAAAAAGGGCTAATTACACAACACAAACAGTACAAAGAACATACAAATCAAACCCTTTGTATTTAACATACATCAATCAATAACCTTTTTCTTGTCTTTTCCTCTTTACGTATCTACAGCCCTCAAGATTACTATTACAGGGTGGAGATATCTGAATAAGGAAACCCTTGAACATCTTGGTTGTAACACTGTACTCGCAAGATTCACAACAGTTCCCTGGAACCTTTGCACTGAGCTCCCCACAACTGAGAATGTCACAGTCATTCACTTGTTAACCTTTTCGTAGCTGCAACTTATGATAACCTCTTCAATGGGACTACTCTTTCCCCTCTCATTTACACTCTTTGCCTTTTGAACACTTCCNGCTCCAGCTGGAGACGAAGTCTTACAGCCAGGTCTAGCACCTGCCGCAAGGGAGCGACACCAGTGGTAAGCTAGACCTAACCCTCGCAGACTTTGTACCAAGTAGGCGCCCGATGCGCCCTACCTTATATAAGGGGCCAGCGCAAGGCAGACGAGTCATTCTACAGACCCCTCCGCAGTAGAGTCCGCCCCCAACCTGCGCAACTGACCTGGCACAGAATTAAAAACTTCTCAACTCTTGACGTGACTTCCCTTCCCTTGGCCGTTACGCATCACCTCTAGAGTGGTTTTCTGAATACTTTACCAAGTACACATGAATGGGGAGTTCTATTTTTGCANCCGTTACGCATCACCTCTAGAGTGGTTTTCTGAATACTTTACCAAGTACACATGAATGGGGAGTTCTATTTTTGCCGCTTGTGGCAACTGTGGATTGTTCTCGAGAGATTACACTGTTGCCATGATATTGTAGTATTGATTTGAGAGG
The DNA here is from genome assembly GCA_002778355.1 of Clitarchus hookeri. NCBI lineage: Eukaryota > Metazoa > Arthropoda > Insecta > Phasmatodea > Phasmatidae > Clitarchus > Clitarchus hookeri. The sequence continues at coordinate 522,815 of NQII01001216.1, forward strand.
TCCATGCATAAATAATTGGCTTAGTCACATGTTAGTTTGAAGCATCCCTCAGCTTATTGCAGACTCAATATTGCTGCTTGAGNCATAAATAATTGGCTTAGTCACATGTTAGTTTGAAGCATCCCTCAGCTTATTGCAGACTCAATATTGCTGCTTGAGCTCCACACAAATAATTCAGTTTGACGATATACACATAATCTGAACAAACCGGTGAAGAATTACAATAATCAAATAATTGGCTTTTGTATTTTCTCCTCGTGTATTTATCACATTTGCAAAACAGCATCGCATAGAATACCACTTCCTTGCAACAAATGGGTGTTGGTCGTGTAGCCAACTTGACAATCTCTAATATCTCACTTCCNCATAGAATACCACTTCCTTGCAACAAATGGGTGTTGGTCGTGTAGCCAACTTGACAATCTCTAATATCTCACTTCCCTCCCTGACATTACATATAAAAAGGGCTAATTACACAACACAAACAGTACAAACAACATACAAATAAAACCCTTTGTATTTAACACTATACATCAATCAATAACCTTTTTCTTGTCTTTTCCTCTTTACGTATCTACAGCCCTCAAGATTACTATTACAGGGTGGAGATATCTGAATAAGGAAACCCTTGAACATCTTGGTTGTAACACTGTACTCGCAAGATTCACAACAGTTCCCTGGAACCTTTGCACTGAGCTCCCCACAACTGACAATGTCACAGTCATTCACTTGTTAACCTTTTCGTAGTTGCAACTTATGATAACCTCTTCAATGGGACTACTCTTTCCCCTCTCATTTACACTCTTTGCCTTTTGAACACTTCCACTTGGTAGCCTCTTCTACGGGATTATTCGTGCCCTTCTTGCATTCCTCACTGTGATTGTCAGCAACAGCAGCTTCTCTAGTCTGCAATGGAGGAACTGAGCTGAGAAGATCAAAATGACTATAGGTTCCTCTTGTACCTTGTTCTCTGTTGGTGGATGGCTCGAGTCTTATCGACGATATGTCTATCCCACTTATCCTCTCCTGTGGTATAAACCTTGGAGGCCACAGCACTGCCAACTGCAAAGCTTTCATTCCGGCATCAAGATAAAGAAACAGAAGATAGTTGGCGGTTAGCAACCTCGTTGAATACTGAAGATGTAACCAGGGATAGTCGATTTCACACCACTCTGTCAAACATCAAGCTGCTGTGGGTCTTGTAACTGCATGTGGTGGTATCTAATAGCTTAGGAGGAAACTAGGAGGTGCTATATCTAATGGCACATCTGAGTGGAGAAGAGTTTTGATCTTGCCTTTCAAAGACTTAACAATGTTTTCGGCCTGACCATTTGTTGACAGATGATATGGCATGGCGAACATGTACTGTTTGGTATTTTGGTGACAGAACTTAAGGAACTCTTCGACTTCACTACTAGCTCGTGAAAGTTCACATGCCTTAGACTATTTTAAGTAGCTATCAACAATAACAATGAAGTTCTTCCCAAGAAAGGGACCTGCAATATCTACATGCAGTGGTTGATGTGGCTTGCCCATTCATACCCATGCCATCAGGGGAATAGACTTGCCTGGCATAAATTTCTCTTTGAAGTANATCTTGCCTTTCAAAGACTTAACAATGTTTTCGGCCTGACCATTTGTTGACAGATGATATGGCATGGCGAACATGCACTGTTTGGTATTTTGGTGACAGAACTTAAGGAACTCTTCGACTTCACTACTAGTGCGTGAAAGTTCACATGCCTCAAGACTATTTTAAGTAGCTATCGACAATAACAATGAAGATCTTCCCAAGAAAGGGACCTGCAATATCTACATGCAGTTGTTGATGTGGCTTGCCCATTCATACCCATGCCATCAGGGGAATAGACTTGCCTGGCATAAATTTCTCTTTGAAGTATGAATCACATAAGGCTGCGACCTTTTCCAATGCCACCATCGCAACCTACGAAAATAACCTGCGAGATGAAGTCGAATGCAAATGGATTTTTCCTGAACCAATTTACGTTCAGGGGTATTCTGAAAGATTATGTTGCTCCGCATCTGACATCTTCGACGAAAGACGTTTGTTCATTTTTGTCATATATGAAACAAAATTTAGTAAACCAACGTACAGAGGAGGTAGAAAAATATGGTGGTGTGAAATATAATACATGGCTGGAATGCAGCTACAGTAAACCAGAGTCATACAATGATGAGCATGCAAGGAAGGCATTCAAGACCTTGAATGTGCCTATCTATAATGTCTATAATGTACATGACATCGAAGAGAATGTTGAAAACAGCATAAAGAAGGTATTCCGCGAGGAAGATCATCAGTAGATCATCTACAGCTGAGAGCGAGCGGATTCGGTCCACTCAACACATAGGCAATATATTGATATCTTTGTCTTTGGTGGGGATTACGAACACATGAAAATATCCACATTTCATGGTATCACAATGTGTATATATGCAAGGAGCCTAGGTAAGTGAGAAGCCTATGGATCGGCGATGGCTGTGTCTCTAAGGAGCCTACAGTGCTGAGATGTTTATATCTAGGTTGCTGCAACTCCTATCATCTGTGTGATTGACAACAGTAACATTGTTTCATTCCTGTGACTCCTACGTTTCAATGCCTACAACAAATACAAATGTATCACTCAACAACTCATCAGCAGGTGCCAAAGAACCTATATTATCGCCTACTATGGTGCACCACAACATCTGCATGACGACATGAGCGGGTATATAGGTAGGTGGGTTTATTTTATGGAACTTAGTTTGATAGAGATCTAGGTTAGAGGCAGATCGTGTCAAGAGTTGACAGTACCTAGCATAAATATTATGGAGACAGCAGTCGTGGCTCCAGAAGAAGCACCCTCGAGTTCTTCAGATGGGACACCTGCAGCAGTAGCACCAACGTCGACACCTTCAGACATGGTGCAGACAGTACCATCTACTTTTTCGGATGGGTCACCTCTGCCAGAAAAAACTTATCCCTGCAGCTACTGTGACAAGGTATTTTCGCACGACAGCATGAAATTTTTGGCTGTAAGATCAATCCCAACCGCATTAAATATCTATGCTTATGGAGAGGGTCGTTGTTTTATCGGAACGATACTTACTGCAAACATGTTAGGTCATGCAATGTTAAACTACAGGCCTCATCAAAGTCACGATGTTGGTTCTGCAACAGAGATTTTGTGCGGCTACCATCAGCGGTGTGATGAATGGTAATTTCGATCCTATGGCTCCTCTACCAAAATCGCCTGTGAACTCATCACCAGGAGCAACATCTCTTTCCACGAAGACATCTTCATTCCTGGTTCTTGCTCGTTCCGACATGACGGCCGAACCATCTGGGTCCACTCGTGTATCACCCACAGAACTTTCAGTGGCGTATCTGTGTTGCTCTTGCTGCAAGAATTGGGCTTCAAGCTTACTGCACGACGACACAAAGTTTATAACTGCTGGAATAGTTGGTTTCATTTTTAACGAAGGACTGAGAGTTTTATAAGGATGCACACTTTACATTGACGAACATGAATATTTTTAAGTGTTTTTGTAATAATATATTTTAATAACTTTTAAACACAAAAATTTAATAAATTTTTTCTTATTAACCCTGTATCGTAGCCAGTCTGTTATAAACTTTTTTTGTTAAAAACGTCGCTATGCTTATAAAGGGTTTAAAACATACATTTCTGGAGCTAGAAATGATACTTGCAAACTGAATTTTATGAGCCTGCCTCCTAAGACTTCGCAAATTATATTCACCGACCTAAATGCCTGTACATATTTGCTTGCCTACGAGTCGGCTTGCAAAAAAAAATGTGGTAGGCACATATGATTCAGACCCCGACTGAAAATAATGAAATGTTTTTATTACATTTGCCTTTAAAAAGTTTTAGAATGGTAAATACGATGAATTTAAATTGAAAAAACTGTCCAGTAAATGTGGTTATGAGCCATATATGCATTGATTGAAAAAAATATGTAAGAAAATGTTTAATACACTAATGTAATTGCATGAGGGAATGCAGCTTATTTTTTTTTATGTCTGCTATACAACATTTAAGCATTGGTCTTACAGGCCATTTGTGTAGCTCAGAGGTTAGTTCTCCTGACTCCTGTTTAAGAGGTTGATGGTTCAGATTCCCATTCCTCCATTAATATTTTTTTTTCTTTTTTTAATGTTACCAAGTGTTGTGGGAAAGTGTAAAATTTACATAATTTAACTTTTATAAACCGATTTTGCATTAAAGATATATTTACAATACATTTTGCTGTATTTTTTTTTGTTAAGAATTCTGCATTTTTCAAATAATAAATAAAATTTAAATAAAATAATTCTAATTATTTATTTATAAATGCATTGATTCCTAGATGTCTAATCGTTTTACAATTGATTCGATGAGGTCAGCCATCTGTCTAACCTGCCAGAGCGGTGTNAGGTGGTCTTGGGATGTGAGGTGTGCAGGGTGGTTTGAGTGTCTTTGAGGGGGTTGGGGGGTGCATATATTGATACTTTAAATGTAATTTCTGACTATGTTTGGGTCAGTGATATAAATTGCTTTAATTGTTAGATACTTTTACAGAAAAAAATGTGTTTGGCAGAGGGAAGGGGAGGGGGGTAATGGGAGAGGGAGTAAGGTGGGGTGACAAAATTGTATAAAGGTTGAGGTGCGGGTGAGGGGTGTTGGTGGGGTGACTGTACTAAGTTTTGAAATGGAAAGGGGGGTAGGGTCATTCTCTTAAATCCAATATGGTTGTATTGACATTGGGTTACATAATCGATATGACATCACGATCGTATGCATTTAAAAAGACGAGTTTGGTGATATATAATACTCAATACTTAGGCCCTTAAATTTTTTAATTATGAAACTATATTTAATCTCAGAAAATAATTTTTAATTAGTTTTATTTTATCGGCTTCTCAGATTCCTCATTGTGGCTGAGTTTAGGGATACCTCAGCCACATTGAGGAGGAAGCCCTTTATTCACAAATTTTTGGAAGTTTAGGAGAGTTTGGGGGAAAAAAGAAAAATTTTGAAAAGGAAAAAGTTGTTTTTTGGTAAAATAATTAATTTCTAAAGTGGTTTTCGTGTTAAAACAAGTGATTTTCTAGGAAAAGATGGCGGAGTCCAAGATGGCTGCGGTGCCTCAGCCCCCAGCCCTTCCTGGAAGTGGCCATACCTTTCTACTTGTATCGTTGCAGTATAACAGCGACTCACACCATAAGCACTTTATTTAATATGGTTGAGATTGTTCATACAACCATGAATTTCATGGTGTCGTGCGATGTCTCTGTGTAAAAATACCTTGTCGCACTGACTGCAGGGATAAGTTTTCTATGGCGGAGGTGATTCAGCAGAAGAAAAAGATCTTGCAGTAAGAACTGGCGCTGTCAGCTCGTCTGAAGGTGTGGTCGAAAAGTGAAAGACATTTCAACCGTAGAAGTCAATGGCATCCTACCAACCCCGCTCGATGGTTCTTCTGCTAGACTCACAACCTACGTCCTCCATAATATTTTTGCCAGTTACCGTCAACTGCTGGGATGATCTGCCTTCCACCAAGAACACTATCAAACTAAGGTCCATAACATGAACCCACTTACCTATATATCCGNCTGGGATGATCTGCCTTCCACCAAGAACACTATCAAACTAAGGTCCATAACATGAACCCACTTACCTATATATCCGCGAGATAAAGTGAAAAGTGCCAGAATAACCCATCAGATTATAGATGGTCCTGCCTAAAGTCATGTTTCAGACTGCTAATAGACAAACCCTGGTCATTCGTTATTCACATAGCGATGTATTGCGATCCTTGTCTCGTGTCAGAAAATCACAAGCCCTAACAAGAATACAAAATGAATTTGAATTTGAATTTTTCAAAATAAATTTTTTTTATTTTGAAGTTTTTAATGTTTAATATTTATAAATTTATTAAAAAGACAAAGTATTTCTGTAGCAACTTAAAAATCTGTAATCGCCATGGATTCCAAAAAATAAAATTTACGATATCACTTACGACTGGCACATCAGCTGCAAAAATTTTTGTCACCACCGATGACAGAAAAATAAAACGTTCACCTAAATTTCCTACCACAATCAGTAAAAGAATTCATAACCACTACTGACAGAAAGAAGTAATTAAAAATATATATGGAAATTGTAGTGAGTATCCCGCTAGCAGAGAAAAATATTAATAGCCACGACTGACAGAAAAAAAAAATTCAGAATATAGAGAGTATAACGAAAACACGTCCACAAACACTCAGAGGTGCTTAACTCCAGATCTGAGATGATGCGAAACTACCATCTCACACAATACATTCGCCTTAAACATATTTGAGGAAGATAAATTTTTAATCACTCGCACCGAGCTCTGTGTACTGCATAGTTGGTGGGGGTTTGTGGTTGTGGGATGAGAGGTGGTCATGGGGAGGATGGGTTTTACGAGAAGGTGGGGGATAGGAGCATAAATATTGATCTTTTCAATTTAATTACCGATTATGCTTTGGACCATGCTATAAATTGCTTTAATTTTTAGACAATTTTATCAAAGAAAAAATTGGGATGAATGGATGCTTGGTGAGACGGGAAAGGTAGGGAGGTGGTGGTGAGATTGGATGGGAATTGGGGTGCGGGGTGTTTATAAGGTGGGGTGTCAGGACTGGGTTTTGCGTGTTGGGGGGAGGGGGCATACATATTAAATTCAATATGTCGGTTATGTCATTGGGTTACATAATTGTTATGACATCACAATTGTATGCGCCTTGAAAAGACGAGTCTGGTGATATTAACACTATATGCTTATGACTTTAAATTTTTTATATAGGAAAGTAAAACTTTATTTANAAGACGAGTCTGGTGATATTAACACTATATGCTTATGACTTTAAATTTTTTATATAGGAAAGTAAAACTTTATTTTAAAACTTAAATCATTTTAATTTATATACTTTTTCTTGCGGCTGACGTTTTTCTGATTTCCGGTATACCTCAGCTGCATTGAGGAGCAAGCGTTTATTTCAGAAACGTTTGGAAATTTCAGGGGGTTGGGGGGAAAAGGTAAATGTTGGGGACAAAACAACCTTTTACGAAAGGTAAAAAGTCATTTTCAATGGGGAAGAAAGGGGAAATTTAGAAACGCTGGCCGGCCGCTACCGCCTCGTCAACCAAGTTGGCTGGTGGCTCCTGGCTCCTACTCCTAAAATACTGCACCCAACTCCCCTTTGTATATCTACTTTAGCGAGAAAATGAATGGTAAAAACAACATATCGGACAATATTCTTTTGTTGCTTCTATACTGCAGTAGTTGTAGTTTCAATATTTAGGAGAATTGTTTATCATGCTTGGTGTATCATGAGATTTATTTCAAGATAATGAAAATTCATATGGGATATTTAAAATGTTCCTTTTCCTCAAGGAGACTTCAAAGCTCAAACAAAATTGGTTGATTTTGATTTGATTTTATGTGTTTATTGACACGACCTGTAAATTAAGTATTTTATTTACAGAACTTTTATGTTTATTTAGTACAAAATACATAACACCAGAGGCGAACGGCAATCGTAGGAGATATATATACATATATATGTGTATATACACACCCACTATTGTTTGTGAAAATTGCAATAACGAGAAAGAATGGCCTGAATGAATCCAAACTCGGAGGATGTGTAAAACAGTTTACCAGCAATTAGTGATTACGATTGCCGAGAGATGGTGTACACTTAGACCCAGCAGCGCCCTCTCTTGTGTGACCAGAAAGGTCCAAGTCACGCCAAGCTTAGTCAATGAATAGCCGTCAAACGAAGTGAAAGCAAGTGCCAGTATGCCTCGTCGACATCAAAGGGCGCCATATCAGCATGTGAGTGAGTTCGAACGGGGCAGAATGATCTGTCTCCAGGAAACGGGTTTGTCATACCATGACATTTTGTCTCATGCAGGGCATGCTGCTACGGCAGTGATGCATGTGTGGCACCAGTGGATAGAAGAGGGTCATATGCAGCGATGAGCGGGTACTGGACCACAGCACGGGATGACCGCCATCTTGTCCGTATGGCCGTGACGAACTGTACAGCCTCGTCCACAGTGTTGTCTCGACACTGGAGCACTGTAACATGTGTGGACCTGCCTGTGTCGACGGTTCTATGCCGTCTGCTGCGGACTGGACTGTTGGCACGCATGCCATTGCGTCAGCTTCTATTGTCCAGAAACCACAAAGGCCTCAGACTGCAATGGGCACGTGGATGCTATCGCTGGCATGTTGGGTGGCAAAACATATAGTGTTTTTGGTCGAGTCCCGCTTCAGCCTGTCCTACAGTGACGTATAGTGAGGGCCGCATATGTGTTAGGCGCTACCGTGGTGACCACAATCTGGCAGCCTGCATTGTGGAGCGGCATAACGGACAAATGCCAAGTGTGATGGTTTGGGGTGCCATTGGATACAACGTACGATCTCGACTCCTACGTATTGAGGGTAATCTGAACAGCAACAGCTACATCAGGGAGGTTTTAGAGCCCGAGGTACTGCCCTTCCTTCAGGCCACTCTACATGCCATATTTCAGCAGGACAATGCCGAGCCACATGTAGCGAGGAATGTGCAAGCCTTCTTCAATGAACGATGGGTAGCACCGCTTCCCTGGCCTGCGCGTTTGCCTCGCATGTCGCCCATCGAACATGTCTGGGAACGTTTAAAATACAGCGAGCGCTGTTTGATACACATTACATGCCTATCATTCAGTCACATGTAGTATGTATTGTGCAGGTACATATTTGAGTACGTACAATATGTTTTCTCAAATATACACTTAAAAATACCTATATGTACTGTTGACAAGACTCGTGATGGTTCGAAGCGCGGGGTGGTGGAAGGTCTGTCGCAAGGGAGGTTAGGGGTTTAGGAAGGCGATGGCCACGCCTCCACGCCGTGCTACATGCCTTACAAAACACGTTACCCCTCGCTCCTCGTAGTAGCGACGGGCTGTGGACAATGGCAAGTAGCACGTGGCCCAAGAGGCCTAAACATGTTGTACACAGTAAGGAAAGATAAGTCATCAGGAATGTTGTAGAAGCTTGTGATGAAGAGGCAAGGAATAAATATTTGTTGGTTCCTATTAACAAAGCTACAAAGAGCTGCAAAGTACACTGGAGTAAGTAAGGCGTCTATCGAAAGAATTCGCAAACAAATCAGAGAGAGACTTGACGAGCCTCAAACAACTCCAGGAAAGCGAAGGTAAGAACACAATACTTACACTGTTCACCGTATCTCCTATTAAGGGTTCCTACTACCTGCAATTATTTTGTGCAATCAAGTCCTCAAATCGGGCGGACTCTAAGGCAAACTCTTTCTCACTTCTCACTAGCTTCATCACCTGTACCCNAAACAAATCAGAGAGAGACTTGACGAGCCTCAAACAACTCCAGGAAAGCGAAGGTAAGAACACAATACTTACACTGTTTACCGTATCTCCTATTAAGGGTTCCTACTACCTGCAATTATTTTGTGCAATCAAGTCCTCAAATCGGGCGGACTCTAAGGCAAACTCTTTCTCACTTCTCACTAGCTTTATCACCTGTACGCNTACCTGCAATTATTTTGTGCAATCAAGTCCTCAAATCGGGCGGACTCTAAGGCAAACTCTTTCTCACTTCTCACTAGCTTCATCACCTGTACCCACAAGGCGCTCAACTTGCATGCTGTGTGTCTGCCGGCGACTCGCCTACACGTGACTTTCAGCAATGAACCTATTTATTTTAAAGGCACACTAATAAGAAGAAAGTACGATATGTTTCTGAAGACTACTCTTAATTGTTTGTATACAATAATCTGTTGCTGAAACTGTTTCTGAAAGCACCTGTTTTAGCCATTTTTACGTCAAAAATTATTCTTGGAGTTTGAATGAGAACTTTAAATATTGTGTTTGGACGCCCCTACAAAATATCCAGCTGTTTAGGAATAATGTGTTTTGTACCAAACCCTTGTGATGCACTTCACGCGCCAGATGGTCGGTGCCCTTATTACATCTGCGATGTGATGAATTTATGTTAATTTTTAGTCATTTTGACAGATGAAGCTAAATACCTCATGTAACAGCTTCGAAGCAAGGTTTATTTTATCGACTGAACTGGTATGCTTTTCAAACATTGCACCAATAGTAAAGTGTCATCCGTTGACTTTTCAGTAATATTTGCAAGTAATATATTCAGTCAACCAAAACTATTCAGCAGATTTTAATTAAAAATTGTAAATTTGGTGTAGTCCTCATAATTATTTAACTGCAATTTGTATTGTACATGTTGAAGGTACTCGTTACTGTATTTGAAGAATAGTAGTCTCTGTTAAAATTCACTAAATATGGAAATTATTGAAATTTTTGTATTGATGTTAATTGCGCAACCGGTAGTCCAAAAGCTAAGATATATATATATATAAAATGTTTAACAGGAAACATTATTTTGTGGTACTTTTACGCATACAGTTTGTAATGCTATAAGCGCACATAGAAACTTAATTTAAAACATATTTTTTTTAAAGAAAAGGCCTTTGATATTTTGTTTTATTTACCCACATCAAGCAAATAAATATGGTAATAAATCTGAGTATTTCAAAGAGAACAAATTCAGAGGGAAGTGAAATTTGTTCATTCTTTCATTTACTTATTGTTCAGAAGCTTTGGGACATGCATTATCAGTATACATTTATATGTTTATATTGTGTATAGTAAACCTTGAACAAAGTGCCTAGAAAATAAGTTTATGTATAAATTTTTCTGTCATTTCAGGCAAAAAAAACTACGAAAATTGTTATTGATAGCTTTGACAGGCGTGTGACAAGGGACACTATTAGAGAATTTTACGTCATCAAGAAAATTGCACCAACTGTAGGTAAACTTATGCCAGTTCTGCGTGAAAATATTGGGTGGAATTGGAGTCGGTCGTCTCTATGAAGACTGCTCAAGGACATGGGCTTCTTGTGGAAAAGATCACAAAAGAAGCAAGTGTTTCTTGTTGAAAGAGCTGACATCGTCGTGTGGCGTTCAAAGTATTTTACAACAATGAAACAGCTGAGTAGAGAAGGCAGGAACATATTTTACATTGACGAAACGTGGATTGAGACTAATTTGACATTTAAGAAGTGCTGGCAAAAGAAAGGTGACGTTGCAGGATTGGTAGAAAGTGGTAATGCAGCAAACAGACTTATTGTTGTGCATATCGGGTCGCAAGAAGGTTTTCTTCTGGGCGCGCAGTTAATTTACAAGGCAAATTCGACGACAGTTGATTATCATGGCCAGATGAATGCTCTGAATTTTGGGAAGTGGATTTTGCAGTAAGTTTTACCAAACCTGCCAGCAAATTCCGTGACAGTTATGGACAGTACACCATATCATTCATAGCAAGTAGAAAGGCCACCATCAAAATATGACGTGAAGAATGAAATCGTGGCATGGCTACAAGGAAAAGGGGTCTCATGCGACGAAACAATGAGAAAAACTACTCTCATTGAATTGCTAGAAAACCATCGACCAAGAGAAAAAATATTTGCTGTCGACAGGATATTCCAGCAACATTACCATACTTCACTTAGATTGCCCCCTCATATGTGCGATTTCAATGCCATAGAACTAGCCTGGGCTGAGATTAAATGCCACATCAGAGCTCACAACAACGCGATTGGAGAGTTATCACTGTAAGTCTTACAGAGGCAAACAATAGAAGCCTTAACAAAGGAAGACTGGGCGGGATATTGTAGACACGTTGAAGGAACTAAAGAAGAGTACTGGACGAATGACTGCCTCATGGTGTTAGTACTAGATGAGTTCTTAATCAAACTGGATAGAGACAGTGATGACACAGATGATGAAAGAGCAAAAAATTCACACCATGACAGCTGCAGTGAGCAAGAAATTTATAGTAAATGTGATAGCGACAGCTCTTGCTTAGCTCAGCCAGTTTAAATGTTGAAACTAGATTATATCTTGCTGATACATGTACTCTACAGCATCATTAATTTGTTTTGCTTAATCACTTTTTAATTAGTGAGCTATGAATAGTTTTACTTCCCTAAGCTTCTTCAAAAACAGTGAATAAACATTGTTAACAAGGCTATGTTTAGACATATTCGTACTATGTGTTATCAGTTTGTAAAATTGCTATCCACTTTTATTTGTACTTATACTATTACATACAATCTTGTTTGTCGAAACAACTGGAATAATGAATGTTACATGGTGTAATTTAAGCAATTAATAGTTTTAATTCTGAATACTTGTAAATAAGTAGATTTAAGCTGAATATTTCAGTATTTTTTCCCTTATTTTGACTTTTTGTTCCCCATACCGTGATCTTGGTATCACTGCTCATTCTTATAGTAACTAGGTAACTTAACATTATATGCTCATGTCTTGTTCAGTAATAATTGGTTACAACTGAATACTTATACCTCAGTATTTTTCATTATTTATTCTTATTTGTCACATAATCTTGGGCCTTTATTGTTTAATGTTATCATCATGTCGTACTAATAATATACTATCAAACTGTATTCAGTTGTTATTTACTTTTTAAATTATAATACTTGTAAATTGGTGGTTGTTAACTGATTATATCACTGCAATTTTTACATTTTGTCTTTTGGAGACCTAATGATTTCTTTATTTTTATTCATCTTCCTTTGTCTGTTCAATCTATGGTGAGTAATTTTAAAGTTTTCTATTATAACACTTGTAAATTAGTGTTGTTAACTATTCATGTTATTAAATTATTTTCATTGGTTTGACTTCTGAAAGTTTCTTCTTGAAAAAGTATTCAGTTCACAAATGTTATCACAGCATGTCGAAAGCCGCGGTTGAGGCAGTTTGCGTGCCATCACTGCGATACGAGTTCGGTTCCTGGCGATGTCAACCGGGATTTTTGCATGTGGCAGTCGTGGTTGGTGGGTTATCTCGGGGTCTCCCGTTTTCCCCACCTTGCGTTCAGGCACTGCTCCATGTCCATCTCATTTCATCCACACCACGTAGGCTCTGAAGACCTNTCGCCTACACGTGACTTTCAGCAATGAACCTATTTATTTTAAAGGCACACTAATAAGAAGAAAGTACGATATGTTCCTGAAGACTACTCTTAATTGTTTGTATACAATAATCTGTTGCTGAAACTGTTTCTGAAAGCACCCGTTTTAGCCATTTTTACGTCAAAAATAATTCTTGGAGTTTGAATGAGAACTTTAAATATTGTGTTTGGACGCCCCTACAAAGTATCCAGCTGTTTAGGAATAATGTGTTTTGTACCAAACCCTTGTGATGCACTTCATTCACGCGCCAGATGGTCGGTGCCCTTATTACATCTGCAATGTGATGAATTTATGTTAATTTTTAGTCACTTTGACAGATGAAGCTAAATACCTCATGTAACAGCTTCAAAGCAAGGTTTATTTTATCGACTGAACTGGTATGCTTTTCAAACATTGCACCAATAGTAAAGTGTCATCCGTTGACNAAGCAAGGTTTATTTTATCGACTGAACTGGTATGCTTTTCAAACATTGCACCAATAGTAAAGTGTCATCCGTTGACTTTTCAGTAATATTTGCAAGTAATATATTCAGTCAACCAAAACTATTCAGCAGATTTTAATTAAAAATTGTAAATTTGGTGTAGTCCTCATAATTATTTAACTGCAATTTGTATTGTACATGTTGAAGGTACTCGTTACTGTATTTGAAGAATAGTAGTCTCTGTTAAAATTCACTAAATATGGAAATTATTGAAATTTTTGTATTGATGTTAATTGCGCAACCGGTAGTCCAAAAGCTAAGATNAATTCACTAAATATGGAAATTATTGAAATTTTTGTATTGATGTTAATTGCGCAACCGGTAGTCCAAAAGCTAAGAGAGAGAGAGAGAGAGATATATATATATATATATATATATAAGAAGGTTTTCTTCTGGGCGCGCAGTTAATTTACAAGGCAAATTCGACGACAGTTGATTATCACGGGCCAGATGAATGCTCTGAATTTTGGGAAGTGGATTTTGCAGCAAGTTTTACCAAACCTGCCAGCAAATTCCGTGACAGTTATGGACAGTACACCATATCATTCATAGCAAGTAGAAAGGCCACCATCAAAATATGACGTGAAGAATGAAATCGTGGCATGGCTACAAGGAAAAGGGGTCTCATGCGACGAAACAAAGAAAAACTACTCTCATTGAATTGCTAGAAAACCATTGACCAAGAGAAAAAATATTCGCTGTCGACAGGATATTCCAGCAACATTACCATACTGCACTTCCCCCTTATATGTGCGATTTCAATGCCCTAGAACTAGCCTGGGCTGAGATTAAATGCCACATCAGAGCTCACAACAACACGACTGGAGAGTTATCACTGTAAGTCTTACAGAGGCAAACAATAGAAGCCTTAACAAAGGAAGACTGGGCGGGATATTGCAGACACGTTGAAGGAACTGAAGAAGAGTACTGGACGAATGACTGCCTCATGGTGTTAGTACTAGATGAGTTCTTAATCAAACTGGATAGAGACAGTGATGACACTGAAAGAGCAAAAAATTCACACCATGACAGCTGCAGTGAGCAAGAAATTTATAGTAAATGTGATAGCGACAGCTCTTGCTTAGCTCAGCCAGTTTAAATGTTGAAACTAGATTATATCTTGCTGATACATGTACTCTACAGCGTCATTAATTTGTTTTGCTTAATCACTTTTTAATTAGTGAGCTATGAATAGTTGTACTTCCCTAAGCTTCTTCAAAAACAGTGAATAAACATTGTTAACAAGGCTATGTTTAGACATATTCGTACTATGTATCAGTTTGTAAAATTGCTATCCACTTTTATTTGTACTTATACTATTACATACAATCTTGTTTGTCGAAACAACTGGAATAATGAATGTTACATGGTGTAATTTAAGCAATTAATAGTTTTAATTCTGAATACTTGTAAATAAGTAGATTTAAGCGCAATTTTTACATTTTGTCTTTTGGAGACCTAATGATTTCTTTATTTTTATTCATCTTCCTTTGTCTGTTCAATCTATGGTGAGTATTATAACACTTGTAAATTAGTGTTGTTAACTATTCATGTTATTAAATTATTTTCATTGGTTTTCCCCACCTTGCGTTCAGGCACTGCTCCATGTCCATCTCATTTCATCCACACCACGTAGGCTCTGAAGACCTNGTTTTCCCCACCTTGCGTTCAGGCACTGCTCCATGTCCATCTCATTTCATCCACACCACGTAGGCTCTGAAGACCTCTCTTATGCTAAGACTCGTCCAAGCCTATCAATCAATCAATTAATCATTGTTATTCATAATACTTTATTGTCAGTCAGTTCACGTTACCAAATAGCTTGTACATATATTTACGATATAATTATAACTGTTTGTATTTGTTTATTGAAATGTATGCATATTTACTGTACTTCAGGGGTATAAAAGGCAAAATATACTTAACTGCGCGAGCAGAAAATAAAGACAAAATAAACAAATTACATACAGTTAGATTGCTTGAAACTCTAACTCAGTTAGGTATTGGAATCTTGAAAATTTTAATTATATGGATGTAGACTACATTTTTAATTCCACTTTTCAGGAATATTCTACTGACTGGCGAACAAATAAGTTAACTAACTTCGTAACAATATGTCTATCGATTGTATCACCAACCTCTGCAAACCATATTTTCGCACAATTGTCTCGCTTACTAGTTTTTAATGTTAATGCGTAGTTTTATATAAAATTATGCAATTACATTGAAACTATTTAATTTATTTTAAATTGGTTTTTGCTGGTAGCACATGATACTTAAATAAATTATTTTGACAAACTGAGTAAAAATATGTCTTATTAATTTTTAGTGCTGACTATGATTTTGAGGTTATCCGTACTCTCCTTTGTAATAATTTTGTATTCGTGCCAATGAATTTTTAAAGACATGTAGCTGAAACAATTAATACATCCACACTTTGCCTGGAACTTAAACCCAGAACATCTAGTACCATACGCTGGCGCACAACGAACTATGCTACAAAACAAAAATGTCGGCAATAGACGTGTTGATGTACCTGTCAAACTCTTCAGTTTTAAGTGGTCAGTCGAATGTTTGCTGGATGCATAGCACGTCGTTCAACTTTGCACCTTTTGGTCGAAGAGGGGGACGCAACAGGCTAAACCCTCAGCCTGCGAGGGGAGTGGCCCTCACAACGTTAGACGCTAGCAGTACTTACCCCATTGGTACAGAAACTTCCTACGTTCCTGTAGTGCACCATTTATAAAGGTGTCATCATTCAGCATCTAAATAACTGCCACAGTGTATTCTTTTCAATCACTTTCACTGGATTTTAATTCGGTATACAGTACATTCTTCACATTTATAGGTACATATTATAAACAAGAAATAAAATTCATTGTTATTTCACTGAGCGAAATATATATGGATTACATTTTCTCACTACTTCGCACAACTTACAGCATACACGCTCATTTTACAATCGTACAATATTTATATATGTACAAGTACATCACATTGTAAATATTACAGGATATGTTCTTTTGATACAAATGAAATGCAAGAACAGGTATTAAATGAACACCTAAAATCGATGTAAAAAGTTCACTTTCAGTTACTAATCACAGAACTCACAACTACCAGTATTACTTTGCTTATACAGTATATTTTTAATTTATTTTATAGGCCTATCATAAAGATATCTTTTTGATGCATTTCTAAATAGAACATTATAACAACTGTTAGTGGGTAGTTTGAAGTAAAGTAGACATGGCACATCTGTTTGGCATTACAAGTACATCAGAGTTTCTCCTGTACAATTATACACCCTAGTACAGAATACATACACTTACATTAAATGGCGAATCTTTCCCAAAACCATGCTCATACTAACCCACATTTACAAAGTCATTTTGTCTGCACATTTGGAAAACTTTCGCAGAATATAAATGCTGTCTCATGATCGTAACAACACTATAACATACAAATTTATCGATACTGAGAGATTGCCCCTTTTTTTGGGTGAGGTTTAATTTTTTTACTCAGTAGTGTGATTTAGGCCATTTTACATTAGAAATGTCATAAAAATATGTTTTTGCTGTAAACAATAAAAAGTCAATAAAAAAATTTAAGCCTTTCTAGTGCTTCACAAAAGAGCTCCAACTTGGCTCCATGCAGTTTTGCTTTTTTATTATTATTTGTTACTGTTGTTAATCCTTGATCCTTCAGAATTGGTCTGCATTATATCATATTCAAATGCAGATGTAATATTTTCCATCTCTATTTATTTAAAAATTACTGTGTACAATAATTTGATGATAGCACTTGCAACAGGCCATGAGAAGATGCCCATCACTGTACTGAAATATGATATATCATATGTAGTCCTACATTTGAAGGCTACTGAGTGCACAAATGTTGGCATTGTGTTTATTTTTCTCTATTACAGTGCACTACACCACGAGGTAGCTGCTGCAAATGGAAAACATGTTTCCAGTGGGATTCAGCAATCTATCAGTTAGTGGAGATGCAAGTAATATTTTTTAGTACAAGTTTCTTAAACCCAGAGTTTTGATGAATAGCTAAATTATCGTGAGCTTTGTTTTGAAAACGCTAATTTATTCATC
Source organism: Clitarchus hookeri (assembly GCA_002778355.1). NCBI lineage: Eukaryota > Metazoa > Arthropoda > Insecta > Phasmatodea > Phasmatidae > Clitarchus > Clitarchus hookeri. The sequence continues at coordinate 540,475 of NQII01001216.1, forward strand.
ACTTACCATATATCTGGCTTCTATGAAGTTTTAAAAGTGTGATTAGAATCTTGCTTATATTTACATCAGAAAATAAACTTTTTTTTTAACTCTGCAAATATTTTAATTTATTAACAAATTGTACTTATTAATACCTTAAATAAAATGTAAGTTATCACGTGTTCCACAAAATATTAGGCCTACGTTGCATGTAACTAGTACATTATTATGGTAGATGTTCATTTCCAGTTGGAGCTGCCTAATAAGTGGTTCAGTAAATCGCATCTCCTTAAAGTATTGCCAGTAATGCTATAATAGGCAATCCACACGTTACACCATGCACTTTCTGGCTTCAAGCAACTCCACATTTCCCTCCCTTGTGACACGCACTATTCATCCAGCACTGTACAATAATTTAGATACAAAATTATAAGTCTAAGTATGACCAATACATTTTTTTAAATCAGAAACATTATGGTCACACAAGCTAAGGAGGTTAGGGGTTAATAAGATTTTATGCTCTATTGAGTTTCAGTTATCACACAAGCCACTTACATGATGTGCTTCTAGACTGGAAAAGATAGAAAACTAGATGGAACAGAGAATAAGATTACCACGTAGCCTAGAAATCCAACCAAGTCATCAAGGGTTGCAAATTCCGGGTGAAAATGTAAGTAAAAATGAAGAGTGTTAAGGGTGGTAAGCAGTCAGTACTCTACAAAGGACTCTTCCTATAAACAGAAAAAAGTTTTTCAAAACATTGCAGCATACACTGAGACGGTGATTTAAATGAATTTTATTTAATCAATTTGTTATGAGCATTTGTTATTCCAGTCCTTTCTGTGTATGAAATAATGTGTAAGCAGCTGCTAAACATGTCTTATTACGTATGAAACATTCTAAAAACAACAAATAACATTTTGNTCCAGTCCTTTCTATGCATGAAATAATGTGTAAGCAGCTGCTAAACATGTCTTATTACGTATGAAACATTCTAAAAACAACAAATAACATTTTGCCAATAAACACTTGACCACTTGTAGTGGCTTATGGATAACTGAAAATTTTTGGAGGCCCTGGATAAATTATTCTCTTCTTTTCTCAGCCTGTTCTGTGCCCTTATGTTGTACGTTAAAAAAAAAAATTATTACCTTGGGTGAGTGAGTGATTGAAGAGATTTGGGCAGCCCTTAACAGTGAGGTCTTGAGAGCCGATGAGGGTGGTTGAGGTGAGTATGGAGCAGAGCCAGAATGAAAGGGTGGGGGAAACGGAAGATCCCAGAGAAAACCCGCTGACCAGCGGCATCGTCCGGCACGATTCCCACATGCGAAAATCCGGGAGTGACCCGGCCGGGATTTAATCCAGTTCGCGTTGATGGGAGGCGAGCAGGCTAACCGCTCAGCCACCGCGGCCCCAGGATTGCTTTGGATCTAACTACTTGTATCCATGGGTCGACCCAGCAACAATTTGAGACTGATAGAAAAATAAAGTGCTTTTATACCACACCAATTCATACCGTGTGTAGAGAACATAAGAATCTTTTAAGAGCTACAAATTTTAATGTGATCCTCTTAATAAAAGTATAAAGAAGACAATTACTCTCCACAGTTTGTTGGGAATATGCAGTTCAAAGTGCTCACTCAACCTCAGAACAGCAGTGAGAGCATGTAGAGCCAGGCGAGTGCATCCATGGCGACAATCTTAAGGCAGAGTAATGAAAATCGACGTGATGAACCAAGGAGAAGGGCTGGCCTGTGGGACTAGGGGAGAGCTGGAGCATCCTGCTGCCACTGGTTGTCGGCGAGGAGCCGTCCGCGAGCTAGGAGTCGCCCGGGCGTCGCGATGCGTCGTTGTGGCGCAGTGAGTCTCACTTGCGGTCCCAGCCAGCCGAGTTGTAGAACCACGCCTCCTCCCTGCTCTTCGCCCAGCTCGACTCCAGGCTGTTGTCCTGCACAAGCAATAGGCTCTTTTCAACTGTGACTGCAAGCTCTAGGATTTCTGAACACCTAAGAAACATTTGGGAGAAATCGACCTATTAAAACTGCAATAAAAGAAGCGTGTTTTCTTTTTTTAGCCCAACAAACATTTTAACATTTTCAAATTGATGACAATAAATCACATAGTCTTAAAATATATACACCAGCTCAACAAAGAATTTCAAATTTTTATGGGTGTATATAAATTACCATAAAAACTACTCTTTTCCATTTATCAGCGCTGAATTATAGTAGAGAAGTGATGTTACTGTATGCTGCAAATTTGATTTCAATGAACAAGCTCGAAAGCAAAGATATTCTCTCTTGATATGTCGTTAATCGGTGGTAGTTCTCCATCAAATTTAAACTTGAAAATTATATTTTTCAATGCAACAGTCACACTATGGTACATTAAAAATAATACGCATAGCCACATAGGCGCTTGGGTACACATTTACTAGATCACTTGTCATCGTACTCTTGCGTATACCTTATTTCTTNAAGAATTTCAAATTTTTATGGGTGTATATAAATTACCATAAAAACTACTCTTTTCCATTTATCAGCGCTGAATTAGTTCATTATAGTAGAGAAGTGATGTTACTGTATGCTGCAAATTTGATTTCAATGAACAAGCTCGAAAGCAAAGATATTCTCTCTTGATATGTCGTTAATCGGTGGTAGTTCTCCATCAAATTTAAACTTGAAAATTATCTTTTTCAATGCAACAGTCACACTATGGTACATTAAAAATAATATGCATAGCCACATAGGCGCTTGGGTACACATTTACTAGATCACTTGTCATCGTACTCTTGCGTATACCTTATTTCTTNGCATAGCCACATAGGCGCTTGGGTACACATTTACTAGATCACTTGTCATCGTACTCTTGCGTATACCTTATTTCTTGGTAAAACTCTTCAGAAATTATATCAAAGTGTGAATTACCTCCAAAGTGCATAGTGATTACTTCTTGACGGCCGTGGCAGTTACTGAAATGTTCATCAAATATTCCCTTCAAAGATTTCATATTATACAGAAAGCCAAAGTTTCCTTCATATTTTTTTAACTGTGAAAATATTGTGTGAGTACTTTTGCTGATTATGGTGCCCACCATATTAAAGTAATCTCCATTCTGAAAATATGTGCTGTGCTGTAACTTACGACATCTGGTTTGTCGTACTCAAAAATGCTTTTCTGTTTCAATTCCGAATTTGTATAAAATCTTTTGCAATTCCAAGCTCGAGCTATTTCATTTGGTGTCATCTTTGTAGAGACCAGCCCACTTAGTCTGCACTCTTCTAGCGAAGGGGGTAACTGCTCGAAGTGATCAATAGCTCAGCACGAGTCCACATCTACCCTCTGCCCTACCTTCATTATAAAGTTGATCGTTACTGAGAAATCGTACCAAACAACCATGGAAATTACAAACTCATGAAAGAATTTCATTCATCAATGATGCAGACTCACTGGCAATTACTGAATCATAGCTTGTGTTTTAAAGATCTTCAAGTCATTCTGCAACTTCCTACAACTGATGGCAAACATTCATAACACTTTACAGTCAGCAGTCCCATAGTGTTTCAGATAAAGGTTTCAAAGTGCANACAACTGATGGCAAACATTCATAACACTTTACAGTCAGCAGTCCCATAGTGTTTCAGATAAAGGTTTCAAAGTGCCGTTTGCTCTCTTTTCTAATATACTCAGTGTGAGGATGCTGAGAGTGCTTTTGGGCAAGGAGATGATATATCACATAGAAACAGGTTCTAACTGTGACACCCACAAGGAGTAAAGAATGCCAAAGGATTTTTAACTAATATTCTGGTTTTGACATGACCGTACTTTCCCTTTACATTAAAACCACTGTCTTAACCTTAGCCCTGACATTGTTTTATATCAAGTCCAAGAGTTTCCAATTATTTCAATTCATCTTTAACGCTTCCCCTGTAGTCTTTTTAAGTAATGAAAATCTCCAGAATGCTTCTCAGTGTTGCCAGACTTTATATCCACATTCTGTAGTACGAAAGACATCTGTTTTATGCAACAGCCTCAGTAATAACTGAGTAATACCGTATTTTGAGTATCGCAGCTTCTTCAGTATTTATAATTTCACATGGCTCGCTATTAATTTAATTAGTTCATTCTGGATGTTCTTTTCCAAATAGTGGATATGGGGACAACTTTTTTTTCAATTCACTGTAAATGGTAATAACAANCATAACAATGGAGATCAAATTTGGCTTATATCTTAACAAGGCCTATGAAATTACCACTATTTTCCCTTTCCAAACTTCCTTTATCAATATCTATTAAGCTTCCATTGTTTCACTCTTCTTAACATCCTCAGTGCTTTCTCAATGCAAGGTTGCTAGGTACTGAATAATAGCCGGGATCCTTTCTAAAACATTTCTCAGTCGTTTTCCTTCTGCATGGATTTTATTGTGAAGATCATATTGTAGAGATGTCCCACATTTAAGTCCTTTGATTTTGGTTCTAACTGCCTAATAACACTATCCTTGTGATCGTAACTGTTTTCACGAGCTTTTAGCTAAGCACCTAGATTTTTCCAGTCGCCTATACCACTACCTGCAACGAAGAGTTGTTCAATGGTGAGAAAATGTGGCATGTAAAACAATAAATAAACTTTGTAATTTTTTTCGTAGTACACAGCCAACACCTATGTTTGTTTTTCGTCCATGGTTAAAACTCTAGTGTAGAGTTCAAAATAGCGGCCATACAAATATTTTAGGTATATTTGGTATAACTACCATACCATTTGGCCAATTTCAACCAAATTTTATAC